>VXBI01008531.1:286360-745053 GCA_013397375.1 Toxostoma redivivum
CGCCGGTCCCTGGACCCCGGTCCCCGCTGCGGTGACGACACGGGCCCCGGTCCCTGATGCCCGATGCTGTGACGACACGAGCACCGGTCCCCTCTGCGGTGACGACACGAGCCGGACCCCGCCGTTCTGTTCCCCGCACGAGCGGCGGCTCCTCGCCGGTGACGGCGCACCCCTGTAACCCATGGCCTGTGTAATCCCGAGGAAAACATCCAGGGATTTACTTGTGCAGACCGTGAAATTTTTCGGAGTGCTGGTAGTTTTACCAGCGCTTCATAGAATCATTAAGGTTGAAAGAGAGCATCAAGTCCAACCGTCAACCCAGCACTGCTGCTGTCGTCTTAGTTCCATTTTTAACATTATTTACTTACTNGCCGGAAGCCGCGACCGCCCAGCGGCCGCAGCGCGGACCCCCCCAGCCCGCGGCCACATCCCGCCGGGAGAAGCGCAGCGAGCCCCGCCGCCTTCCCAGCCCAGCCCAGCCGGCGGCGGCAGGACGAGCAGAGCACCGCGGGGTGCTCAGAGCCGATGAGCACGCACCGTGTAGAGCAGGTTGAGGGCGCACAGGCAGTTCTTGGAGCAGGCGAAGCCCCCGCACGCCATCGCTCCGCCGCCACCGCCGCCCCGCGCGGCAGCCGCTCCGCCAGGAGGCCNCAACCCAGCACTGCTGCTGTCGTCTTAGTTCCATTTTTAACATTATTTACTTACTTATTTATTTATTCTAATATCTTTTTACATATTTGTATATGCATATGTATATGCATATCCTCCTTATATATTTGTATATTTCCTTAATTTGAGAGTTAAATATTTTCAATTACAATTATTCTACTTTACAAAACCTTCCATCTGTGTCGATAGTTTCCTGCTATTCAGTACCTAGTTTTTATTAAATGTTCATACTTAGCTTGAATAGTGTCCCAGTTCACTAAAACCATCCTAAATCCTGTCTTCACAGTCCCTGTGGGCTGCAGCCTGCTGAATGATGCTTTGTATTAAATACAACAGATCTAATATCTGCCAGCTATTCCAATGTGGCCATGTGTTGCGGGATTGGTGTCCAAGATAGTTTCTTATCTTTTTTGCTGGGCTTCACAAAGAAACAAGGACATGCTTGTTCCTCCCTTGGGATGTCTGTAAGGGTACATGGCACAGTAGTTTGACTTTATCAGATTTTGGTGCAGGAGAACTTGTGATGATCAGTTCCTAGTAAGCAAAGGAGACTGCATCTATTTTCTGATGAATTCATGACAATTCTTAATAGGAACTTGTCATCAAAACAGTTCAGGGAGAAAATTCCGAAAGCGGTCTTTTTTCTGTAATTTGGCTGGCCTTAATCTGCTAAGGAAGCCCCAGCAGGCAAATAATCCTTGCCAGCAGTGAGACACTGAACAGCAGCATGCTTTGTCTTTCCTAGTCTGTCACTCAGATCTTTTCAGTTTTAAGCATCTTTTTTTCCATGTTCTTTGGTATTTTGCTAGACTTCTCCAATTGAATACAGTACACAGTCTTTTTCTCATGCAATAACAAAGACCTATTGCTTTCCTATTGATGTACATCTACCTTTCAGCTGCCAAACAGACAACAAATTCAAATTCTGCAATATTTGTGACCACAAATTTAATCTGAATGCTCAACAGCTGCTGTTGTTTCTAAACTTGACATCCCTGCTGCTGGAGCCTTGTGAAATGACAGGAAGTGTTAAAAATATGTTGAGATTTTTTTCTCTGACAATTAAACTGACTTAATGTTGCAGCTAATTTGGCCTGTTGGATATGCAGATTCGCTGACTGGAACTACTGCCTTTACTGGGCCATGCTTCTGATCCTTTGGGCCCAACTCTGGCAGAGCATAAACCCAGTATAAAGTCACTTATTTTAGCTAATTTTACTAGCAGCTTATAATTTTATTGTAAAGACCAGTTTCAGAAATTGTCCACTTGATAGAAAAGTGTATTTTGGATGTGTGCCCTTTCCTGAACACAAGCAGCCGTCAGCATATCAAATGTTTTTGTTGGATTTTGTTGCAAATGCTAACATCTAAAGTTACTGTGCCATTGTTGCTTTGGTTATAGTGCTGAATTATTCAATGCGATCATCCACTGCCCCTCTTTTTAGAAGATCTCTTTCACTATTAATTATTAAAAGCTGTACCTCCACTTTCTTAATTAATGCTGGTGTTTCTTATTAAAGGACCCAGCTCCTACAGCCTGTCATGGGTGGGAGGTTCCTTTTACATGTTCACTGCTTCATGCTCAGGTAGGCGTCTAACCACGTGTGATGCAACGTGGTTCATACCCACATCTGGCCATAAACTCTGGGGCATAGTTCAGCTGATGTAAGCACTCAAAGGCTCCAATTAAGTAAATAGATCTATGATAAATGTAGCAGGGCTCCTTCCTCCATTCCCCTTCCAATTTTGTTCACAAACTATACTACAAACTTGGAATAATATGGTTTGGATTTAAAATGACACTTTTGGTAGTAAAGCAGTCGGCTGTGCTGATGTCTGTAATTTCTGATGGTGGTCAGGAGTGTGTGCTCCCATTTCACATCAGACTTCACTATTTAGCTTGTATTCTGGCTAGAATTAAATTGGCTCATTTCTTTTAAATGGCTTGGTATGACTTGCTAGATTTGAAAAGACTCTACTGCAGCTGGAGGGAAATCTGTCCTTCTTTGTTGGGAAAATATAGATAGTGATACTTTGATTTTTTTTTAAGATTAAGTACCTGGTCCAAATGAGGATCCTAGGTATTTGTCTTCTCAGCCTTTGTCTTAAGAGAGGATAAATTCTGCACTTCTATTCTGTTACACAAATCCAGAGCTGCTGGACATAACCAAGAGCAGAATATGCCTTTTCCTTTTCTTTCCTCACTTTTTTGTCTTTCTGGTGCTTATTCTCCGCTTCCTTGCACACTCTTTGTTCTCCTGCCCTTCTGTGGTGTGTTTCAGTGGCACTGCTGGCAGCAGGAGGAGCTACAAACAGTGTGAATTAGTTTTTCTTTCATGGGAAACTGCAGTGGGGGGAGAGTACCCTTGGCACTTGTAATGCTGCTGACGTGCACTTACAAGACAGTACAAAAAGTAAATGCTTGTGCAAAGGGAGAGGGGAGTGGAAACACAGAGTTACTGGGGCTCAATGCTGGCACACTTCTTACTAGGCTGAAAAGCTTAAAATGAAGCTGTTTGGGTAGTTTACTCTTGATTTCCCAGTAAGCTCGCATCAGCTGGATTGTTTTCCAGAGGATTGCTGCATGAAGCCTTTTACTGAAACACACTAAATGAAAACTCAGGTCATAGGCAAATCTGTTGTGTTTCTATAGGCTGTGGCCTGACACGGGTACGCTGGTTTTTGTTACTTATTATATGCCTGAAATCTAAAGGTCTGTGTCACTTCTGAGGCACAAATTTGAAAAGTGAAGGCTCAAGTATGTACGAAGTTCTCCTGAAGTGTATACTATTGTCTTAAAATTAAGACAGTGTGATCTTTTTTGTTACTCTCTACTATTATGGAGTGTCTAAAATGTTGTGAGTGAAACATTGTTTGCAGAAATTGATTTTTATCGCTTTATTTTTCCCAGGTTTACAATAAGTAGTTTACAGGACTTTGGGTATTTCATTTCACTCTTTGTCTTCTAAAGTAATTTTTCTTTCCATCATTTGTATAAAGTCTCTCATGCACATCGAAATCAGGGAGGGGGGAAAATAGGGTTTAAGAAAGCCAGGTGTTTCCAGGAGTCATATTTATTGTGTACAGTTGACATATTTAGATGTTAGTCTTGAGGTGAAGAGTGTATACGCACAACAAGACAGGGGTTCATCTGGGTTTACTTGGAGTAAATAAAGTACTTTCCCTTCCTTGGCAGTTGACCATTAAAGCATGTTCCTATGCCAGTTAAGTATGATTGAAGTTTGGTGACAGCCATAGAATCTGTCAAAAAAGTCTGAAGTAAAATGCTGTTTATCATCAATCATGTTTCTCCATAGATACAGAGTTTCCAATATCCAGTTATTTCTTGTGTCACTGGGCAGGAAAATCTGAGTCATCTCAGTCACCTGAACGGCCTCAGTTATTGAGTCATGTTAGTTATTCACCTTAGTTGTCAGTAACCTATGACTGAGCATATGGAATCAATTAAACATACACTTAAAATGTTATCTGCTGTAACAATTGAGATTTTTTTTTCTCTCTCTCAAATTCAGCGCAAATATCCTGTGGACATACCCCAGTTATTTCCTGAGGTGTTAGTAATGAATTGGCTGTGCCATGGTATTTGCTTGCAGTCATGAAATTCTCCCTGCTTTCTGGAACAAAACCAGTTCCCAGCAGTGCTATTGCACTTGTGCCATCCCATTGCCAACCTTAAAGAAGCCCTATCTGGCACTAGGCAGTGAGGAGTAGCATGAGTAGGAGGAGCTGTTGCATGGATCTTTGCTGTCTTACAGGCTGACACACAAGGTGTTGTGGTGCTGTGTCTTGTTAATGATCATTACGAACCAGACACGGTGGAGAGGCGAGCCTGGCATGTAGAATAAATTTGTCTGTATTCTTTGGTTTGGAGAATCTTCTCTGCAGCGAAAAAAAAAGTACAAAACTGTATGGGATTTTTATTTATTTCTTTGATGAAGTGGAGCATTGTAGATAGAGAAAGGGAAATTAGGACAGGAAAATAGGCCGCTTAAGTACTTTGGCTAGAGCAACCCACAACTAGGTCAGAAATTAGCTCCTCCAAAAGCACAAAGACATAGCTCCTGTTCAGTTTAATAAATCTAACAAGTGGTTACAAAGGAAATAATGGTTTGTTCATCTTTGCTCTTGGAGAGACAGATAATGAGTGTATTCTTTGACAAACTTTCTGACCAAAATCCAAGTGGCATAAAGCTCTTGGATTATGCCCAGGAAGTTAAATTTCGATTAGGAAACTACCTAGAAGGGAGACTTACTCAACCAGAAGCAGCTACAGGCAAGTGCAAAATTATTGTCCTGGATGGAGTAGCTGTTTGCTTTTTGAGCCATTCTTTATGACTCCCAACAGATACACTATGCAGTGGTGGAAAATAACATCGGAGTGCAGCAATATCATGTCTCTTTGTTAACTCAGTTGATGCCCACATCTTTCGAATTGTCTCATGAATAGTGCTTGCCAGAGAAGATAGGCTTGGTGAAGTTTGTGCCTCTAAAGTTTGTAGACAGGTGACGGGAAAAAAAAGCAAAACAACAAAACAAAGAACTAAAATAGCCCCAGGACACAGACTTTAAAGGGAAAGTGTATTTCTGAAGCCAGCCTGCTAAAAATATTAAAAGAGGCAAATGCTTATAAGTTCAGAAGCTATGTCTTGGGATTTGTAAGAATCGTCTTTCATCACATTTAAAATCCATTCTGAATTAAGCTGATAGAGGATTAGGATAAGAGAGTTTTGTTATAAATGAGAAACAAAAGTCCTGATATTCAGCAAAATTTAGATTGCTTTATTTGATATAGACGGAGCAAGCAGCGCTGGGGAACGTGAGGGGTCACTGCCCACACCATGCTCCACCGGACCTTGGTTTGCAGCCTCTTCTTGTACTATAGTTTCTCGTTGTAATCAATAATTTTTGGGTTTTTTGCTGTCATAATTTTTCCAGGTAAGCAGTGGTGGTCGAATAAGCATCCATATTAAAATTCACAAAGTCTCTGGGCAATAGTCTCACAGATAACCATCTGGTCTTTGTAGATAACCACCAGAGAAGTTCTGCAAGTCTGGTCCTTGAGATAGGCAGCATTGATCAGACAAAGGCAGGAAAGACTATTGGGAAGTCTGATTTTGCAAGCTGGTAGCC
Source organism: Toxostoma redivivum (assembly GCA_013397375.1). NCBI lineage: Eukaryota > Metazoa > Chordata > Aves > Passeriformes > Mimidae > Toxostoma > Toxostoma redivivum. The sequence continues at coordinate 292,181 of VXBI01008531.1, forward strand.
GATACAACTTATTTGGAAAACATAACATAGCATAACATAACATGGTGATTTAAAACAGAATGATTTAGTCACATATTTTCCTTTATCTAGTGTCCGTCCTTCACTTTAGACCTTAGTATTCTGTTTTATACAAACCCCAATACTTTTGTGATTAACATGAATCTTTTATCAATTATCACAGTTTGTTACATCTAATGTATTGAAGAAACAACTGGAAACTGAAAATAGCAGTGTAATGATATTTTTAATAGTAGTACATGAAAGGCTCGACCGAAAGCCAGTCCTTCTATTTGTGACCAGGATTCAGAAATGTTCTGAAATTGGGCTGCTTTTAGTTAAGTCTGGAAGAGAAAAAGGCAGAATTCTAGATCCTGGAAGTGAAGTGGTCTAGGGCTTCCTTCAGACAAGTCCAAACTTACTTGGCCTAATAGATATAAGGCACTTGCGTGTCTCTCTGGAGAGGTGGATAACTAGGAGGAAAGTAGCCTCTCAGAGACTGTGTGTATCATTCTTTGTTTCCATGGGAAGGGGATCATGGTGACACGCTGGTACCTGAGCCACTGCCACATCTGTTCTTCAGGTCTGAAATAAACCCAGCAAACTTAAACGACAAATATAAGTTAATAACTCTGTAATTAACAGGACATTTTAATCTTATGAACTAACACTGGGGTATAAGCTGTAAGCTGGGAGAGCAAATAGCTTTCAGATTAATTGCAGGTTTTATTGGGTTCTCATTACTATTGCATCCCAAAGAGTTCCTATTTATCACATTCTGGTGGAAACCACCACCTCTTCAAGGGAAAATGGATACCATCTGCTGAATCCCCTTCCAGGTGATTCCCTGGGAGACTTCCAAGAAATTCTAAGAAGTAGAAATCCTAAGCCTTTTTAAGTACATAGCAGAACAGAAGACGATGGTTTGACAAGGAGCTTGTATGGTGGAAGCGTAAGGGTTGGGAGAAAAGCTGGGCGTCACAAAGGAAATTTGATCACCAATGTTCTGATGTAAGTTGATTTGCTAAATGGTCATCACCAGATGTGTGTGTTGGCTGTGTCACTGTTCCTCCTGTGCATGTGAGCTGTGTGATGAGCCGTGTTGTGTCTGTCACAGAACCATGGAGAGCACAGGTTGGAGGGGACTCCTGGGGGCTGTCTGATCCAACATTCAGCTTGAAAGCCGAAGCAGTTTTCCCAGAGAGACGTTCAGTCAAATTTTGAATGTCTCTAAGGATCGAGGACAACACCAACTTGTTCCAATGGCTGAATACTCTCACTGTGAAAACCTTTCCATTATCGGAATTAACCTTGTTGCAGCTTGTGGCCATTGTCTTGCTCTTTTGCTGTGTCAAATGAGAAGTTTGACTCTATCTTCATTCTAACTCCTTTCTGGAGTTAGAAGAGTCTTCCACTTTCTGGAGTGGAAGACTGCAGTAAGATCTACCCCCAGCCTTCTTCTGTGTAGACTAAATAAACACAGTTCCGTTGTAATTCCTACGTCATTTGTCCAGGAGCCAGAACAGTAATTTTCTTCCCTGTGATATCATGACTGGTACTTTCCTTTGATATCCTGCTAAAGAACAGAACAGAGATAGAGATTAGAGATGAGATAGAGATAGAGATAGAGATAGAGATAGAGATAGAGATAGAGAGAGATAGAGGTATAGAGATAGAGGTGGAGACATTTCATCCAAATCAGCAACCCCCCAGTGAAACAAATTCACAGGGCAAAAAGAAAGACAGAATGCCAAGTTTTGGTGAATCTGTTATTTCTTTTTGTGGTTTCTGTAAAGCACAGTCAGTATTCTCACCCTGCTCTATTTGCGTGGCTTAGCTGTGGTAAAGTTAGCTGCTGTGCTCATTTGGTGAGGTAAGAGCTTTTCAGAAATAGACAGTTTGATTATGAGCAAAACCTTGAAATCATGAACAGTAAATGGCTCAAAATTCAGAAATTAAATTTAAAGAACCCAATTTCCTTCCTAGTATCAAATCTTAAACCAGTGTCATAACTAATTTAGACACCTGACATACATTTTGAAGCAGTTGGTTCAGTGATAATGCTATATGCCTCTAGCAAGTCATCTTTCTTTAAAATATCTCATTAGAGCAGCCTATTTTCTTTTCTTGCAAACAGAAGACCTATAGGTGTGAGCTGCCAGTAATGTGAATTCAGCACTTCTGAGCATGCGTGAGGAGCATATAGAAAAAGTAGTGGCTCTTTAGTTAGGAAAACAACCTGCTGCTGCCAGCCAGTTCTGCTGCATCACCACCATCATCTGTGCGCAAGCTGGGAATGAGCTGGGAAGCAATTTCATCATCTAGACTTTTCCCTTGATGGCACTAAAAGTGTACCAGGTCCTCACATAAAAATTTAAAGCAACAAGAGTGCTCAGGAGTATGTTCATCTATAGGAACAGCTCTTTATTTTCCAGTAGTCTTCTTGCAAGCAGATGACACTAACAGCAGAATGGGTATCTAGTAACATGGAAATAGAAGAAACAAATCTTGTTTGTTACTTGAAGTGTCAGATGGTAACCCAGGGTTTGACATTGAAACCCTGGAGTGTCATGCTTATTCTGAATTCTCTGCTTTGCTCTTGAGCTATTTAAATCCAGCTCCAGTACAGTGGCACACATATCACTATGAAAATCAGCCCATTTGTATTGGTGTGGAGTGCATTTCTGGCTTTATGTAAGCTAAGCAGTATATAGACTTACATATTTAAACTTAGCTTCCTATTTTATCCCACAAGTTAGCTGCTTATGGAGTCTACTGCCAGTGCTTTTTGCTATCAGTGCCCAAACATCTGCATTAGGGACATGACACAAGCTGACAGTCAGATACTGGTATCTGCAATAAGTAATTAATCCCTTAAGCACACAGGAATTTTCTGTGAGTCGAATTGTCTTGGTACAATTTCTCTAAAAGAAAGATAGAGCTGATAAGTCATGGCTTATCTTTCATCAAAGTTTCTTCTTGGCATCACAAGATTTGTCTCTTTTTAACCATCTGGTTTCCCAGCCTGCAATCCAGTTTAAGGTTTGCCCTTTTGAAACTGTGGGTTTCTGTTGGTGCTGATCAAGATAGCCATCAGTTGAAAATCGTTTTATATTAATTATATTATTTATTTTTTTATATGCGGTTGTTTTTTACTGTACAGTTTACACAGACAAAGAGAAGTGTTCTGCCAATGTGCTAATATAGCTTCCATTTAATTGTGTACTTCACATGGATCAAGAACCCTTCTGCAAGAGGGTAAGAGAAGCAAACAGTTAGGAATGAAGGAAGAATAAAGTGGGGTTTATACAGTTCTACCTTTTTTTAAGAAAGTAAATGAAGAATCCTAAAATAGAGTATTTGCAGTTGCTGTGCTTTACAGAATGTGCACTGAAATCTAAACAAATCTAAAGGTAAATCTAAACTTATTTCTGTGGACAGTTTTAAATGATGGCAGAATGATGGTATAATGCCATATAGTTAATAATTAGTTTACTGCGTAATATCAGCTGAAAAGTGTTTTTGACACCATCTTGTGTTTTATGTCCATCTTCTATGTATGGATGAGAGATGGCAGCTTGGGAAGCTGCCAGCCTGTTGCCAAATGAGTGGCTTGTCTCCTAGAAGTGTGTTGAAACTTGATGGCACAGTTTCTTCAGAGCAGCCCAAGTCATGGCAGCTGGCAGTACACTTGGTGCTGCTTCTTTGTTGATGCCACCAAGACAGACACAGCAGCTGACAAAGCAATAACTGGGGTACTGATGGAAAACAAAGCTGTTTCAGCAGTAGGAAACCATTTTAAATATGAACCATTTTTTTTCGAGGATCCAGCCTTAAATTAATACATACTCTGAATAAAGTGCTCTTGAAGGCTGCTTTTCCCCAGGAAATGTTTCTTCCCATGATTTAGGGAGAGCAAGCAGTCAGTCATGTTAGGAGTGGAGAGATGTGGAGCACTGGCGTCTCTGGGTGCACTTGGTGCTGCCTTGCACCTGCTCAGCGGGATTGCTGGCATGAGGGATAAAAGATTGCTATCAGGTACTACAAGTGATGATAGAAGCAGGCTGACAAAAGTGGGACAGACTTATGGCCCTCTTCTCAGCACCAGTAGGCCAAGGTTTGTTTCTAGTCTCAATTGTGGCTACCGGTGCAAAGAAGTTTTTCTTTGAGAAAGAAAGGAATGGACCTCAGGTCTCTTACCAGCTCCTCATTGCTATACCTATGTTGAGGCTGAGACAGCATCACTTCACCCTGCTATATCTCTGCTGTCAAAACTCATCCAGCATTTACAGGCATCTTAATGTCTTCCTTAAGTGTCATGTCCGTTTCTGAGTCAAAGGACAGTAAGGTCACAGGTCTGACAGAACAAAGAAGATATCTTAAAGGATTTACTCCAAATGCTGGGTAAATCCTTAACTACTAAGACAGTTCTTAATTTCATTATTTTATTTGACACTCTTATGTCAAAGGCATATGCCCTTCACTAACCGAATGCTGCACTAACCAAGGCACCTTTGCATTTGGGGAGCAGAGCACACTTGATATTTTTATTCAGCAATCAGTTTTTTTTCACAGTGCTTTATCACTTTATCTGTTTAATATTATTTTCCTGAGCTGGATGATTCCTTGGGGTTTTTTTTCCTCTGAAGAATATATTTCTGTCCATTGCAGACTAGCACAGCAGTAAAAAGTAGTTGGTGAGAGGTGGCTCAGTAATATAATGTCTCCAAACACCTCTAAACAGGAAGATGTCTCTGGCTGTGATGAGAGAATCTTGTTCATCTTGGAGGGGTATCTGGATTCTTCCATTTTATGGGCTGGACTAAAATCTCTTGGGAATTCAGAATATCTCTGGGTTCCTGATATTTTAAGTGACTTCTGATGAGAAAATTTAACATGAATTTCAGTATGGAAACAAAATTCCAGCTTAAATGTCATCTACAGCATGATTCAGACCTCCCACTGTTGCAGGAGACTGGCAGGTTGTTGCTCTGCTGTCTGTTATGTTTGTAGAAGGCCATGCTTTTGTGCTTTTCCTCTAGTTTATATCTAGGGTCCTATCTATATTATTAATATTGTCCCTAGTGAATTTTTCCTTTGATATGGGAAGATGCTGTCGTTCTGCTTCCTCTCTGAGGATTAGTGTTCCCCAGAAGACCACGCTTTTCTTCTGTGCTTTCTTCACATTAAAACTCCAGGGCTGCTTTGCAGCATCAGCACCACCATGTGTTTCTCTTCAGTCAGTTGCCCATACAGCTTTCAGACCTCTCCCACACTGTTGAAGCCATTTGGAGTTTAGGGTCATGAGAACCAGTTGCTTTAGGGCTTCTTTAGTAAATATATCCATCTTTGATTTGTCCATGCTGATTCTTCTTGCCTACATCTGATTCTTGCATGTCATCCATCCTACTCAAGTTTAGTAATGCATAAAGGTGAAGTTGCCCACAAGCAAAGCATAAAAAAGTTTGTTTTTTTAGTAGTTGAAGGGAGGGTAGTTTTATTAATTTTAAATAAATCATCCAGATGTGTGCCTGTATCATCTGAGCTGCATTTTGCTTGAAGAATCCTTCAGTTTAAAGGATTACAATGAGCTGCTGTTTTGAGAAAGTTTCTTAATAAAGAAATTAATTGCTGTAGCAGCCACTAAATTAGAATACAAATATGACAGAGGTGCTACAAAAATCACGAAATTATACCTAGTTATTATAAAAATACTAAAACTCACCTCCACAAAACAACAAAAAAAAGTGAAGAGAATTGTGAATGCGATTATGCACAAAATACTGTTAAAAGATTAAATAGAAAAAAAAATAGAAATAAAGGAGTCTCTGCTCATCAGTAACAGGAAACTGATGTGAAGAGGGCCAACACATGGGAGTGTTACATAAGTGCTGTTTGGTGCAAGGAGGGACAACACATGACCTTGAATGATGCAGGTATTCTGAATTATCATTCTGTCCTGTTTTTTGTGTCCTATACTTCTCTTGGGACTGCTGCTTCTTTCTCTCTCTCTCCCTCTCTCTCTCTCTCTCTCTCTTCGGAGTGTTTGCTGGCATTTCCCCTGACAAGCTACTGGCCTATTTGGGTTCTCTAGGGACTGCATCCCTACAAATGTGGCTGCTGTGATTATTTTAGTGCTCGTCGCACATTTCCCTGAGGAGCAGCGGAACTGTGCCAGATGTGGTTCATGTGCTTTGCTTCCCCTGGGCCCGGCAGGGAGGCTGTGTGCCAGCTGGAGGGGGCCCCCAAGAGGGGGCTGAAGCAATGGCATTAGTGCCTGCCTCAGCCCATGGGAAAGGGGGAATCTTCTTTCCTTCCTCCAAGAGAGGGGCTGCAGGACATGTCTCTCTGCACAGGCTCTTCAGCAGCATGGGAGAGCAGATAGCTCTGATTGCAGGTCCAGAAATATAGCTGAGTGTGACAAAATGTTTTCCTAGTATTTCTGGAAATCTAGGCCAACCTGTAAGGTTGAGGAAGGTGAGAAACCACAGTGAGAGGTGATCTGTCTGGGAGCAGAAGAAATTTCCATGTTGGATTTATTGAATTATGTGTGGTTTGTGAGAGAGAGATGAGGACTTTCTCAGCTGGGTACAGGATGAGATACCCTTTGATTAGAAATCAGCATTAATGGGTTATTCTGGAACAGCTTTACAGGTTCAGTTTTCTGGATTCACTAAATTGTTAAACTCAAAGCAAAATGCAGAAGATACAAAGTCTGTGATAATAAGAAGGAAAAAAAGTTGTTTCTATTAATCCCAGAATACCATTGTCTTGATAAAATCACAGAAAACTGGGTTTTTTTTCAAAACGTAGGAAAAATTGATCTTCCAGGTCCTCCACTGCTTCCATTTCTTTAGACCAGAAAAATTTCTGGTTGTAGAAGTAGAGTGTCATCTCCAAGCTCTTTCAGAAGATGTCTTAGCATTGCTGTTATCCCAAGGGCCTGGATCATAGGGACTGAAAGGAACAGAGCTGATGTATGGGTGGGCAGCAAGCCTCATGATAAATTCACCTTCTCTGTCTCTGTCATCAGTGAAAGAGAGAGATTCTGTGACAATTTTTTACCTTTTCTTTCACTGACTGTCCTGTTTATTCCAAAAGCTGTAAATTATCTGCCTTCATATTTCCCTTTAGAATGTCCTTCAGTATCACAGATACCATCTATTTTCTTTTGGGTGGTCTTACTAATACAAAGCTAACTAAATTTTAGATCAGTTTTTCTCAGTTGGTTTTTATTTTTTCAAGGCTGCTGCTTCTATTTTGGACCTGGGGAAGGAAATGTAATTGAAAGCTTATTGATTTTTCCCAGCTAGACAAGTGGGTTTAATAACATAAGTCTGTCTAAAAACTTTATTTTGATCATGTCCTGGGATACATCAACAATACTGTTTTGTTATTTCTTCTAGCATAATTTATGACTGTCAGTGGTATGCAAATATCCCAGCAGTAAGTGTGATATGGAGAGTGTTATGTTAGCCCATTTCATCAGAGAAAAATAAACAGAAAAATTTCAGGCAACTGATGCACTTTGAGAAACTGTAACACAAATGTATCTTCTTGTTATGAAGTTGCCATGATACAGTCTTCTGTTCACTGTGGATTGAATCAATTATTTTTTTATTCTTGTGTGTTCCCAAATGGGAAATTTGTTGTTCAGGCTGGTGAGGTTCCAGAGCAGTTTGCAGTTTCCTTGCAGTCCTGTGGGGTGGAGCTGCTGAATAGCATGGAAGCAGACACTTGGATCTGGTAACACCATCAGCAGAAGAGCTGTGGTGAGTGTAGGACACAGTAAGCAATTGTTAACATTGAACTCTTGCATGAGACATTTGGGCTGAGGCAACTGAGTTTCCGGCAGCCATGGGAGGGACAGATACAAGTACCAAAATGTTACCTGTCAGTCTGCAGCTGTCATATTAGCAGCTCCAGCACTGTCCTCTTCCCTTGTGCTGACTTGGAGGTGATGTATCTTGGCATATACAATGTATATACATTGTAAAATACAGCAATGCCTCTCCCATGGGCAGGGGACGTGTCCTGCGTGTCTGCAGAACAGAGCCATGCGTGGGGTGCTGCTTGCTGATGACTGGGACCGACAAGTGCATTTCTGTCCTGCATGAGTGTGGGACAAGCAGCGGGAAAACAAGCACATACCCTTCAGTCTCCTAATCCGCATCTCCTCAGATCAGTACTGAGGACACGGCCCTCCCAGCACGGCCTCTGGGACCCCAGGGCAGCAGGGAGCCGTGGTGAGGCGGTACTCCAACCTGCACAGCTCCTACTGAAGTTCCTGAGGTTTTGTAAGCTCAGGACTTGTTTCTCCTCAGGGAATAATGTTGGTAAACTGGAAAGAAGCACCTGAACCCCCTGCTAGTGTGTGGCGTGACGTGAAATACCAGGCCTCCGTGGGAGGAAACTGAGGCTGTCACTGTGGTGTTAATCAGATTCCAGCCAGGAAAAAATAGCAAGTGAGCTATTTTAGTCATCCAGGACACCAGTGCAGTGGTTTTACGACATGGACCAAATATAGGTTGCATGTGCAGCCCATGAGTGCTTGCCTGCCTGAATCATGTCTTCTGCAGGTGTTGGCATAACTTCCCCTCCTGGGATTTGCTTTCATTTACATGAAGCTAAAAAGCCCATGTGGCTGGTAAGGAGCAAGAATTAACTTTTGCTTAAAATATCATAGCAAAAACAAAACCAAAAGCCTGGTGGAAAAGTGGATGAAGTCAACCCTTACTTTTTTCCCCCTTCAAAATCAAAAGATGTGGCTTTTTTGGGAAAATATATACTTACGTAATTTGTCCTAATTTTGGTTCTTAACCAGCACTAATCCAGTGAGAGATGAATGGTTGCTGCAATTAAGTTCATGTAATGTTATTTGTGGCTCTTTTTGAGAAAGGACAGCTTTGTCTCAGCCCACAAGACTTACTTTAGATAATCACTGTTTTTAAGTGCAAATGTGATTTTAAAGGTAGTTATTCTTGTCCATGAACATGACAGGAGTTTAAAAGCCCTTGAGATGCCAGAAGGGACCTGTTAGAATTACCAGGCAGTTTACCAGTGCTTCAGTTAAGGGCATGCTTGGGAGCAACAGGTTTTATTCTCCAAACGCTGTTCAGACAAACCTGGCACGACTGATTGACCATGTGCCCCCCATCTGCAACCACTCCAGGCTGAACCAGCTGCTTCTGGTAGTTCACGACTTGAGGAAGAGGTTCAAAGCAAAAATCAGAGTTCAGCAACCCTACACCCTTACATTAGTGAACATAAGGGACTGGGCCACCTTTTCTTGCCCCCTGCTTGCCTTGAAGTACTGGCCTGTCATTGCTGAAGTGCACAAGCTGCCCTGAAATAAAGCTGTGCTGCTGAAATACAGACACGAAGTCTGTTTCCAGCTGCTAATGAAATACCAAAGCTGCTTGTCAGTGCCCTGCCTCAGGCACCACTCCTGGGGAGCTATGCTGAGAGTGGGAGCCCCACAAAGAGCTGGTCCAGACACCCTCAGCCCGAGTATTACCTGGAGTGGGCAGGAAGGGCCTCCAACACTCCCCAGTCCACCAGTCCCTCAGTGCTGCTCACTCAGTGATGGGTGTTTGCTCTGATCAGAGCTCTGCCTCTGAAACTGTGGATTATGGCAACAATAAAGGAAAACATGAGTCCCACACCCACTCATTTATGAGGCATTGTTTAACTACCTTGTCATTAAATGGACTGGTGACACAGAAGGCTTTTAAAGACTTGAAAAAATGGCTCTATATTGCTTGAAGAGTCACTTTTGTGGAAAAATCTGAATTATGCACACACACGAGGCTACATACATATCCCTCCTTCTCCCGAGTGTGGTCATGGAGTGGACCCTGGGATCTCCTAGGGGATCTCACCTGGCAGATGCTGGTTTCTCTGGGTGTTAAATGCCTTCCCTGCTCAGCCAGCCTGCAGCTGCCATAGGGATGGGGCTGGGGAGTTTTCCATCACTCCTTTTGGCATGGGTCTGGATGCTGGGTTTGGGATGTGTTGGCCAAGCAGAAAAGGGGGATGCTGGCAGAGCAGGTCATCAACTTCTTGGGGGTAAATCTCTGTCAGCCAAAGCACAGTAAGGTTGAAGCAGGATTGCTGTTGAAAACTATGCAGGGAGCATCAGCTCGATGATGGTTTGTGATCTGTGGGATTACTGACTGCAGTGGGCTGCAACCCCCTTTGCACAGACAAGCCTGCAATGCAATTAGGTAGTTGGAGCAGTGAGAAATAGGAACTATATCTGCCCCTTTCATATTCATAACCAGTGCTTTAACCAACCTCACTGTAAATCCTCACTGTTGCATCCCAAGGATGATGTGGTCACTCTCCTGGAGAGCACCTGTACACCAGAGGAATGTTTTAAAGCAATATAATTGGGCTTTCTTAGTTAAAACCTCAGCATGATTTCAGAAGGGAGAGGCCAGAATAGAAGAATCACCTTCAAATTCAGCAATCCCCATTTTAAAGTGTACCCTACTGCAATTTATTGTAAAGTAAAAGATGTACAGTTCTGACATTAAGATTGCCGTTTCAAAATTTAATGCAATATATTATGTGAAGCACATTATCTATTAAGTATATTTTTATTTTTACAAGACAACTGATTCCATATTTAAAACATGTATTTGATGCTGAATGTAGCTTTGATTTCTCCAGCAGAGAAACACTAATTCAAGAGCTGTGTTGAAGAAATGCCTTGGGTTGGGAACATTTTAAACTGAAATACAGACTCTCTGAAGGCTTCAAGGGATGGGCACTTTGCCTGAAGGGAGTCACATCCAAAGCTCTGCCCAGCTTCTAATCTACAGGTTTCCTGAAAAACCTTATCATTACACACTTTTGTACTGGCATTCAGTCTGATGTAAACCAGATGCATTTGTATGTGCTCCTACCTACCAGCATATATGTGAAATGCTGGATGAAAAAATACACATGTAAGTTCCCATATGAACTGATCTCAGAGATAAAGTGGGAAAAATTCCTGAAAACTAGATTCAGAAACTGTTAGTACCTAATAATTTTCCTGAGGGAGGGCAAAGTGAGAGGGGCTCCCAGGGGCTACACCTTAGACATGATATGAACACAGAAGATGTTTGGGTTTTGGGCATGTCCTGACTGAAAAGTGAACAACTCCTGTCAGCCCAGAGTGCAATTCCTCACCCTGCTCCAAATCACAAGTCTCAACTTGGCCAGCAGCCAAAAACACCCATTTTTCTCCAACACAATGTCTATAAATGGAGCTAGGACAACTGTGTCAGCAATCACAGAATATCTCAACTTGGCAGGGACCTGAAACCATTATCAGGTGCAACTTGGGTGCCTGGCTTGGAGGCACCTGAACTTCAGTGCAGTGGATCCACTCAGCTTTGCTTGCACCTGCAGTGTGCTGGGGGCACAGTTGCAGCAGGCACCCCCAATTTGCTGCCTTTGGCCCCGCAGTGCTCTTGCGGCTGATGATTTCTGTCTCCAGCAGATGGCCCAGCCAGCCCGCAGCCAGCCATGCCTTGCTCTCCCTGGCAGTCTCACTGCAGGGAAATGGGATTGGGATCTCTGCACACTACTCAAGATTGGCACCTTTGAGATCAGCCTAAGTTTAAGATTATACAGAAAAGTGGGTTTACATACACCAAAACAAATAATCATTAGTACCTCAGGAAACAGCAATTTTGAATTTAAGATGTTTTTAGCAATAATGGCTGCATATCAATGACTCAGTACTACGACATCACAGCTGCAGAGTTCTGTGCATGTGTTTTCATGCCCAGCAAATTTATTTTCTGTAATAACAAGGACCAAAATGGAAAGTATGCAGCTAATGCATCAGTTCTGCTTTTTAATATGACTGGCTCTGGTCTTCTCAAACTTATTGGAAACATCACCATGCCATATTTCCCCTTCCAAAGATCGATACCTGTTAGGAAAATAAATGCTGTACTTGATGGAAAGCTGGCACTCAACAGCACTTGAATTCCACTTGCTAATGCTGTTTACGATAAAGCTAGATACATACTGAGACACGACACACTTATATGATCTGTGATTTATACGAAGTGTTGACTTTCCCTCAGAAAAATCTGTACTATCTGTTAGCTTATTGGTTCCTAATGACAAAATGCACCACTTCATTGATTATGCCCTGTCATGCTTTTCCCCTGTAAGAATACAAGCCTGGCTTTTCTAAACCTGATGTAAATAAATTTCAGATTTCACATGTAATGCATGTTTTGAAGCTAATCCTTCTAAAATGAGACAATTTCTCTTTCAAAATTCAGCAATCATCAATAATTGAATGTAGTCTGAACTGAGCAGAGCACATTATTCTATGTATCATTTGCAGAAATTGTACCTGCAAAACTGGGACTCCACAGACTTGTTCCTGTACATTTTCTTTGAATTGAGGAACAGAATGGATCAATATTTGTTTTATGGAATATGGTTAATCTGTCCAAAGTTGTACGTAAGGATGGGAATAAAGATTTAATAGCGATCTCTACACCAGTTAACTACAGCTGCTGATTTTTTAGGGAAGAAGTATGAAAATGGTCTGCTGGCATTCTTGTGTAATTTTTACTTGAAGAATCATAAAAACTTTGGCAAGCCAGAACTTTACATACACACTAATACCACAAAACTAAGATATAAAAGCCATTTATTCAAAAAAATGTGGTGGTGTCAAATCACATACACAAGCCAATATTGAGCTACAAACACAGACCAAACAGTTCTATAAACAGAAACTGGAGTGTTCATATACCATAGTACCTGAAAAAGACCGTTAATAAAAAGGAGTCCATAAGTATTTCATTTCACTTTTTCTATATGGCTCCTTGCTGAATGTCTTTGCCTAAGTTAGTGTACACTGAGCCAGAGGTAGAGTCCCAAGTAAAGCATCTAATGCCTCAGGGCTCCATTAAAAACCTTTATTCTTCTAAACAAAAGGAAAGTCTAGTCTATAGTTTTCTGTATGACACTGAAGTAAAGCCTCTTTGCTTGAACAGTATGGCATTCCCAAGCGCATTTGGCATTAACCTAGATTGAGACTGTGCTTTGTGGAACCACCTCAGTTCTCCTCCCCTTCAGACTCCGACTCTAGAAGAGAAGAGAGTAAAACACTTCATGTAGGTTGCACATGGACACTGATGTGAATAATTCTATAAAAATAACAATATATCCTTCCAAAATGAAAATTTTCACCACACCTAGTACTTCCTAGGAAAGGCTGGCAGATCAAACAGAGCAAACAAGCAAGAAACATACAGCTTCAGGAGATGAAGGGTTACTCTGCTGCCCTCCACGGTGGTGCTCTTCATTTACAGATCTGTCACTAAAATTTTCACAATGTTGTTATGAATGATTCTGGTCCTCATCTACAGAGCCACCCAATGTGTAGCTGAGTTTAATAAAGGATCAACATTATTTACTCACTCTTCTAATCTCTATGAGTAGACTGTACTGCTCTCATCCAGGAAGCACCCTTAAAACTATTTGCTTTGCAAATATCAATCAGCATCACCATCCGGCCTATCTAGAAAGGCTAAGTGTGTTACCCTACAGGAGTATGAAACATGTACAAACCAAATTTTTTAATAATTTCTATAGCATAAGATATAGTTCATTTAGTAATAGAAGCAGAAGTAGTAACCTAGAAGCAGGAATACACATGCTGGTTTTGTAACCTAAAGCTACTTTGCATCATATTGCATTTCTGTCTTCACCTGACAGGAAAGGGCTCACTGCCAAAAAATATTACACCATAGATCAGATTTCTGAGAGCAAACATGGTCTGCGTGTTCTAACAGAAACATTTTGTCTCTGTTTGTACTGGACTTTGTAATTAAGGACATCTGGCAGAGGGACATGCAGGAAAGGATAAAAATAAAGAGCAACCGAGGCATAGAAGCAGAAAATTAAAAAGGAAAAAAAAAAGCATAATTTCACCAAGCCTGCCCATCCAAAATCTCAAAACCTCAAGTGTGAAAGCAGTGCCATTTTTATACTGCTATCTGAACATGTGAATTGCTGCAAAGTTTTATCTAAGTTCTTTGTCACTAGTACATATTCACTCCAAGTTTATAAAATTAATTATATTAAATGGATGCAAATGAACCTAATAATTCTATCCCTATCTATTAACATGGATTTATATTCCCAACTGATGGGGAGTTATTTTTCCATGCAAGAAAAGTATTCTCCTATCAAGAACATGAGGAAAAGCCAGTTAGGGACTGAAGACCTCCTTCTACAAAACCACTTTAAAACAGCAAATACAGACCACATAATGTTAACCTGACAATTCAGCTAAAGCTGGTTTCAAGAGTCAGGGCACAGGCAAGCTCATGCTATGTGCCATTAAACATGATGATAGCAAAAAAGGCACTGAGACAGAAAACTGTTTGGCTGCAGGTGTTAGCACCAAGGCACTTGATGCTGTCATCAGTGCAGAGTTCCTCCCTGCAGAAGCTAAAAGAGTTTATCTATACACAAGTGGTACCCAATGAATAAAGGACTTCACAGGGATACCATAATCACTAAAAAAGCAGCAAGTGTTGTTAGGTTTTGGCATGCTTGGAAACAACTGAGATGGTCGTGCCTGCATGCCCTGAAAATTTCATATCCCGGTACAACTAAAATGTGAAAAAGAAAATTTGTTTTGCAAAGAAACAACCATAGTTCTTAAAATGAACTCATACCTTCTTCAGCGTTTTGCAGCCACTCCACAAATTTCTTCATCTGGTCAAGAAAAACACTTTTGCCTTTAGCAACATGTGCTTCTTTATACCACTTGAGGATAGCTTCTTCACTCAGAACATCAGCTGAAATACAGATCAGTGTTTGTAAAAAAAGAAAAAAGTATTTTTTAGAGATCAGCAGATTTCGAACATGAGAGGAGAAAGATGCTTTTAAAGGCAGTATAAAGCTAATATGATTGCAGTGGAACAAGCTCTGCATGATCTATAGTAGGCTACAAATACAGAATATTTGATGCATATAATGGGTTCCAGACACAATAAAATGTGTAATGAATTAGGCTTAAAATAAAGTATCAAATATTGTGCTTCTGTCAAGAAGAGTTCTTTATTCATCTGTTTTAAATATACCACATAAGATTGCTGGATAAAAGAAATACAATAATCAGCCTGCACATCTTGGAAGTTACCACAATAAGAATTACCATGCTTTTTCTTGCTGTTGTATCACAGAATTGTGCATTGTTCTGGAAATCTAAAGTGACAGATACCTCCTGACTGAACACTTAAGACACAGCCAGTAGGGATTTTTTGCAATCATTTCCCCCTAAAGGTCTTAATGTTTTTAGCTAATAAGTTTTTAGGTCACTGTTCAGACCACCCATTTTAAGGGACTGGCTTGGATGGACAGCACAGATGACATTTTTATGTCAAGCATCAGGAACAAAATAGTTGTCAGTGAGGACATATGAGGCTGAGTACAATTCAGAATAAAGAAATACTAATAAATAGCAAGGACACTTATTGTTACCAACATATGCAAATTTAGGTCTCGCAACAGACCTCTAGCCGCAGGACAAAGCTCCTGTGATCCAGCCAAGCCAAGTATCTCAGTAATTGATGGCTGTGGAGGCAAAATCTGGGATCCACAACGGCATTTTGGCAGTTACGTAATACAAGAGGCAAGAACAAACAACATCATCATCAACAACAACAAAAAAATCTAACTGTATTTGTTCTATAAAAAGACTAAAGACAGCTTTCTACATCTCATTAAAATTTCCATTCTTTTTGTCTTTGAACAAACTACCCTCCCTGCTCAAAATCAACACATTTATGTACTTCACTACTTCCCTGAGCTTCTTGGTGCTGTCCCACCCACTGGGTATTTGCTTGCTAAGGCACCGACCCTGACCATCACCTTCTGCTTCAGCCTAAAGTTAGAGCAGATGTGGCAGGGAAGGGAAGAAGACAAACTGAAATAAATGACACTAAAACCCCAAAGCATCTGATCAACTGAGACAGAGAAGACACATTTCACATATGCTGTTGAATAATAAACAGATGGAAGCAACCAGGGATAGGTTTGAACTTAATCAAAACTATTCCAAGACATTCAAAAGTAACTGAATATGAAATCTCCCTGAAAACTAAGAATTTAGTAAGTGCATCTGACTGGAAATTTGCCTTGTCTCTCAGGCACTTTTCCAAAATAAAACCTCTTCTGCAGTTTACTGCAGCTGACAGTAATGCTGAGAAAACAGGGAAAATGAGACTGAGCTGGCTCTAGGCTTTTACATACAACTTGTACATATAAATTGTGCTTAGTGAACCTACAAGGCACAAAATCCACCATCTTCCTGAAATCACAACCTGCCACAAGGAACTTTTTCTCCAATGGTACAGAAACACTGGAGATGAAAGATGTTTTGAACATATTGCATTAAATACTTGCTGGTAGTCCTTAGCAGCAGCTCAAAGGCATTAACAGTATTTAATGAATCTGGATTTTAATTTAGCAAACTTGAAATTATTTCACATGAACTCGTGAACCTGCAGTTTAATGTAGAAGTATGTGTGAAAAGATTACATTTACCTCAGGGCCCTGAAGTTCGTGCAACTACATCAGCAAAATTATTCAGGGTATGACACATAAGGACGGGCAAAGAAAATCAGGAGAGATTTCAGAAAGAAAAACAACCAAAAAACCCACGTAGAGCAACCCCGTCCCCAAGCTCAAGTTCTGGCATACTGTGGACATTCACAAGTATGAAGCAGCTGTACAGAAGTGCTGAAGCCCATTGCTGCATGACAGGTCACATCATGATACTGTATGATACTGTACAAGGAAGCACCTCCAGGTAGGCACATAGCTCAGTTCAAAAGTAATAGGACTCAAGTCTGGGTTTTTTATTTGAAGCCCGTAAGCTCAATGGTTTTGTTGCCAAAGGGGAAAATGCAATTTCTCCCTTCCCAAAAACCCAATCTGATAAAAGCAGCATGTAATCTCACAGTGTGCCTCAAAGATTAAAAGATTCACCAGTCTGGAAGATGAAACATTTGCCTGTATTTAACTCCATAGCAATAAACCTCCTATCCTAACAGAGAAAAACAAAATGCACTGTACTACAAGAACGCAACTTCAACGCTCCTTTAATTCCTAAGAACCATTATGTGTAATACATTCGTGCCTCCAGTGCTCATAGGGGATGGCATTCTCCCACCAGCACAAAGATGCTCAACTGAACAATCACGCAGGACAGGGTGTAGTTAATCATACCTCTAAGTTGCTCTGAAGCAGTGGGAAGGGAAAATGTAAGGAGGATGAAGGGAATGACTCATTTTGTATATATAGTTATTCCTCATTAAAGTTGATTATAGATATATTTTAATGGCTGAAGCTGAGCACTGCGGTTTGTGGGCGTGTGCACATCATTTTCACTGCAGTCCCAGGTGATGTCAGCCCCAGAAAGCTGCTTTTCCTGCAGGTGCAGCCAACTGCCACTCAAACCACCCACGGCCAGAGCCTCCAGGGACGTCCCTCATGAAAGGGAGAAGCTGAAGAGCAGAGACTGAACAGCCCAGTCTCTTTTCTTCAGGGTTAACTGGAAAGTTACTTGAAGTTCAGGTCTCAGCTTTGCACTCAATCACCTGGTTCAAGTGAACTTCTGCTTTTAACTCAAACCACATAGCCATGGGCAGTAAAGGGAAAAGCACACCCTGGCAGCTGCCAACACAGTCAATCAATCTACAAAATTCAACTCTATTGCAGCTAACTCAGCTGGGAGAACAGAGCCTTCAGGCAAGGGTTCTTTCAATGCAAGGAATGTCAGCCATAGTACAGTTAAGGCGCTTCTGGTTTGTTTTAGGTTTTTCCCAGGAAAATTTTATATCAAGTACCACAAAAAGTACTTGAATAATGAAGATATTTAAAGATAATTGTGATCCATCAAAAAACAAAAACCTTGTATGAAGTGGAACTCAAAGGTTCCATTCTTCTAAGTGTTTCCTGCAGATTTTGAGAATCTGTCAGTCTGCATCATTTGGTTGCTGTATTTCTGTACTGCAAAAGACAATCTCTGAGGCTTAATTGTGCCTCAAACCAGAGTTCTACTTCATGTGTACTTGTGATCAGTTATTTCTCCTTGTGTTTTGTAAATGTTGTCTTGAATTTTAATGAAAAAGTACACAGAGGCTTTGTGCTTGCCGTTCACAGGATTCTGATCCTCATGAAAGGAATGATCATTAATCTCAACAGAGTCAAGATTTTGTATTTGAAATTTCAAGGATAGACATAAACTAAAAGAAAGGGGATCAACAGGTGAAGAATATGATCTATAGCATATTCCATAGCATTCCAGTAACAACAGTGCTTATTTTACCAACAGTTAAAGGACACACCACAACACAGAAGGAACTAACAAACAACACACATCTTACAATGCAAGCAAGGAAACCCGCAGACTTACTGAGTGCAGCTCAGAATTCAGCAATTCTTATTTTGCAACTGGCTTTTAGATCTTGGTCAAAATGCAGCTGTCAGATTAACTATACTAGCTTTAACTGAAAACCAGAGAAGTAACATCATAGCCAGGGATCAGTATAGAACTGGACAGCTTATTTTTCTCCATACTCAGTAGCACAAGGGTAGAACAGTAACAATAATAATGTTGTCAACAAGCTTTAATCAGCTATGGAACTGCTTTTGTAAATTATACCTACAAGCCAGTAGGAAGTTGCTGCTACTTAAGGGAAAATAGGGCTTGGTTTTACATTGGGGAAAAACAGATGCTCCTTCTTGTTTAGAGACAGAATAATAAATAAAAAAATCAACACCACAGACTTTCAAGATCTTCTAGGTGCTAATGAGCTCCAGCTGTCAATGTCAAAGGTATTTCCAGGTAATTCACAGGAAAGTAATCCAAGGGCTATTTCATGATGCAAATATGGAAAGCATTGAGATGCAAGATGTTGGACATGCTGATGAGAGTAGTCATAGAACTAAATTAGTCAAAGCGTGACTGGCATTAGGTGCCTATCATCACTGCTGACTATTTTTATGCCCAGGAAGCACTCCCTCATAATGAGTAACAAGCAACAAACTGTCCACATTCATGCTGGTACAAAGCTGCATTTTTATCTGCCCATTCAGAGACAGTCAGATACCTTTATTTGTCACTAGATGAAGTTCATTAGGGACCCTGAAACCTCTCCAGATCTTGTGCATGTTACATTTAAGAACAACAGAAAGGGGAACAAGGCTGTCTGCTGTTCTCTCACTACTGACACAGCTTTAGGGGGCTTTTTTCCTCAGCTATTAGGAAACAAAAGATGCGCTGTCATTGGGAAGTTACCTAAAGAAGATTTGGTGGCTTGTTTTTAGTGGATAGATATGAACTGGGGAGAAGGAGAAGGTGAAATTACCAGCACTGAAACAAAGGAGAGGCAGGCAGCAAGGCACTGCACAAGCCACACCATGAGCCTTAAAGCTCAATAGTCATGTAGAAGAAAGAGGAATTGAAGGCCTAATGCTCCCAGAATCTTCCCTGGTTGATAAAGTAGCATGTCCTCACCTAATCGACACTGTTTAACTCCAAAACTGCCAAAATCAGATCAAGCTGATGCTCCCTGCATCCAGCACCCAGAAGGGCCCTATGGCAGTGGCTGTAAGGTCAGGTAAACATTTGACAGCAGGCAGCAGGTCTGTCATGCAGGGCAGATCCAGCTTCAGCCCAAACCGGGCCAGGAAGGGCTGGCAGCCGTGCTGCCGCATGACTGCATCAGATGGCAGAGGCAGGTGCTGCAGCACACCCGCCCCAGATATTCCAAGCAGGAGTACAGCAGCACATAGCACACATATTGGACAGATCATACGGTAGCTCCAAACACTCCTCTAGACATCACGTGAATCCTGAACATTATTGTGGCACCCGTAGTGCTGAGGCTGAAGTCTTTTCAGCCCTCTGAACAAGCCTGCCCAAGTAATCTCCAGAGTCAGAACAAGAGCACTTGGGGTGAGCAGAGTAGGTGGGAACTGGGTTCTTCAAGCACATTAAAATTAATATACAATTCAGTTATTTATTTTCTTTTTAATTTTTAAATGCTTTGGAATGTCAGGGTTGCTCTTGCAAGCTAACACAGTAATGAATCTACAAAAATTCTGAAGGCAATCCTACACAAGACTATTTCTGGTTTGACCATCAGTTATGCTGAGTGCATAGCAATTATGCCTCTCATTCACCATGTCTGAAGCAAATGTACTTTCACAAAGAAAATTGAATCAAGTGATTGCTGCAGCTTGCAGCTTCAAGTTGTTCTACAGTCATTAATAGTATTTACAAATTGTAGAATTTGAGGGCAGAAGGACAAGATGCATTGCTTTTTCATTTATCACTGAGGCCATGCTGTATTGAAAGAAGGATAGAAATAAATCCACATGACTCACTTCCTTCTGCCTTCTGAAACCATGAAATTATTTTAACAGTTGGAACTCATTTGCCTTGAACATGTACCTGGACTCAACAGGGTGAACAAAGATCAACATTAGGATCCTACTCCTACTGATTTTTCTCCTCTATTTATAGCAACAACGTCAGAACAAACTGTTTGGCACCCACCCATCACACGCAGTGCAAGACCATTAGTCTCTATGACAACCTGATCAGAATAAATGTGTGAAGAAGTCAATTTCACAATAAAAATGAAATCCATCAAAACTATAGCACCTGCAAAAAATTGGCAGGAAAAGAAGAACAAGAAAAGCTCCTTCTGGTAGGGAGTGAGTAAAAAAACCTCCAACTACAAACCCCTGAAAAATCTTCCTGCTCAGAGGGTTTGCACTTTCAAGGTTTCTTAAAACCAAGCTCTGATCTACTTTTGAAATCTGCCAGAAGTTTATAGAAAGGTCTTCCTAGAACTGATTTTATACAAGAACTAAACTGCACTTGACTGGACAGTGCTTGATCCTGCTCATGCTCCTTGAATATAGGATGAAAGCAACAGAGGGAGAGAAGGGCTTGTTTTGGCTTTTCCTGCTGCCACACACTCCTTTGAACTATCAAAGCACAAAGTATTCCAGAATTGAACACCAACACAGCCTTCTCACATATACTACTTGGTGAAACATCACAGGAGAGTGGTTGACACTGAGAATCCAAGCACAGAATATGACAGTGGATTATACACTTTTACCTTTATAAAAGAGTACCACTATCTTCTGAAAGGCTTTCATGAAGTGGATGTTGTCATAACAGTACTCCTGCACCTTCTGGAGTAGGATCAACTCTGACTGGCCTTGAGTGCTGAACACAGCAAGCAGGGGGGCATATTGCTGAAAGGAAGAGGGTAAAAAACAAAATGCATGTCAGCATACTTAAAAATAAATACATGTTTTTAGAATAAACATCATTAATTTCATCCTTGAAAATGTTTCACTGAAACCTTAGATTTACTTGCACACTGCATTTTCTAAAACACATACAATGCATATACACAAATACCCATGTTTTTTTGTAGCATGTCCTGCATGCTGTAAACTAAAATTCAGTACCACTCAGTTACTGAATTCTGTAAAATCAATTTATAAAGCCCATAATCTGGCATTACTTCTGTCATACATTTCACAATGCAGCATTCTGTTCATTCAGGAGTGATGCTTTACAGATGTTCATAACATAAGACATCCCATGACGAAATACATGAAAAAAGGTCTCCAGTTTCACAGGGGTTTTAGAAGTCCCAGGAAACTGAAATAAAGTAAACTAATTCCAAGTTAACTATGATCAACTGTCCTTATTTTTTCTCATTACCACAATCAAGAATATCATGACACCCTTTGGCAAACAGCAACATTTTCCAAGTACAGTATTAACTGCTAATGTTACTATGACAAGACAGTAGTGGTACATTTCACTGTCTCTTCCTGGAGTTGATAACAAAACATACAGCAAAAACTTATTTGTTGTGCAATTTCCCCCTCTTATTTCAGACCTTAAAACTAAAAATTACACTGAAGGACCATATCTTTCCTTAAAAGCTAGTGTTTATATCCATATCTCTCCAATTTCCTGTCATCGTAGCCTGTGATGAGTTCAGCTAAGACTGCAATCTTAAATTTAAGGTAATATTAAGAGCATTTTTCAGAGATGAAGTTAAATTACCTTTGATCTTCAGAGACCTTAGTCAAATATACATTGCATGTTACTATTTCTTTTGCTCTTGCACTAATCAGCTCAGTCTTCCAAGTTTTCAGTAACCCCCATTTGGCATTCTCCAGCTGGATTTGCAACAGCCTGATATCACAGAGTTCTGGTCTGAGTGACCAGGGCTGCTGCTGGTCTTAGGTGACAAACCACCCACACAACTGATGGGCATGTTTAAAAGTTCAGCACCTCTCTGCAAGGGGCTAAATCCTGAGGGGATTACCCAATATGATCCATGGAAATAATTACTAAAACCCATGAAAATCAACTGAAATTTGAACGGTTGTTCCAAAGAGTGTTTTTCAATAATTATCAGCTATTTAAGAGAGCATGAAATTACAGCAGCAACAAGCAGCTCAGCAGGCTGATAACTTTGGGAAAAAACTCCCTTAAAATGGCTAGCTGGAGCTAACACCAGAAGCCAAGTTTTTCCATTCCTGGCAGGTATAGCCACATCTTCAGAAACAATGTCAGTGCCTTGGTAACAGCACTGAAAAACTTGGGCAGGTTGTGAGTAGCTCTTTTTCCCTTTTTAGCCCTTGTGGCATCAAGCTGGTAACTAGGCAAATTGCAGGGAGTCAGGGCAATACATAGTGCAGTTGGTTTAATACCCTTAGCAGAACTCACCTCCATCCACATGTTTGTGAAGTGCTGCTGTCTATAAACATTAATAACTTCTAATAAAAATCCTATGTTTTCAGTTTGGAAGTAAATTGTCTTCCTTTTGCCACATCTGACTTTATCCCCTTCACATTCCTCCCTCACTTCCCAACGGGAACAGGCTCACAGTTACAAGTTTCACAAATGTCTAATTGACTAAGGAACTTTCTTCACATTGCTGGCTGAGCAAGTGGCATTATTTTCCATCTGTGTCATGTTAGGGAGTGGGGAGAGGACAACACCCACACTGCTGTGAAGCTCACCAGAGCCTTGCCTCCAGTGAGAATTGTCTGGAAGATTCTCCTTGCCCGGAGAACATCTCTTCTCTGCACTGAAGGAGGCGGAGGCACTAAGCCCCAGTGTCACAGTGAGGTTACTGGGACAATGAGGAGCTTATTCTGTGAGATCCAGGATTGAACAGCTTGCCCTGTCTCCTCCTGAGGTCAGCTCCTGCTGGTCCTGCCATATGGATGGCACACATGACTTTTACTGCACTGCCTGAGTACACTGGTTCATGGATGCCCACCTCAACCCTGCCATTAGGTAGCCACCCATCCAGCAATGCTTTTTAAGATCTGTAAACTAGGTCAATACTCTGCGTTTTGATGCATCTTTTCAGGGGTGCCTTGTGTACAACTTACTGAAAGAATCTGGTAAGTTAGAGACTGGTACAAAGCTCTGGCAACATGTTTTGTGAAAGTTACCTGTCAGCTAGAGCCATACAAGAATAAATCCCACCATCTGGCATGTCACACATCAAGTACGTATTTATATACATCCCAAACACAGCACCAGGTCAAAGCAACTGACTGCTTCCTGGGACACTGACACACAGGAGGGCACAGAACTGAGCTCTGTATCATCCTAACACTGTTAATCCACTTTCTGGACTTGGTTCATACACTGAGGTAGCTGAGAGCCCTAAGAGAAGGATCCAAGATCTGTCTCCACCTGTCCTAAGAGGAAGGATGTGAAAAATGCTGTTTCATTTTTGAAGACTGAACTGTAAAGAAGCAGATATCAAAGTCTAAATTTCTATTTCTATTGCTTCTATTAAAATCTTACCCATGAGTGCAAATAGTAAATACCCCACACAAATTTTCCTCTGTTTTTAGAAAGTGAATGTACCTAGAAAGATGCCTATCTTATATAGGAAAGATGCCTTACCTAATTTACTGGGGATACATACATAGCTGATGGATTGGGTCAGTGAGATGCATAGGACTAAACATCCAGTCAACAGGATTTGCACAAAGCCAGCTATGTTTCTCTTTTCCCAGAGTTCAAATATTCCAGAAAGTGTTTGTTAATTTGCCCTGCAGTACTAGACAGTAATCTCAATGGATACTTTATTACAACTCAAAGAGAGATAATAAAATTTTACATCAAAAGAACAAGAAAAACAATGTCTCTCCTCCTTCTGGAAACTATCTTGTCTTTCCCCTGCTATTTGAGCCACTTGAGAAAACTTGAAGGCATTCAGTCTTACCATCAAAGACTACACAACATCCCAAGCAACCGCATTTGTAGGATTACTGATTGAGAAACCACATTCAGACAAAAGGACAGCAGCAGGAGCTAAACCAACATAGGCACACCCAAGTATGGAGAGACATACAACATGAAGAAAGATCTATTTTATCATAAAGAATAAAGTCCAGATTGCTTATGTTCCAAGGCAAAGCTTTGAAGCCCTGGCTATGAGGGAGCATTCTCCTGATCAGAGATTACCTGCTTAAAAGGACTAAGTCTGCTGAAAAGCCTCTGCTCTCAGATCCAGTGTCTAGCACTGCACAATTTCTTCAGATTTAGATGAGGAACACCAATGATGGCAGTGATTGATGCCTCTGCATTGGTTTGCTGTTTCTTTTCTATCCCAAGGTCTTTGGAGTTTTGGTACCAACATGCAATGGTGCTACTGCAATATTACCGTCTGTCTTTCTATGTATTCAGTTCCCTCATCCTCAAGGACAGTAGCTGGATCAGAGAGTAACCACACTGTATGTGTACACAGTCCCAAGCCAGCTCCTGGCTTATCATTTGACAACTCACTGAGTATCCAGCTACCACAGCCAACATCGGCAACAACCGATTCACAGATTATGGCCTCAGCATTCCTGCCTGGATCTATCCTCTGCACAGCCAGCACAGGTGCTGCCCCACCATGCTCCCAAAATGTCTTTGCTTCTGGCAAAGACATTGCAAAGGCAGTTCCTGCAGGCTTACTAGTCAGGTTTACAAGTCAGGTCTGAGCAGGCAGAGTCCCAGCAGTTGCTTAGCCCTGCCCCAGTGCAAGGAGACTCGCAGGGACCTGACATCCTGGGAAAGCACAAGGAAGAGGTGCTCAGGCTGTGACCACCTTGGCTTGCCCTGGCACTGTGGGACTCAGGGCACTCTATGGGCTGAACTACCTCAGTTGTGCATCCATTTGACTGAAGTCAGACTATACACAACGTTGGTATGCTCAGCATCAGACTTCAAAAATCTAAATCTCCTGGATTCAAACAGGTAAAAACTTGAGAGCCAGAGAATGTATTCTGTGAATTCACAGCTTTCTTATCCTCTTCACCCATGCATGCACCTTTAGATGTTTGAGGGCCTGCTCTGCAACCAGCTCTTCTTTCTTGTTCCATTCCACAGCATTCATGACACAGGTCCAAAGGAGACCAATCACTGCTGGCTCTGGCAGCTCATTTCTTTTCATTTCCTCTTTTACATAAAGCACTACCTGGAGAAGGAAATAAGGGACATTTCCAATGAACCAGAAACAATGCTGACTTTCCAAATACTTGTAGTCATTTACAGCACCATGATGTAGAAGTATTAAGAAACAAAATTAGAACAAGATTTTGTCCCTCCCTTTCAACATAACAGTTAATGCAGTTAAAGGAAATACATTCTCAAGGATAAATGAAGGAAAACTCCCCCATCCCACAGATAACTGCACTAGGAAATCCAGAGGGTATTTGCCTGCTTTAGTCTTAAGAATCACAGAGTGAACTGATGAATAAATTAAAATAGTTAAAAGAAAAACAGAAGAAATCTGTTCCTCTCTATCTAATGTTGATTTAAGTGTTTGATTATGATTATATAAACAGAAAGCTGTAAAAAACCACTTTTACCTCCTTAATTGGGCATTCCTGAGAGAGACGTTCTTGTAGTTCTTTTTGAAGTTCTTTACGAGTCCCCAGTGACTGCTGAACTCTAAGGAAATCTGAGAGTTCTTTTAGACCTGCTTCAGTAAAATACTTGGCAAAATGGTCCACATTCTGCCGGTTGGCTGGAAATAGTTCCTAAAAAGACAGGAATGCTCTCTGTTAATAACCAACTACGACTCATGACAGAATGGAAAGAACATTTTTTAAGAATGAACAGTGGGAATAACCTGTTACTTCACTTAAAACATTGCTTGTATCCACACTGGAAAAGTCAACACTTCATTCATATTGCAGTGTTTCACTGTAGCGGAGGGAAAAAATTATGTCCAGTTACACAAATAAGCTAACACCCTCTCCATGAGAAGTGCATGTACTTATGAATAGTCATGAGCCCAACATGTTGCTCAAAAGAGTTCTAAGAGGAACCATACTTTTTCCAGATTCCAAGAGTCTTGTAGGGAACGTACAAAAGGAATAGATGGCAAAGCCATTATAGGCAAAGCACATTTATCATGCCCTCCCAGCACATCCACACATTTCTCTCTTAAGAAAAATACATTCATCAAACATAAGTGGGACAGGCACCCTGGCCCACCACTAATGCGTCATGTAACAAAAATCACAAAATCCCCTATGTACTGTCAACATTAACTCTTGTAGGCATTCCAGTTAAAAGACACTGTCAATTTATGAGTGTCCAGCTACTTAGAAAAGTTTAAATTATTCTTAAAAAACACTCTAGAAAATCCCCCATCTTGGAAAGCATTCAATGGCATTTGCTTACCAATCCATTCTTGGTGTCTTAATGATCTGTGGCATGGATAGCACCACTTTTTAACAAAAGCTGGAGATTTTCCATCTATTCACTTATTGACTCATGAGATTAAGAAGAAACTTTCATGAGGGTATCTATGCTAGGCAATATCATCTGATACTTTACAGTTGTTTAATAGAGAAGAGTAATGAGAACCAACAGCTGAAAGTTTAAGTCAGTCAAGCTTGTAATAGAAATAAGATGCACTTTTCTTCTTCACTCCCCTCCTCAATAAACAGTGTAATAATCCCATTTCCCAGCTTAATGGCAAATTATTTATGACTTGGACATTTAAAATCAAGTACAAATTGAAGAGATGGAAGGGCGTGGGAGGCTGCTTCACTTCTGAAAGATACTTGCTTAATTATATATTATTGAGGTAGAAACAGGAAATACTACAGAGTCCCCAGGCAGTGCTACATAGCAGGTATTTGGATTATTGCAGCAGCAATCCTTCTGAGGATTAAAAAAAACCCAAGAGATCTTCAGAAAAAACACTAGGAGAAAAAGGCACATGAAATTGCTACATATTCATATATTCTTTGAATACCTTGCTACAAACCCAGAACACAGGTTTTGAGTCCTAAGGCTGAAAGCCTTTCTGCACTGCCCTTCTAAGTCTGCTGTCACCACTGCAGGACCATTTATGCTACCTAGATGGCTACTGCTGCAGAAAATTAGCTTACTATTCATTCACTACACTATTTAAACACTGCTGCTTCAGAAACTTACATTCTAATCATAATTCCTTATACTTCATATATTATTTACAAAAGGAAAACATTTTTAAAGAAACATAGTTTTTCATGCTCATTTGCTGGTATATTTTGCTAGCAGTGGTTAGAAAAAAAACTGTATTTATTTAATTCCCAAGCTCCATATATACAGTCTCTCAGAAGGCATGTGATGGCAGGAAAAATAGAGACAGAATGTAAAACCATGTGATACTTAATATTCCTGAACCTGTATGGCTACAGCCATAACAATATTGCTGTGTTTAAAAACATTTTAGAAAAGCTAACAGAGTCTGAGGGGGAGTTAACATGCTTACAGCAAACTACCATCTGCATTTCATTTCCTTCTTTTTCCCTGGGAGAGATAAAGATTATTGGAAATATATTGTACTTACTAGCAATCTCTTATCAAGGTTGGCTTTTCTTAAAGCAGAGGTAACAGAATTGGCATCTTTCTCTGCCATCCATGCTTTAAAAAGCTTTACAGCGAAAGAGGCTGCAATCCCTATTAGAGAAAAGCACAAAAGATGTTTCAGCAATTTTCAACATAAATTAGAGTTGATTATAAGAAGTTCAAGGTTACAAAAAAGTTACAAGACTGTGGAATGGAAATACATTTAAGACAACAGAAACAAACACATAGTGCTGAAACGTCTGTTTTCTTTAATGCAAAATTAGTTTTCTGAATTATGCTAGATTGCTTGAAAATCTTTTTTGCCCATCTCCATTCAGTTATTCAAAGATTTTCTTTGCAATTATTTTTCCTACATTCCCAATTCACAGACTGAGTACAACGCAGAAAGAAAAATTATGCATTAAATCAATAGGAAACTATTAGCACAAAACAAATGATAATCAGGAACAAGAACTAAAAAAATAAATCTTCAAATGTTTTTTTAGTGAATCCTGCAATAGGGTTAAATAACTTCACAACTTCAAGGTGACTGATAGTACTATGTCCTCCTAGGAGGCATTTAGTAGCCAGTTGTAAAAAAACTATTTTAAGTGAAAAAATTCCTTCCCAGAGGCACAAATTAGTATTTTGTGTATTAAATCAAATGAAGTCTACCTTCACGAGCTGTGGATTTCCCAGGGGAGTTAATAAACCATTAAGCCCACACCTCCTATTTCCTAGAGCTGCACCACCACCACGACTGCTCCAGATTCTCTACTGCAGGGAGCTGAAGGAAGCTCAAAGGTCTCGGAGATGAAGCTCATCCTTGAGGAAGGCTGCGAGTAAGTCAGTTATGATTCTCCACACTACACCCATACCAACATCAGGGCTACTGAAGGCAGTGAAAGTGGTAACCCATAATGAAAAGCACAATCCTATGCTACAGCTGGCCACTGTAGTTTTCTGTCTCATCTCCAGATAGCCCAGAAGCTCTTAGAGCTAATGGGACCTACTGGTGAGAAGGAGATTCAACATTCTTAACACCCTTATAGGTAGATATTTCTATTATTTCTAGGATACTTTGACTAAATGAGTCACCAAACAAGAACAGAAGAGACTATTCTCAGACCACTGCAAAGTTCTTTGAAGACTAACAGTCTTTACACATCTCAACTGTTATGGCAGTTTTGGCAAGCTTACTTCAGGAGCGTAGTCGTAAGACACAATCCTTAAAGAAATACGGAACCAGGGATGCACAATGCCAAGAGAGGCCAGCAAATATTCCTCTGGGCTTGTTTTACATGTTGGACAAGATGCAGCAATCCTAAGTGCTTCAAGCTGACTAACCAAGACTCACAAAGCTTGGTGAACCAGTAGGTGACTTAGGCATAACTTCCACAGCAAACACTTCAGCATATCCATGTTCTTATATGATCAATACCAAAATTGAATGGAATGGTCTCTGTCATCAAGCATTGTCCCAATACACATATCCTACACATTTTTTTCTAGCTAAAAACAAAGTAAGTTTTATGCCAGTATCAGCATTACAGAGTATGCTGTTTTCAGCTGGGGTAGAGTTAATTTTTTCACAGCGGTTGTATGGGGCTTTATTTGGGATTTATGCTGAACACAGGGTTGATAATACAGATACGTTTTTGTTATTGCTGAGCAGGGCTTACAAAGAACCAAGACCTTTTCTGCTTTTCCAATTGCCTTGCTGGCAAGGAAGCTGGGAGGAGACACCAGCTGGGACAGTTGACACCAACTGACCACAGAGATATTCCAGACTGTATGATATCATGCTTAGTATATGAAGTGGAGAGAAGAAGCAAGAAGCAGGGAACATTTTAAGTGTCTTCCTAAGTGCCTGTTACATGTGATGGCATCCTGCTCTCCTGGAGGTGGCTGAACACCTGTCCACGGGAAGCAGTGAACTAATTTCCTTGTTTTGCTTTCCTTGTGTGTGCAACTTTTGCTTTCCCCATTAAACTGTCTTTATCTCAACCCAAGAGTTCTCCAGATTTTACCCCTCCCATTCAATCCTGTTGGTGTGGGAGTGAGCAAGCAGCTGTGTAGGGCTTTACTGCTGGCTGGGATTACACCACGACAGATAGAGGTTGTTCTATGGCTTCACTACCCACATTTTCAAACTTACTTCTCATTTACAACCCAAATTTATCACTGGTCGGTTCCTATACTCTGTGCACGTGCTGTCACTTTTTTCCTTTAAATAGCTCTTCTCTTTTTGTTTGCTTCATTCTTTTTCCCCCTTATTTGCAGAAAGTCATTTCAGCCATTTATTTTATTGACTAACCCTATTAGCTGCTCTTTATATTTGCAAACTTTGCCAGCACAGGGTACAAGAAGGGTACACTTAAACCCTGAGGAGATTCCACCCCCACCTAGACCTTTCTCTGTCTCTACTACAAGTATGTCAGCAATCCACAAAAGAATATTTTGTTTTCTGTCTACATATAACAGTAATGACAACACTGAAATAAGGTAAACTAAAAATAAATTAAATTTGTGCTCAAACTTGACAGATCTATCCACACAATCTACCCTTATTTCACTGTCAGCCATTTCTCAGCCAATGTTACAAGTCCCATGCTGATCAACAACTCCCTCAGCTCACCTGTTTCCTCATGTATTTTTAACCTCACCTGCCTGTAGCATTGTTTGTTTGTAAAGCAAAGAAATAATCTAATTTATTAATGTATGATCTACTTGCTTTGTTCCTCATTTTAAAATTATCTTTGCATCTTCAATTATTCTCACATAAAATATCTACCCCACGATACTGACTGAACAATCTTTCCTCGAATTCTGTCACGAATGCATTTTTCATATATATAAAACAAGAACTAAAAGTATATGAAAGCTCTGACAAAAGTTTGGGCTCTTAAAAACATAAGTTTATAATGTAAATAAGAATTGTATTCTTAAAATGCTGAATTTTAAATATAACAACTTCCATGACTTTTAAAAATTTGGGTTTTTCAATGCCTCTTGTCTTCCCATAACTAGGAAGACTTTCATTTAAACACACTGCAGACAATCACCCTAAAAACATGGATTAGTGCTTTTGTTTGAGATTTTTCCTAGTTTAATTTTGATTCCCAAAGCTGTGAGTGATGACAGAGCAAAACTGCAGCTGTGGCTTTTCTTTCTGCAGCATTTAGAAAACAAATGTAGTGGTTAGCATGCTGCAAATGAGAACATGAAGTTAGAATAATTTTTTTAAAAATGAAAATTAGAATACATTTTAGCTGATATGTAACTCCTTAACAAAACCAAAAAAAGGTCAAGAAAACTGCTCAACACTACCAGTACATTTGCAACCATGCCAGGTAGTGAGAACTGCCAGAAAAAGAAATTGTTGAGCAAGCAGATGCAAAATCAGGACTCCAAGGTAGATGGCTATAAATATATAACAAAAATCCTTAAAAAAAGTAATTTCAAAAAGGCATTGTACCTTAAGACTGAAAGAACTCATTTACTCATCATATAAAAAACCAAAAATTCATGAGAAAATTTATCAGCCACTGATCACTAGTAGCATAAAGACAAAATGAGAGACTGATTTTTCTTCTACAATATCCCATTGGCCTGCATGGGATCTCTGTCTCACTTCTCACTCACAAGATATTAGCAACACTTGAAGAAATGCCAGCAGACCTATCTCAGGAATAGATATTATACTTCACACCTTTATAGTACCACAATACATAAATTCTACAGTTTTGCACACCCAAGTATGACTTCCAAAAAACCATTTGGGGTTTGTTTTTGTTATGTGGCTTTTTTCTGTCTGATTGGCCTCTTACAAGATTTCACAAAATATGTTGGGCACTACTGTCTGTATATGCTTCTGCTTTAAAACACTGAATTCCGTTGTACAGTCACAAGTTTCCAATTTTCATTTTATTGCAACATATAGAATATGTTGCAATAAAATACATCTCCTGTAAAAAAGCTAAGATAAGAAAAAAAGATATGGAAAATTACCTTCTTTGACTATATTGTCAGTGAAGAGGCTTGTTAAAATTGTAGCAGGAAGAGTCCCATTGGCTAACAGGATGCCAGAAAGCATTGCCAGTTTTGTCTGCTCCGTCTCAGTAAAGGCTTTAAGAAACAACAGGAGCTGCAGGCCAGACAAGGAAAAAAAAAGTATATATTTGAGGCATAGGTAGACAACAGACAGAAAATAATATTAACAGTTTAATTTCTTATTTCTTGAGAAGTCTCAATGCAACTTATAGCAATCACACCAAAATCTATCCAGAAGCGTGACAGTGTCATTTCACTGATCCCTTGTACTTTCACTTTCTCTAAGAACACAAGACAGTGTCTGAAAGGAGCCTACAAAAAAGATGTAGAGAGACTATTTACAAGAGCAGGTACTGACAGTAGAAGGGGGAATGGCTTCAAACTGAAAGAAAGCTGGTTAGATTAGGTATTAGGAAGAAATTTTTAGTGTGAGGTTGGCAAGGCTTTGGAATAGGTTGCCAGAGAAGTCTTCTGCAAATATATGTATATATGTATGTATATATACAATATAAATATATGTGTGTCTATATATATGTATATATATGTGTGTGTGTAAAGATAAAAGTACTTGCCACAGGTTTGAGATACAGAAATTACAAGATCCCAGACAGAAGTCTGCCTATTCACTTCTTCAGACTTCCAGCTAAGCCACACTTAAGCCAGACTTGCAGTTTGTTTCCTAGCTTTCTAAAATTATTGCTCATGCAAACAATAAAAGGATGGGAAAATATCATGGTATTCTTTTAGGGAAGGGAACACAGCACAATTACAACAGATTTTTTACTGGCTAAAATAAGAATTATATTTCAAGTTCAGACACTATTGATAAAGCTGACAAAGGACAGACAGGAACACAGGCTGATTTAAGACCTTGCCATTCCTAGTATTAAATACATGAAAAAACAAATAGCTTGAGAAAAAAATTACAAATCTCATCATCTTGGAATATCTGAACTACATATACACCTTTTAATTCTAAAAATAGCAATTAAGTCTATTTTTAAAATCTTAATTTCATATGTTAAAATTATTGACTTGAGAACATATTGATGAAGTACATTATGCTCTTTTTGCTTTATATCAAAAAAAACCCATCATGCAAAATCAGATTTTTTCAACGGCATTACTGTTAGCAATAACGTTTTGTTAGTGATCACAATATGGGTGATGGGGGAAAAAAAGAGGGGAGACAATAAAGGACCGTTCCATTCAATGCAAAAAGCTGCTGATTCCAGATGCTAGCTTACAAATTTACAGTCACCACAGAAGAAGGAAAAAAGTAAAAGTACTGCAGATACAATTTTCCAGAGTTAAAAAGAATTCTCATTTTCTTCTTCATAAGGAAGAAGAAATGGCACCACTCCAAAAAGGGTCATGACCACCTGCTGTTAGGACACCCTTTTTTCTTTTTTTAAATGAGCAACAAATGCAATTACAGCAAAACAGTCTGTGTTGATAGAAAATTCCCACCAGGTTTTCCACATTCAGGGTATTTCTTAATTACCAGATTCTACCCAAACAAAGGGACAGAATTTACACATGTCCCTGTGCTTGTTTATTACCATGGACAGTGAGAGATCTTTTCTGAGATACCTAGGTAGCTTATCAACAACTGTAAAGCTTCCTGAATGCAGTGATGTTTTAAAATACAGGTAACTAATTAAGTTATTAAATCTCATGCAGTGTTTTATGAATAGTTCTGCTCTGCATCTGTGAACAGAAATAAAAGAATCTCATTCATACAGTAGTACTTACATAATAACATCAGCTTTAAATTACAGCTTACATAGGCCTGAATGACTCAGCCACAGACAAATCACTCCGAATTTTTTTTCAGTGGACTTCAGCCATACAATTTTAGCTTAAAAGAACAATTATGAAACTACCAAATCTCAAGGTGTAATTTTATTTCAGCAAACTGTGACTCAACCACAAAATGTATGAAAATTTGGGATGCAGAAGAATGGAGTTATTTCTAAATATATGAATGAGAAACAAATGGTGTGCTGTATTTCCAAATGCAGCAACTAACTGGTGTGTATAATAGTGTAGGAAAAGGAACTCCAGGGCCACATTTAATGGAAAACAGAACATTTTTTACAGAATTTTAATATAATCCTAGTGTAAACTAGAAGCCTGTGGATTTAAAGGTTTCTTTAGACAAGTTTTATCAATAATACTGTACTAAAATGAGATCTGCACAAGAAAAAAAACCTCAGAATTAGACCTCTTTACTGAAAGTAATGAGACTGTTAATAAAGAGCAAATGGCTTCAGATTTCTGTGTGCCTCACTTAAATCTTTTTTCTTTTGCTTCTATATAAGCAATAGATCAGGATTTTGATTATAAAGTGGTCACACTGACGTAACAAACACACTTTAACGTAACAAACCAGGTTCTTATATACTTCTGAGCTCTAACCTCCATCCTTTTATCAGTAATGTGTAGATCACAAACAGTTATAACCATTCATGTCAAATTTGAGCCAGGAAAGCAAGAACCCAGCTGCAAAGCCAAAGTTACAGCTGCTGCCCAAGATAGAGACAGATTCTATGAGAAGGGCACCCAAAAATTTATGAACTCTCATTCAAATACAGAGAAATCTGTATTTGTTCAAATATTTTGGAAGGTCTGAAACCACGTCTATGAAGTCTGCAGTCACATCTTCTTCCCCTTCCTCTGAAACACGCTCCATGCAAGTCTCTTAGCATAGATGTGGTTTCTGGTGCTCTTGAACTGCATCCCATTGCAGCATGTTTTAAACAGAGCTCTCATCTTCTACACATCCCATGCTACCTAAAGTACTGTTGGCACTACTAATCTAATTTTTGTTTTATTATTATTATTTTTCAAAAACAGCTCAAACCTAGACTTGTCCTTTTCTGCTGTTTAAGGATAACATTCTATACTTTCCAACAATTGTGAAACATAATTTAGGGGGTGACTGGGTGATAGGAAAACCCAAAATCTTTCATAAACCCATTCTAAAAACACGAATCAGAACCTAAATTTCAGTTCAAAGTTATTACTTCAGATTTTTATTGCTGATTAATTTAAGCACTATTCTTTTACCATCACAATTACAAACCTCAGTAAGAAAGTCACAAAACGTCCAAGACATTTCAGAATAGTTCCCAACCACCCACAGAACATTCTCTAAGCTAATGCTTCCCTGCTGTTAGCCAAGCACAGATATTACTGCCTTCCTTAGATACAAACCGATTCCAGGCATAAAAAGGGCAGCTCTGGCTCCTAATTTTGTATTTCTATGATATCTATAAGAACTCCCAACTATATAAGCAGAAGTTCAGAATACCTAATAAGCACAAGACCAGATCTAATGTGATGTTCTATGTTGTTTTGGTCATTAAAGTCTCTTAAACACAATTTCTGGGCATAGAAGATGTGCACAAGTAAACACATGTATGCAACATTAAAAAGCACACAAGAAAAACAAGTGCTTCTGATTACCTTTTGTGATCTGGAAAACTTAAATGGTGAAAATTAAGGAACTCTACCTACACAGGGAGCATGGTGTCTTTTTATGTCTTCATTATCTGAACTGGTCTATTGCTGACAGTTTGTCACATCTGCAGACAGCACTGAATTGTCAGCAATCGAGAAGGCAGCTAATATAGCAACAGATATCTGCTGAGTCTTGCCTTTCGTTTAGCTGACCTAAAGCATTTCTGCTTACTCCCTATTCAATCTCAGAATGTTATTCTCCTCTTATGTGCTAATTCCTAGCTTAAATTACTGTTCTTTCATTAGGAAAACAGGAACACAAATAGGGACGTCACATCATCTCCCAGGACTTCAGACACCCTCTCATGACTCAGTAATGTTTAACACTGATAAGACAAAAAATAAATTTATCTGTAGGTTATCCCAATTTTGATATTAAAAAGTTTATATAGAAAATTACTAAACATGCAAACATACTAAATAGACAGATAACTGCATTCTTCATCCACGGAAATACATATGTAGAGAAAGACGAACACAAATTTGGAACTTGGAATTTTACTGAAATTATTGAAAAATGTCATGGGCCTATTCCAGTACATTGGGCCATGCTCATAGCAACTTAAGGTGTCTACATCAAAACACAGCAAGTGAGGCCATCTAAACATCTTTGTCTTCTGTTGAAATTGCTTGCACAAAGTAATTTAGACGTAAAACTTTAGATATACAGTTTGCTTATGCAAACTGGCAATACTGAGGAGAGAGAGTTGAGAAATAAAACAACTGAAAGCTAGAAACAGACAAAAAGCAGAAAGATGGTAGAAAAATAATGTCCTAATGACAAAGTTGTGATCTAGAAGACATAAAGCAAATACTTGTGGCAAATACTGCTATCTAAGATAATCTCTCCTGAGAGAAAAGTCCCACTGACACCATGTGTTTCTTTGGAGTGAAATTGCTGGTATTGCCGTGGTTTTTTCGGCATACCTTTTTCTGTGAGAAGAGCTAATTTTTCCCCAAACACTCTATCTGCCTAATGAGTCTGACAGAAACATCATTTTCATTGCTGGGACAATGATGCACAAAAAAAATCATGGAGTCACTCTTAACATCTCAAACTGATATATAAGTAACGCACTAACTGCAGCAGTCTCGGTTCTAGCAGAAACACTTTCTGGAAATACAAATGTATCTATCTTCTGGACCTCCATGGGCAGCCACTCCTGCACAAATTACAGCATGCAGGGATTAAAGGATTAAGTGGTTAAAAACCCTGCAGTCTCATAAATGAGAAAACAGCCACTTTGTGTGTTCATGCAAGCAGGGGGAGGAGGAGGTAAGCAAAAGGCATCTACAAGTAGTCACCAAGGGTTTTAAGGGCAATGGCAGCGGAGGTGCAATACACAGGCACCCTCACAACCACCTTCCTAGTTTCTAGGTCTCTAAAAACTGGATTTAAAAAATGGTCTCTAAAAACAGAGGAAGAGAATACACACCAAGATTCACACCAGCACCATAGGTGGTGACAGATAGGCAAATGGAAAGATTTCCCCACAGGTGAGGACCGCTGCA
This sequence comes from Toxostoma redivivum, assembly GCA_013397375.1. Taxonomy (NCBI): domain Eukaryota; kingdom Metazoa; phylum Chordata; class Aves; order Passeriformes; family Mimidae; genus Toxostoma; species Toxostoma redivivum. The sequence continues at coordinate 329,214 of VXBI01008531.1, forward strand.
AACCTCACCTCATGATTTGTCATACAAGACATAGTCTGACACTGAAAACTATCCAAAAAACATGTACATAAAAGTGAAGTTTGCAGTCTGCAAGATGAACAAGCTTGCTCTGATCCCACACTGGCGTGGCTAGGATGTTTCCAAAGGCTTTCAATGAGTAGCTTGGCTCTAGTCACACTGCATCTCAAATGACTGCTTTCTCTCAAGCTGGCATGTGGCTAAGCTTCACATCAGAGGCACTTTATCCTCTACTAAGAGTTAAATTATTATTTTTTAACCATAGCTCCATCTTGTCACTGAGAGTGCCAAGTGAATATTTGAAAGCTTAAGAGGATGCAAAGCCAAGCAAGTTACAGAAATGAGCAGAGGCGGCTTGAATTGACATGGCATTTGCTTAATATGCTGAGCACTCTCTGAAACTTGAATGCTGTGAGTCAGCGCTTCTCATGTCAGTGATTACAGTAATTAACAGCAGGAACATTAGATTTGTGTGGGGATAGAGGTAAATTTAGGTCTTTAGAATGATGTACTGAGTAATCAGCATCAGTTGATAGGCATGCTGTCCACAAGGGTAAAAATAATTTCCTGTATGAGCAAGAATGTATAAATCAGAGCCAAATTAATTCAAGCACAAGAAGTGCTGGTGAAGTATCAAGCTCCAAATGTGCCCTCAGCTGACCCTTGCAGCAACCTTTCTAATGTTTAAATAACATGAAAACATGTTTTTATGTCTAACAAACATGGTACTTTAGTCAAGGGACAGGTTTTGCCACTACCAGCATGCCTATTAAGTTACAGGACAGTACAGTATTTATTACTTATTCAGGCAGTTAGAAAAAGGTATTTACGTCTATTACAAGGAACTCAAAATAGACAAAGTAAATCTGTACATTGTTTTTTGAAACATTTTTACCCTGTCTTCTCCTGTCTACCTAGAATTCAGTATCACAAAACAAAACAGTATCCACAAATAACCACTACAGTCTTACAGGCAAATCCTGAGCACTCTGCCACTGGTGAGCACTTTCTCTTACACATGTCTGTGGCCTCAAATACAAAAAACTTGTGGTTAAGATTCATTCCACAGTGCAAGAGTGGTATAATACTCATACATCAAGAGACCTTCTTCATAGCAGATTTGCACTTATTTTTTGGAAAAAAACAGATGTTCTATTTGCAAGACAGTAATACCACTTCTCATTAAGAGGTATATCCCAAAGTGTATCAAACTTTTGCACAAAAAAGTCTGGAATAAGGAAGTGAGTTTGTCAGAGCAATCAAAGGAATCATTATTTCAGAAATACTCTACAGCAAGTGCTTCCTGCCGTATTCCCACGGAGCTGGATTTGCAGAGTAAAGCTGCTTCCTGTAGATTCCATCCTTTTTTCCAGTAGAGCTAAACAAAATCTAACAGTACCACATTTGTACATATATAATTATGTTAGAAATACAGTAAAAAGTATTAGCATTCCAGTAAAGACTAACATCAACATTACCTTTTTGATTTCATCTTCAAATGCTTTCTCCAGATATTTGTATCTCCTGATAAGTTTATTGAAGACCTAAAAATAAACACAGATTAACTTAAAAAGTGTAACAATTACAGCCATCTTTCTTTACAAAAAAAAGTAAAGGAAAATAAGCAGCTTGCAGATTGGTATTTCTCTACTGTTGCTGCCACATGGAGGGCATGAAACACCCTTCTCTCAATTTTGTGATTCTTGCTTCATAGAGCAATGCTTGAATCAGAGAATTTATTGCAGTTTGAATATTTTCATATTCCTCAAATTTTTTTTTCTTCTCTATTTTCACCCTATCATAGATAAAAGCAAGGGAGAGGAGAAGAAGGAGTAATGCTGCACTGGGGAAGCTCTCAGCTGTAGGCTGATGGAGTAAGGCAGTCAGGATGCTGGGCATCTTCAAGAAATGCAATATCTTGGCAAATCGACTAACATAAATGTTTACAACAAAACACAATACTGTCAGAGAAAGAGGAAGCCTCTACAACAATTATGTTATTGGAACCACTTGTTCTCCAGTTTTGACCATTTGTTTCCCATCATGTGACCACAGATTATGAAACCAGAGGCAGCACAGGTGCAGAGTTCACTCAGGGTGAAGAAGGAAGAGATAAGAAATTAAATAAACAAATCATCGTTCGCACTGCTGTACAAAGGCACAGAGCATATGACTCATTGTCACAGGTAAAAAGGTTTATGTGGGGAACAAATGAAATTATTGCCACACTGGATGGGGGAAGAAGGAATATTAGGTTTAGAAAGCTTCAATTCTCTTTGCAGAATATAAAATACATCCAAACATCCTAACTGGTAGTATTTTGGCTCAGAAAACGTGGGCAATTAAGTGTAGATATGCTGAGAAGTAGAGTCACACAGAATCCTAAAAAAATAAGGTATTAGATGAAAATGTAAGATTCTTGTTAATATTTCCAAACAAAATTCAGCATTTTTTTAAGTCTCTGTAAATGACAGAAGCATGACTTCATATGCAAATAATCTGCTAAAATATCAATACTAACTTCAGTCTTTTGACTTGAAGACTTTTCACTTTTAATTGTTTCCATAAGTAAAACCACAAAAAGAACCAGCCACACTACTAGTTCATTTGGGAGACAGAGTAAAAAATTATCTTCTAGGTATCTTCTAGATAAAAGAAGATCTAAATACTATTTTAGACTAACTCTACATTTTCATAATACAGTAAGAGCTCTATTTTTCATTATGCATGAAAAAATGGCAAGGTCAATAAAAGCACACATCTCTTCAGCATTAATTACAAAATGTTGATTTATTTTGGTGGCTTTAGGTTTGAAGTGTAGAGAATCCATTGAAAATTCCACTCCTTCAAATCCTGAAGCGAAGCCTCCCTTTCCATTTTTCAATATGCAATCTTTTACTTTAAATTTCTCCTTGGAGGACTGCTACTGCCAATTTTTGTTCAAAAGATTATTAAAATATTAAAATTCAAGAAGACAGAATCAATGCCTTCACTGACAACAGAGATTTTCTTGAAGTAGAATACCCTGTTTTTAAGAGATGATAAAGCTGACGCATAATGAATATTGACTCCCTTTCCAAAAAGAAGTATATTTCACTAGTTTACATTATTAAAGATATTTTTTGAAGAAGCTTTCTGCTATTAAGCAAACATTTTTTACCAATGCAGATTTTGATCCCAGCACTCTTTAAATCAACTGTACACCTTTCCAGGAACTTATCACCCTAGGCACATTAGCAGGGACAGCAGCTTTTATGCTTTTAATTCCTGTCTCCAGCATTCCAAGAATACCTAGCGATTTAAAAAAATAAATACATACATAATTAACAGTAGAGTTTTGACATATGGGCATTGCAAGGGTATTGCATCTCTATGCAATCCTACTGGTATCCAGAATTGCATGGTGGCTTTGAACTTTCCACAGAATTCTTACTGTATGTTCTCATAAAATTACTACCTTCCATTAAGGAGTTATGCAAAGTTAGCTTCTTTTCAAGAATGTTTTAGGGTTTTTTCTTGTATTAATTTCACATAGGCCTATTTATGCAAGCCTTATTCCTGCAAGAAGAAATTATACATCACATATGTAGGAGAAATGAAAGCTCTTTAAATATACGCCCAACTCCTAACTAGTTATGCAACTAAAGGTTGGAGGTGTGAGCTTTATATTTTTTGTTATTTGTATACTTTATAGAATTGCTTAGGTTGGAAAACACCTTTAAGACTACACAGTCCAACTGTTAACCCAGCAGTTAGCCAAGCACCACTAAACCATGGCCCTAGGCTACCATGTGTACAGATCTCTTAAATATCTTCAGTACTGGTGACTCCACCATTTCCCTAGGCAGTCTACTACAATGTTTGACAACTCTTTCAGTGAATAAATTTTTCCTAATATCCATGTAAACCTCATGTGGCACAACTTGAGGCCATCTCCTCTCATCCTGTCACTTGTTTTGTGGGAGAAGAGCCTGACCCCCACCTGGCTACAGCCTCCTTTCAGTTAATTGTAGAGAGCAATAAGGTCACCCCTGAGCCTCCTTTCCTCCAGGCTGAATACCACCAGCTCCCTCAGCTGCTCCTCACAGGGCTTGTGCTTCAGACCTTCTCCAGCTCCACTGCCCTTCTCTGGACACTCTCCACACCTCAATGTCTTTCTTATAGTGAGGGCCCCAAAACCAAATACAGGATTTGCAGTGTGGCCTCACCAGTGTAAGTACAGGGAGATGTACACTGCCCTGGTCCTGCCGGCCACACCACTGTTTATAAAAGCTGAATTTCTGATATAGTTCATGTGTTTCTCAAAATATGCTCATACAAATATTTCAGTCTGCACACAGAAAAGGTCAACAAGATTAAAGGGGTGGTGTCTAGAAATATATTCAACCAATAGTAGACTGCGATAAGCAAGACTGCTTTTTGTAAAGAATGCATTGCCAACTGTAATCAGATTATCTTAGACATCTTATTTTCTTACCTAAAATGTGTATGTTAGGGCAGATTAATAATTAACTGGATTTTCAATTGGTCTGCAGCTAGCCTAGTGCAGCCTAGACAGTCTGCAGATGTTCCACTATAATCCCTTTTGACACATAAACAGAAAACAATAATCAGCTATGCCTTTACTGACCTGAGCATAATTTCGGATGGCATCATGATCTTCATCTGCAAAAAATACACAGTGGTTGGTCATCTTGGTCTTGTCATTGTCATCTATGCGTGTGCCTCCAGGAGCTGTAAGAAAGGAGGGGGAAAAAAAGGAATTATTTATTACTTTAAAGACAGTGAGATTTAGTAAATCTTACATTAATATCACTGAGGCAAAAGGCCACAGTAACAGTTAGCAGGGCAGAGGGAGAAACAGAGACAGACCAAACACTTTGCTATAATGTGGTGGCACCTGACAGAAGGGACACCTGGCTGATATGCTGCACCGTAGATCACATAGTTCTCACAGGACTGAGTGATTTAGTTCAGCCTAAAGAATCTCAGCTGGTCTTGAGAGCACTGAGAGTCATCAAGAATGGGTTGGAGCACAACCCGTACACATTATTTTAACTCTTACTTTAAATACCATAATAATGTAAATCCTTCCCAAAGAGAAAAGTATTAGCACTGTGTTAGTAATCGGAGTACTTGGAACATCCTGCTAAACTCCTCTAATGCTTACCAGGCCCATGTAGACATTCAAAACACTGGCTTATTTTGTTGAGTTTTTTTCCTAGGTATTTCCACTAGCTGTTGTTTACCTCATTACCTCAAATCTTACAAAAACATCTTTTCTTCTTACATACCAAAGAGCAGGAAGCAGGAGTCAAAGCAACATGACCATAACTTACTCAAAATAAAGAGGAAAGTGAAAAGTATATTTTTGCCAGAAGCCACCACTGATACCTAGTAGAAATGTCCCATGAACATCCACAAAGCATGCCTCATTATCCTTCACTTCCCTGAGCTACCTTTTGTTGCAATATCTACAAAGCAAGATTTGCAGCAGCTCTTAACCTGGAGTGCAGCTTTTTGTGCTAATAAATCCTTCTGTTTCCCCTAGTTAGCATCTCTCTCATTCTCTCTGCTGTTGCAATTATATGCTGGTTTAGCTCAGACTGAAGGCTTCTCAGAGCAGTATCCAGAAAGTACCGAGGTGTTACTGCTCAACAAACAACAGTGCTATGATACAAGATGCAAGCAGTGAAATTGTAATACAGGTTATAATTTCCACTGTGGAGGAAGATAGCATCTTAAATGAAGCAAGCAAGGCTGATCATCAAAATTCTCTGTCAGATACTCTGCAGGTTACCTAACATGCTGCCAGCTACCAAAATATCAAAGAGTGTGTCAGCATAGCGGCGATAATCAAGTCGTGAGCCTGCTGCATCCAGAAACTTGGCTATGGCCTCCAGGTCATTCCCAGCTTCATTGAGGCCTTGGACAATTGTATCCCTGAAGACTGTGGGTTCAAATTTCTCCTTTTCATCTGAAACAGAGAGAAAGAAGGAGAACGAGAGAGAGTGTCAGTTTTTAAACCTGTTAAAATCCTGTATCAGTCAGTAATTGACAGGACCATGGCACCTAATATACTCTTCTCATTCTGATCAACACAGATCAGATAAAAAGTTTGTTTGACTTCTATAATTTCTGGAAATTCTGCAGTGTTTATCCTTGCTTCCCCTCTCCTCCTCATCTTCTAACACCAAAACAAACACAAATATATGGGAAAAAATAAATAGAGAAAAAGCAACTATTGAAACTGTTGTCAAACTTCATACTCTTCACTTGCTGAGGATATTATCCCATGTGTGTAGCACCGTGCATTGCTGAATCTGAGAGCAGAATAAAGGGAATGCCAAGCTCTGAATACATAATCTCACTGTATGAACATTTCACTTTTCATCTCTTGCTATTTTTCTTTCAATAACTGTGGTCACATAACTAAAATGTTTTCAAAAAGATGAGTCTTCAGGAAAAAAAAAGGAGATTAAGTTATTAATAAAACTAATTTTTGAACAAACATTTAAGGCAACACAATATAACCAAGAATTTATCTTTTATAATCACAGACCTAAGCAGCACTAGGAACACAGCACTCACAATGCATTTTTCACAGCTGTCCCTTGTTGAATTCAATTAAGGTCAGCCTGACCCCCAGACAGTGTCCCTGTGTCAAGGTCATTAGTCACAGCAGAAACAACTGCAACCTCCAGAAAATGCTTATGTAGATTTACCAATACCTCCTTCTGCCTTTTTGCACAGGCAGTTACCAGCTTATCATGGCCACTTGAAGCTTCTTAAGAAAACTTGCCCTGGCTTTATATTGGGGCACAAATGAAATTCCTGTTACTGTTAAAATAACTTTGAACTTCAGAAACAAAATTGCAAGCTGTTCTGTGCACTCAAACCCAAGGTTGTTACCTGCCGACATAAAAACTGATAAAAGTTCTTGAAAAACTGGAAAATATTATATCCAGAGGATCAATCCAGATAAATGAGGCTTAGTTAAATTTCTATCTGAACGTGTGCTAATACAGTCTGAAACGTGCCAGCTGCAACTCTTGCAGGCTTTTTGCAACAAGAGGTTCTGGCCTTTATGCATCCTCTGGCTTCTGTTCCTTGCTACTCATAGTAGTTTTTCATCCCAGGGCTTAAACAAGAGACCTTGCTTTTCAACAGCTTCTTCCCTAATCTCTTCCCTCCTGCCACAGTACTTTCATGACAATTATATAACTATTTTACAGATAATTCCTACTTTTGATAGCTTTTCTGTTTCTCATACAGAAAAGCTCTCTCCTCTGCTGCATGTACCCAGGGTGAGCTTATTCTAGCCCCTTCAGTACATCATTTGCACACTCTCCTCCACTTCCAATGCATCCCCTTCTCTCATAGCAATTGTACCTGGAAAGTATAAAGCAGTCCCTTGCACTCAGTGTCTCAGGCCACTGGGAAGCTCAGGGGACTAGTCCACTTGTCCTTCCAAGGAGCCTGGCAGCACACAGCCAGCTGCAGTTCAAGGCCTGTCTCTCAAGCACTAAGCACTAGAAAATTGCAGCATCCCCTTATTTTCCAGAAATCCACTGCTATGCCTAGCTTTTCGTGACTTACTAAGTCTACTATCCATCTCCACACCGATTGTTTCCCCATGCCCTAAATCTGACCTCCTCAGACCAAAACTGAGACAACTCCATGGACACCCATATATATGTTCATGCAACTATCTGCTCCCAACTCTGGCTAATCCTGAAGTGATGCACACAAACAGAGGGCCAACCTAGATTCTCCACTACCATGCTCTCACCACCCAATGCATTGCTCAATATGCCCCTTCTCTGGACTGCAAATGACTTCTTCCCAGGCTTTTACTTCACACCAGACTTTGGAGATGTGCAGGCTCTCAGTCATGTACCCCAGCTTTGGCCGAGATGAAAACCTGGAGTCTGTGTTTTGAGGAACCGCCTCTGCTATCTGCAGGGCACAGCCATCAGGAACAAACCAGAAGGCTGAGAGGGGAACTGAAGTACGTGCCTTTGCTCCAGGGAAATGCCCACAGAGTACCATACTACTGGAAACCCATCTGAGCCACCAGACCTGTTACCAAACACTCAGGTGCAGCTCTCCTCTAACTCGAAGTACAAAAACCAACCCAAAACAAAGAACAAACCAGCCACCCAACCCACAAAACAGTCTTTTACTGAAATAAGTACTTCAGTATGTGTACTTCAGGCAGTTTTACTTGTGCACATGAAACACAGTTCCACCCATAAACAAGCATCTGAGTATAATTATCCTCTTTCTTTTGGATTGCCAAATAATTATGTATTATTTGAAGAGTAAAAAAAAAGCTTGATGACACATCAACAAGCAAGAGCACAGACTTTTTCTCAAAGGTTAAAAAAAAAAATCACCTGTTTTACTTTTTCAAATGTATTTTGCCTAAAAATTTAAGATGTTCCCATCTAAACTTGGTATCAGGGATACACAGTGCTCAGTACAAACACAAATACCATGATTAATATTTCTTAGCTATTTTAAATAGATTCTTCCCCTGCCCCAGAAGTCCTTCTCTCATCTGTAGTAACCTACTATTTTCTTGTCTATCACAATCTAAAAATTTACACAGGAACAGGAGGTGAATTTATTGCATGAAAAACAACTTATAATTTTATTGAAACATTTTTCTACCAAGCTAACGTACTGAAGAGGAATATGCTGATGTAGTACAAGAGGGTGAGTAAGAAGCCATCACCAACAAGGGGTGACAGTCCGTTGAGCTGTCAAGTGCACAATTACTAAACAAGCACAGCTCCAATCATGGGCAGCAGAGGCAGGTGTAGCTTGCAGATGTGATGCACACAATATCCACTGCAGCAGTGCTATACACAGCTTTTCATTTTCAACATGTTCCCAGATCCTTATTTCCTATCTTTTGCTTCTAAGAAAATCACAAAGTACATTCCTGGCTCCATCCTTAATTAATTTTATCACTTCAACAGAAGGCCCATAACTGTGGAAGAAAAAAGATAGCATGAAGTAAGAAGAGGGGCCAAACAAGGTAACATAAAGGTGTTAATACTGACTTTTTATTAGGTAATTTTCTAATCTCCATAAACATAGTTCCATAAACCAAATACTGGCCAGACACCAACTACTGCTGACCCTCACCGAAAAAGGAATATTCAACAGGTACAGATTATACCAAGAACTAACCAAACTATTTTATTTGCCTAGATTGATAGGAACTGTGAAATGCCTCATTTCCTTGGAAGGTTCTTCCCTTAACAGCATAATTTTTCTTCCTTCAAATCTTTTAAAAGTGATTTGAATGTTTGCCTCTATATATGCTGCATGCAACACTTATTTCTTTCATTTGGTTAATCAAAATAACTAGAAAGAGATGTACAAGCTCCTTCTTCATGGTTGTTTCAAAAATATTTTATACACTAAGTGTACTTTCAAACTTTAAATTGGAAAACATTGCATTATACTTTTTTTGCTCTCTGAAAGCTCAGAAGCTGTTCACAACCTGAGATTAGCTGCAGCTAGCTGACCAGTGATAAGAGTTCACATATGCAAATAATTTTATTAGATGCCTGAGTGCATCTTGTCAGACCTTGCTGAGATGGCAGTGCTACAGGTATCTGCAGAAGGGAAAAAGGAGTATCATGGGACACAAATGGGTGAAACAAGCAGCTCACTGTCCCCAGCATGTGCATGTTTCAGACCCCCTACCTGTCTGCCTGTTACACACCACAGTACAGTCTCCAAAAACTGAAATGTCATGGTCAAAACCACAGCTACTGCACTCTGTCCTACCTGGGTGACATTTCAGGACTCCCCGATATATTGAAACTCAGCATAAAAAACCCCTAGTAGTATTGTTTAGTCTTAAGTCAAAGACCTAACAATCTGTGACACTGCTGTGATACAAAAGAATATGGAAACCTAAGGGAATAAACATACTTGGAAGCCATTTCTCTTCCTTAAACATTCTGCGTCTAGAAAGAACCAAGTACCTACAAATTTCTAAGCAGGATATTATAACATTAAAGCAACCAGGATGACATCACTTTTGAAGAAGAGATTTTATAGTTTGAGTACAAAAGTGTTTACATGTTAAAATTGCTATATTAAAGCCACTTAATATCCACAATCCCATTTAAGTAACCTCTCTCAAAAGAAAAATCCCAACCAATCTTTCAGACAACCCCCCACGTCTTTTCTTTCTTCCATGTAGTCAGTGAGTTACCTAGGGCTACTTCCAATCACTGTAAACAGAAATCCGATGGATTGGCACAGAATTGCAAATAAAATATCTTTATTTATTCTAATTATTTCTTGCATTAAATAGGAGTCAAAGACCAAATCTGTATTATGACACATTATGCCAAACTCAGTGGAAAACACAAGGTGAAACCCTCAATGAGAGAGAGAGAGAGAGAGAATATTTTCTAAGACCAGTCTATCAAATAACATCTTTACCACAGCTGACTGGCCTGGACTGAAAAATACATGGAATCGATCCAGCAGTGTACATTCTGAGTGCTTTTACTGGTTGATCTGACAGATGGATTTCTTTAGGGATTTTTAATTTCACTTCTCTGGCTACACCTATATGGTTATGAGTTAATGCAGAGTATAGTTCCCACTGCATAATGCTCTTGACTATGCTGATAGAAACTTAACCCCACTCATTACTGGAGCACCATGACACTTTATTACAAACAATACTGGTTTCTTTTTTTTAATTAGCTATCCTTAAAAATGTTGTACGTGCACCACAGGAAAGACATTTTGCTTTTAAGAGACTGTACTAGTGAAACAAATGGAAGAAGTTCTGGGTGCAAGGGAGGAAAGACAAGAGAAAGCTGGCACTGCTTTTTAACACAACTGAAACCAAACTATTTTGCAATTCCTATTAAGCTTCATGATCATGCTAGATCTCTAGACACTCATCATTCAGCTCTTCAATTTGTGAGAGAATTTGAAATTTTCTGAGAAAGGTTACCAACTCTTTGTTTCTCTCATCCACACTATGAAAATGCTCATATTTACATTTTTTCTCACAAGACATTTAGATGTTAGCTTTTGATCAGAAACTGCAAAGTCAAGATGGAAAAAGTCTGTTTCATGACAGATAGGAACCCCACCTGTCTCTGCTGTAATAATCTACTATTAGACCACCAAAAAATACAATCCTTCTTTTCACAAACCAGACTTTACTTTTGTTTTTTAGGTAGGGGAGCAGGAAGGGGATAAATTAATTAATTACATATATTTTGTCTCTCTGCCTCAAACTGTTGGGCACTCATCCCAGCCACCTAAACTGCAACAAATGAATTCTGAGTACAGTATGATCAAGCATGTTGGGATAACACCTGCTGTGCCACAATACCTGGATGGTCAGTACAATCAGCACCATTCATCTTTCTTTAAAAACTGATATTCTACTGTACTTAATGAAACAAAGTGTTGGTCATGTTTACAGAAAATCAGTATCACAACGAGTAAATTGGGACTCACACAATTGTTTTAACAACTAACTAAAAAGACTACACTAACATAGGAGAAATAAATTTGTGAAAAAGGAATTTTCTGACCCCTTTCTGACCTGAAAGCGGGGCCAGTGAGATGATCTGACCATCTCATGGAGAAGAAAGGTGAGAAAACTCCTTTTTAGGTATGAAAGGTTCAATTATAGACATGGCATTGATTTGAGTCAAAGTAGTAAAAATGCAAATCAAACCAAAAAAGCTCAGGTAATTTCTTTATACAACTTTTAAATAAAAGCTCATATTTTGTTTTCTTAGTTGAAAAGGAAATTTTAAGAAACACCCAAACCAAACATCTAACAAGTTTTCTTTATCATATGTAAATATACTATAAATTCATTTAGCATCTAATCTTTAACTGAAGCCTCCACAGGACTTCATAGCTAATAAACTCAAATTTTAAATAAAGTTCTAGGTGAAAATAATAGAAATAGAAAATTTCTATCGTGAAAATAATAGAATTCATAGAGCTTAATTAAAAGTATATCTTCAATCTTAATATGGCTGAAAAGAAGGGGAGAAAAATCCTTTAGCTGAACTTCTAACTATTCCATCTCCTCTGTTTCTAGTCATTTTAACAAAGAATATAAAGCAAAAAATGTAATGCAACCTACCCCTCTTCCTAGTTTTGAACCGCTGGCCTGTTAGCACCGGCTTCTGATTCTTATTCATAAAATTTCTGGAGAAAGAAAAAAAGAGAAAAATATTTATACTCTAGCATTTACAGTAAGGATTTAATCTAAAGGCAAAATAAAGACTCTGTGTAGCAAAATCCCAATATATGAAAGGAAAAGAAAGTTGTTAACACATACTCCAAGAGTAAATCACATTATTTTTAAGATGAAGAGCACCACAATCCAAGGATAACTTCAATGAGATGTGTTTCTCTTAAAACCTGGAGGTTGGTATCTCTGTAAAAAATCACGAAGATTCAAAACTGAATAGGAAGGTGATGAAGTCACTGCCCTTACTCCTGAGGCAGGGGTACAGCACCACTGCCCATGCAGCTCATGGGGATGCTGGGGGCACAGAAGCCACTAAGGCAGACCATCCTGGTGAGGCTCAGCATGGCACAGGTCTCACCCTCTGGCACGGTCACCAGGCAGACCAATGCCCAGGGTTACACACTGTCCAGCTCAAGACAAGAATTTGTGGTCTAACCATAAAGACAGTGCTTTAACCATCAAATTCTAATTAAACATTTCTTACAAGCATCACTGTATCTTAGCAACTTTTAGTTCTGAAAAGCATGTGGGCATTGTAAAAATAACAGAAGATAAACAAATCCCTCACCCCATCAACTTTGAGCATAAATACAGAGTTAAGGACCTACATGGTACATCATACAACAGTAAAAAATACTAGGCTTGTATTACTTCAGACCTTTACAGCATATCTCAACAATGTAAAAAGAAATTGGGAAGTGATAATATATTAATGCCATTTTATCTAAAGAAAACAAAACTATTTTTAAGCTTTGGATATAATCAGTTTCATCACACAAAACACAGCCTACACAAAGAGCAGCTAAACCAAGAGCTGAATGCACACAGCAGCAATTAAAAGGAAGCTTTGCAGCACATAGGAATCACCACAGATCATCACCCTGTCTTGCCCACATTGAGTGCCAGCCCTGAGACTTAGAGGACACCTACTCTCATCCTGCAGGCCATTAGCTCCCTGTCACATATGAGTTGCTTGTCCAAAATTAAGTCTTCTCAAGCAACACTTTGAGCATGTTCTTCTAATAACTTCAGTTTTACAGAAATCTACATGATTTGTATTTCTTCATTATGGACTCTGCAGGTCTAGTTTAGAAGTACGCATATTTGCCAACATGTTTCCTATCACAAATGAAAAAAAACTCAAGCTCCATGGCTGAAAAAGAAGCCCTCAATCACACGTTACTATCCAAGCAGTGTTTCCTCACTCCTGAAAGTTCATTTAACAAGGCTCCAGCTATACAACATATTCTCATTCACCAGACTTCTAGTGGCAGCATCCCTAGCTGGCCACTTTTGCAGCATTTCAAAAGTTTTACCTGGCAAACCACTTCCTTCTAGTCCAGGTTCACCACTTATCCACAGTTAAAAACTCAGCATCCAGGCACATGAACTGGAAATAGCCTTCTGGAAAAAAAGTTCTACTCATCTGCAAAGAGTTAAACATGGAAAACCAGGATCTTTCAAAGTGCTGTGGATCCAAGAGTGCCTTCACAGCAGTGCTCAAAAGGCTCTTTCCCCTGATGAGACAGCTCGGTGCAAGAGGAACACGAGGCTCTTTGCAAGTTAATTAGGCAGATAATCTAGTAGTCTACAGGGATAAGCAACAGCCCAGCCTCCAGCCAGTGACTGGCTAGATTCGACATACTTATCTGCTTTGTCTTTCTGACCTTCAGTTATTTGTAAAGAGAATGAGCTATAACATTCACCTAAGTATTTTTGACTTGTAAAGGAAGTGTCAAGTGAGTCACACAGCAGGTAAGACCTGTAAGAATCCACTTTTCACAGCTCTTCTAGAGCACAAACCTGCTGTCAGGCTGGGGTCGACAGTGCCCACTTCCTTAAGGATGGCACAAAAGCCTTCAACCCAGCATACTGATACACTTTCCCAGTTTCTATAAAAGATAGAAATGCTAAATTTCTAGCACCAGACTTCTTTCCTTGGATGCAGCATATTTTTAAACTGCAAAAAAAAAAAAACCTGCATGCACTTGAAGCTTGACTATGGATTTTAACTGTTGCCTGTGAACATAAAATATGTCCCTTAAGAAAGCTGGGAAAAAGATGTTTTAAAAAAGCACTTAAAGAAGAACCCACACCTTGTGGCAGATTTAATGACTAGAGGTTCAGTGCAACAGAAAAGACTCTTTAATTACCAAGAACACAGGATATGCCTTCTTCTATATTTAGCTTTAAATGTACTGTGCTTTAATCTGCTCAAGTGAGAGTCTGGGTCTATAAGAAACTGCCTCAAGCACTGGTCCAGGATCCTTCATTTAGAAACAGCATCTTGAGACTGAGCAAAACCAATCCAGTGATCTATACAACAATCTAGAATGGCATCAGCCGCTGAAAATGAGATTTTGAAGTGCTGTTGTTACCACAACAGATGCCTGGATAATAATTTAAAATTTACAAAAGTGAATGTGATGCAAAAACTTTTTTTTTTTTTAATCAAAAAGAAACCAACACCAGCATGGAAGTAGTGGCTGAAGGTTGAAAATTCAGGGTGGCAGCATATAAAAAGCACATCTGCATCAGAGAGTGCAGCCTGCCTCTCATGTGTCAGATAGCTGTAAAACCTAGAAATCAAATAAGACCTTGAACTATTACATTTATTCTCCATTTTGAAAGGTGCAGTACCTGGGCAACTCAAAGCCAACAGACAATTTTGAAATGGCAGCTAGAGAAGTTTATAATGGTTTCAGTAGAGCAAGGATCTTAAAGACAGATATGGATAGGAAGGGAATAGCCTCCAAAAGAAAACCCAAACCACCAGTCAAACTTGTATCTTGCAGCCCAACACCTTCCAGGATTTGTATGAATTGTTAGCAGGAATGCAAGCAAGAGATACAGAAATGACAGCTCACTCCTTTCACAGACGCCACTCTTCACCAGAAGATGGGAAAGGCTCAGCAATAGAAGCTTTCCTCTTAATTTACTGGTTAGAACTCAAGCAGATGTCAGAGCACTACAGAACCTGTCACTGCGCTCGACAAAGGGTTCATTTTCCATACAAACCACAATATGTCTTAGCCTGCTAGTTACTAACTTGCAGCTACAAAATTCATCAGAAAAATTTAAAAATGCATGACTTTAAAGTTACCAAATTCCACTCCTACTCTTGTTAACAGGTTCATACTTTAAAAATTCATAAATTGGTGAGTTGGCACATTCTCCTGAGACTGCTTGAAGTCCAGGAGCTAAGCTTTCTCTACAGTTGCTCCTCATTTTCATGCTAAAGGCCCTAAACAGTTAAAATAAAACTGAGGAACATCTACAGTTGTAGATATCCAGATATATATTATACAGCAGTTACTCTGATAAAACAATCCTACTCACACAATTAATAAAAATAGTAACAGTTTTAATTAATAAATCTAGCATTAATTAATAAAATTAGTTTATAAAACCTGCAACAGACAAAGTAAAAGTTTCTTCACTGCTTCAGCAAGTATGAACTTGCTTAAGTTAGAAAAATGCAATCTTTTATCCACACCACAGGGAAATTCTTATGATGATTAACTCCTGAATTATTTAAAGCCTTGGTAAGGCTGAAGTTTCTCCCATTTTTTCTTGGAAACATTTTGCTCAAATTGAAAAAAAAATAATGAAAACCTTTATTCAAAGCAACACTGTTTTACTAAGCATCATTTTACACCAAAATATCAGAATCATCTTAGATTCTTCAAACATTAACATGCTCAGATGAATCTGGGAACAGTTGCTTCACAGCAGCAAAACTTCACTGCCCTAGTTACAGAGAGAAGGGAATCAGTGCCAGATAACGTAAGAATGACGTTTTAATAAAAACTACCAAGACTTTATGGCTCTGTGTGTGCAGGGCAAAAAATACAGCTCCCAGAGGAAGCAGTGACCCTCTGGGCAGCCCACTGGATTTGGGGGGNAAGCAGCACTGCTCTACAGGATGCTGCTGCGGGGACTGGCGCCAATGGCATTTGACTGACAGGGCAACGGAGAGAACTGCCAGAACACCACCAACACAGTACCACCAGCTTTCACAGGAACAGATGCTTGGCAGGAATTATTTCCATCTCCTTCCCTTGCTGAGATATCATGTAAGACAGGGGCACTCATCACAAAGGTAAATAAAATAGAAGCATAGATAGGTAGAGTTGCTATGAAGGAAACCTATCAAAGGCAATATTTTTTCCCCCCAGGACATTAACAGGCTTTACTGGCTCTTTTTTATCTAGCAATGTTATTGGGTGTTTTCCTTCTCTCACAGTTACATTTCCAGGCTTGGGGTAAGGAGGGTTTTCCACCCCTTCCAGCAGCAAGCCAAGAAGTTACATTAAATGCAAATTACTGAACTTGAGCAGGATACAGGAAGAGCTGCCCTTGTACTTTTGCCAGAGAGGAAACATGTCAGCATGCAGCCAGCAGCTGTCTCTGCTCTCTGGAAAGCAGCAGACAGCTAGATTATGAGCTAACAAAATCTGTAGGTGGAAAATTTATAAATCATTACCAGCAGAGAGGAACAGAGCAATGTAAGGGGACAAGAAGACAGAGCAGACGCAATGCAGACACAGGTCCTCAACAAATCCTCATCCAGCTTCCCACTTTCCACAGGGACACCATGCCCTTTGTTTGTAAAACGGGGATTTTTTAAAGAAGTGACTAATAAACTGGAGGTGCATAAATTCAACTATGGAACAAATCATCAGGATGTGCAGCACTGGCAACCAGATTTATCTTGCAGACTTGCCACAGAGACACCAGCACAGCTGCCATGTTTATGAAACCTTTAACCCAAAGGCGCTGGTTATTAGGAACAATAAAGCCACAGCCAGGTTCTTGCCACATTAAAATACCTTCCTTCCCTGATTTTATAGCCTCAATGGCAATGTGCAGGGACTAAACAGTAACATAAGAATCTGCAGGGTAAATACAATCAACATGGGGTTTTACTGTTTACATGAAATACGAATATTGCTGAACCACATGCCCTGTCTTTCCCTAAAGAGCCTTCCAGAAGCTCTCAAGGCACTTAAATGTTTTTAAAATGCTTATTTTTTAATCACAGAACAGTACTGGTCCACAGTAAAAAGCGTATCTACTTCAATAAAAGTATTTGTCCTTTATTAGCATGCCTAGTGGGAGAGAGAAAACAAAGAGATGAAACAAAAGGAATTGATTTAATTCTTCAGCAAGTAGAAACAAATACCTGAATTAAATAAAACTTACCACATGTTAAATAATAAATAAAAACCTGTGCGCATGCCAGATTCTCCAGGAACAAACTGGGCATGCAGCTTGTGAAGAGTTATCCTGGAGAAGAAGGAGGAGGAAGGGAAGACCTTACCGCCCTCTGCAGCCCCCTGAAAGGAGGCCAGAGATAGGTGGGGCTGGTCTCTTCCACGTAATGAGCAGCAAGACAACAGGAAACGGCCTCATGTTACACCAAGACAGGTTCAAATTGGGTAGTAAGAGAATTTTCATCACTGTAAGCATTGTGAAGCATTGGAATAAGCTGCTCAGGGAAGTGGCAGAGTTACTGTAACTGGAAGTATTTAAAACACATGTAGATGGACTTCAGGTAGACATGCAGATGGCACTTAAGGACATAATAAACCCAGAAAAAATGAGAAGACAGACTTACCGAAGTCTGCATCATAAATCACATCACCTAACGACTAAACTGGGATGCACAGGAAGATGTTTCTTGAAAAACAGTCAGAAAAACTCAGTTCCCACTGCCACCAATGAATGTACAATCACACACTGCATTAGAGATCCACCTCACTGCACTTACTTCAGGACAGCAGGTATTTCTTAGGTCCCTAGCCAGGAATTTCTACAGAAGTGTCTCAGATGAGTACTACTGAAGCACTTTCAATGCACTTCACAGTGTCAAGAGAACTGTAAACTGAGCACCGCGACAATGGACTTCTCTGTCACCAGGAGCCATTTAAAAATGTGTGTGACACAGTACAGTCAACGAGAGAAAAGGGTAAAAAATTCCTAATAACTGACAGGTAGAAATACAAGTTAAGTAAATTAAATCACACACTCAGGTTGACTCATAAAATATATTGTCTTTCAGTAACAAGATTTCTTCCAGCAACTAAAGAGGAGGAATTAGATGTAATTCTTTAAGAACAAGGTATTAGCAGGAGCTTTTCTCACTATTGAGAGCTCTCTTAGGTGCTGTACTCTTAACTGGAATAGGCTGCGATAATGAAGATGCTGTACTGCTACAGATCAATTAATATCAAATTAACATTCATCTTAAGGTAAAATACCAACTCCAAACTTGCATACCTTGCCAACAGGAAAACCTCTAAGAAAAAGAAGGGGATAAAAAGCATCAGGCAGAGATTGGGGTCAGGTGAACTGAAAAAACAAGTCGAAGAAAGACGGAATTCTTCCAAAGCTAACAAAGTTTCTTCCTCACACAAGACACCACTTTCAATAGACTGTGTAAATGCTAAAACATGGTTCACGAATTTGGAGATATTGGATGTCCTGACCATCCTGAAAAATACAACTGTCTTAGCAATTACCATAGAGATGATTTTGTTATAGGAAAAATGGTGTAGCTGAAATTCTGCAAAAATACAACCATAAAGGTACTGCAGCAATTTAGCTCAATCCTTCATTAATGTTTGGGGGAAAACTGCAGTAGCCACTGTTCACAGTACATTTGCAAGAAATTTTTAATGGACTTACTTTATAGGGTTCCCTTGAACCAGGTCTCTAATAAACCAATAAATACAGGTATTTGGAAGAAAACACATTAAAAAAAATAGAGAGGCTAGAGAGACTTCATTCCCAGGAACAAAGTTTAAGACACAAAACAACACAGTAACAGTTCAGTAAAGAAGGCAGGAAGAACAGCTTTCTCATGTAGAGTACCACTCCTCTGTTCAAGTCACCATCCTGTTTTCTTTAATGTATCAGCCTTCTAGAAGTTTTTACAATGTTGACCCTACTCATGCAATTTCAGTATCAACAATAAAATCAGAAGATGTACTTCTTCCATTCTTCTTGCTACCACAAAGCTCCGAGAGGCAGCAAAAGCACTGGACATCAGTAGTGCCTCCAGGACACAGCACTGCAGCACTTGAAAAAACTGATAAACTAAGGGGCTAATGTTAAAAATATAAATAAATAAATACAATCTGCACATTCTCCAGAAAGCAATGCTCCCCAGGTACTAGCAGTTCATTATTTCATTAACTAAATAGTAATGGGAGGAGGGATCTATTAATAGCCAGCACCTCCTACACACCTGCAATTGGTGAACACCTTGATTTTAACAGAACAACTGCTTTAAGCATTAAAGCAAGCTTCAATTCAGAACTCCCTAATTATTTCTTCAAAGCATATGCAAGGAGTTCACCAAGATAATGCATGTTTTTTTACCTGGGGGAAAGTGAATCAGCTTCCAGATATCTGAATTATGATCTTCCTGGCACAAAGGGCCAGCAGTGAAAACATACAACACTTTGCACCACATCTAGTATTCCAAAAATACCAGCTAACACTGATTATGCTGTTTGCAGTATTCTCTTGGACAAAGAAAGGGGTCTGCAACTGACTTGCGTCACTCTGCATCCCAAAAGTAGTCCCATATTCCCTGCATCTGCTTCTTTCTCCTCAGAGTAGGTGAACATTTCGACAGAACACACTAGTTTTGGGTAAATAAATTCCTGGAGTGGGGAATAGAAGCAGTCTTGGACTGCTTCAACCTGCAAACAGTTATCTTCTAGGCAATGGTGGGTACAACTCCTCCCAGACCAAGGTAAAATAATCCCATGGCAATAGATACTGATTCACATCCAAGTTATGTGTTGGGGGAAAAAAAGAAATAAAGGTCACCCATGGTGTGCCTACACAATCAATTGTTATGCCAGTTGAGTCAGAAAAATAGCTATTACCAACTGAGCAGACACTTGCTATCCTACCCACTGCTTGTCAGCTCCCATACCAGCACTCTCAGCCTTATTCCACAACAACATTTCCTCACCTCTATGTGGAAACCTGAAAGCTCTTAGATTAATTCATGCAAGAAGAATCTATCAGGGGCTATTAAACACATGAATGATACAACCTTCTAAGCTTGAAAATTGCTGTGTGTTTGACTAGACATGAAAAAGAAATGTAGCACCCCCTTCTATCTATATTGTTGTTGTTGGGGTTTTTTTGTTCTCTTTGTTTTTCTTTTCTCACCTACCAACACTACAGGCCACTTACAGAGAGAGACGAGACTATAGACCCAAGGTAAATTTCTTCCAGTAAGCCAAGCTTTGGTATGAGAAGGCTGTCTCTTAAATCCACAAACACACAAGACAAGCATTACTCACCCATGACAGCATGCTCCACTGGAGAGTATTAGGACAACAGCACTGAGAGCTGGGGGACACATGAGCAAGGGCAGTTTAGGAGGAAAAGTAAACAAAAATCCCAAGAGGACTATCCTGGGTCAGCTTGTTATATTACTAATTTTGCAGGAGGACTTTAGCTGCTTTTTGTAAGATAAGGGAAAACATTTAAACCAGTTTTCTTCAGAGAGCAAAAATCTTTGAGACATACTGTGATTCAAGCTACATATTTCTTCCCAAAAACTGGGGGTGCCCAGAGAGAATATTGTCAAGACTGGTAATGGGAATCACATTGGTACTGTGACTGAATTGTGCATTGCAACTACTTTACTCTGTTACGTGTCATTTACAATTGTATGACATTCTCAGTATAATTTGTATTACTCTGCTAAATCAGAAATCCCACATAATATCAACTATCTTCAGGTGGGGAAATCAGATATTAAACATCATACTCTCCACATGTGGAATATCTAAAAGATGCTGATCATAGAGTACTGGACTCTGACACTATTCATGTATCAAAAGTGGGAGATCAGTTTTGGTTTGGTAACCCCAAGCAATCATGTACAGCAAAGTTCCCTTATATTGGAATACCATACATAGACACAGTCCTGAAAATTCTCAAAGCATTGCATCTTCTCTCAGTTTTGACAGTTATCATTGCTTTTCTTAATCTTCTTCCATCCTGTATCTAAATATAACTGACATTGAACACAAGACTTATCTGAATATATAAATGCATAAAACCAAGAATATGTCTTTGATGGTAATCTATATTCAGGAGACTTTGAAATACATCAAACCAAACCAAAGAATTCACAGTCTATCTACAAACAGCACTGCAAGCAATGGCTATTATGAATGCTTCTTAAGTTTTGCTTCTCAAAGAGTGGTAATTATATGCAATTTTGATAATTGTCATCAGATGAAAACTCGGTTCTCAAAAATACGTTTATATATCTCAGAACTAAGAAACACTGCCACAAAAGGAACTCAAATAAAGCAACAATATAAATCACTCAAGGTAGAAAAAAAACTTCTATGCTAGAGCAATGGAGCAACTAGCCTGTTGTGTCACTAATTTGTATTTATTTTACAGTATAAGCATCATCTCCTAACAGCTTAATCACATTACAAGAAGCTAGCAGATGTTATTGAGACATCTGTTACACCCAGATGCAGATCAGAGCAGGTAAATAATATTTTACCCCACTCCACCACAGCAGGCAGAGGCAGCAGGCAGTGTTGAATACACTGCAGTGCTCTGTGCCCACACACTGGTAATGGAAGCACAGAGAGCTGTCAGTCAGATCAGTCAATGCAAAACCCAGCAATTTAATTGATACTATTGGTTGTGAGGACCACTCCCTGTTTCCCTGTCAATCATTTTAGAAGGCAATCAGCTAAGGCAAAACCCCTATTGACTTTTCTTGACTAAAAAGCCAACTGTCAGAACCCAAATATGGGGTGCATTTGACTTGCCTTTAAAAATTAATGATGACACCTAGTCTGACCCTGCAATTCATGTCTATTTTCACCATAAGGAGAAACATAAACATTTCCAGAAAACAGCTTATCTAAAATATTCTGCTTGCCCATCTTAGAGTAAGATGGGTGAACAGATTCACAGCTTCAGATTTAAGGCACTTTTTAGGTATCTGAATCAGATCAAACTTCACACCTGCAGATTGGCCATCTGTGTAAAAGTCTATAGCTCAGTGATACCTATAAACATCTCCAGCAGAGTTAGGAACTTAGTTACTCACCCAAAATTAACAATAAGACAATTAAAATTTCTATACTATTCAGTTCTATAGTTAATTCAGTAAACCTGCTTGTTGATGTCTCTGAAATAATTCACAGAACTTTTATCATTGGTTGAGAAGTTTCAAAATCCAGCATACCACAAGTATGTTGAGAGTATAGTCTCAGCATCAGACCACAGCCATCCACCCACTCCCAACCCAGTTTCTGAAGCCAAGCATTACTGCAGTTAAGGATTTCTAACCAGAACATGTTTAGTATCTTTTTTAAAGGGCATAAAGTATCACTACGCCAGACAGCCTTGCTTCCTTCAGAGAAAGCATGCATCCACTTTGTGGTTGTTTGGCCTATGTCAACGTCAGCTCAGCACAATGATAATTGACACTATTAATAGGGAAATCTATTTTCTTGTTTACAGCATCACTGTTCATGCACTGGAAAGACCAATATCAACAACCTACTTCTGCAGATAACCTAATAAGGGTTCCATGGAATGTGTATCTGTAGGCATATGCATACATACATATGTACAAGAGAGCAAAAACACCAGTAAAAGCTACATAAGATTTCTACAACTCATTTCCTATGAAGATGCAAACTATGAAGAATGAAAAAGGTTTACTAATGACACAGCTAAAGGATTTTTTTTTTTTTGCTGGACTTAAAAACCACAAGGAAAGGCTTGGCTGGTCCCTCTGAGGCTTCAGAAAGACATGGCAGTTAACCTTGCTAAATCCTAGAATGCAGAGCTGCTCAGTCATTGGATACAGCCAAACTCTCCAAGTCAGTGAACTGAGTGCTGAAAGCCATGCAAACCAACGCATTTGTAACCCACCTCAAATGTTGCTCTGCATAGTTTGATACACTCTGTGGAGCTGAATAACTAGTAAAGTTAGCAGATGTTCTTTGCTAAGGGAGGGTAAAAATGCAAAAGTAGAAGTCACAACTGAAACTATTTTTTTTTCAATTCTAAAACAGAAGAGAGCAGATATTCAACATGACTCTCAACTGGGCGCTTTGCATTAACTGGTATTTTTTTGCTATTCTTGACAATGCTTCAAAAATAAAGTTGATATTTCAAATAAAAATATGTTGATATGAATCTTTACTAACTAAGTGTTAGGAACATGAATTAAGGTACTTTACTCAGTAATTCAGTAGCTTAGTTTTCAACATAAATTAAGTAATTCACCTTGGGATTACAATTAAAAAAATGTAACAAGTATGTTAAAAACAATAAATAGGGAACATGGCCTACAGTTCTTGTCCCTATCACCAAGATCTTGCTCTCCCTCACCTTCAAAAGACTTTATGTTGTCTCCTCATACCGTAACAATGCTTTTGAACTGCCAATACCTACTAAAAAGGTCAACAATTGTTTAAACTGACAGGACGAAGGAAAATGGGGAAAGAATGAGGCCTTCCTACATCTCAACAAAATATAGCTTAGGGAGGGCACTAAGACACTAAACTAATCCTAGCATCCAACAGGCTACCCATATAATGCTTTGGCTTGATACATTTGGCTTCAGTGAGCTGGGAACCACCGCTCACAGATTAAAGTTCAAGAACTGGACAACTTCACAGGAGAGACCTGAGAGTCTGATGCCTTGATTCAGCAGTGTGAATCACCAACTAACCAGTCCACTGTCATCATGAAGACTCCTGGAGGCACAACAGCAACGCAAATTAACATACTAATGGTAGAGTACATTGGGAAAACGGCATTTTTCAGCATACACCAATAAACAGTTCAATAGGAATAAAACAACCGACAAAATAAAGCCCTTCCCTTGGCTCTTCTACAGAATTATGTGCATCCTTTCCTTTTTCTAGTTCAAGAAGCCTTTTAACAAGGCCCCACCAAAGAAGAAAGCCAAAGTCAAAACTTGGCAAAAGACCTCATGCATGTGCACAAGCATAGAAGTTGGTGTTTCTTCATGCTGGGAAGGGAGTGGAGCCTGATAGGCAGAGCTAAGGATTCACGTGGCCCTGGGGGCACACTAACTGGGGCCTCTTTTCATACAAAATGTAGAGAAAGAAACCCACAAACATCTTGGCAGAATATGGAATTCCAAACCACAACACCAGGTTTTCATAGCACTGGCTGATGATTTTTGGGATCCTCAGGTCACAGTCACAAGAAACCACACATTAAGGAAAATATAGTCAAAGCAGACCTTAGACAAAAGAGAGTTAACACAGGCTTCAGAAAGATGCACAGACATGATAAAACACAGCAACCAGACTCAAACTGAACTTACATCAATATTGGTGCACACAAAGAAAGTTGTAGATTGAAAAGAAACTCACCATCCTCTCTTCTAAAAGGCTGACTTCCCCTCAAGCATTTAAAAGAAATAACATACTTTGTTTTTGTAATTTTCTGTTGCTCAAGGCATGAAATGGTAGTGAAAATAAATGACAAGCCCTATACCTAATGCTCAGTAGTATCTTCCCAAGATTTCACCCCTGTGTCTTATCAGAAGAAAATGACTAATGTGTAACTTGAATGCACTGAATATATCTTCCTTCTTAAAAACATTTCTAGAGAACTAGAGGATTTTATTTATGGAAACAAAACCTAAAATGAAAGGATCACTTTAGCTTGCAAATTACAAACTGTTCAACTGCTTAGACTTCTTTTCTGCATGAAAACACATCTAAGGAAAACACATGAGACAGTAGTTATTACAAGCAAGTACAACCCCAAAGCCATATTTAATTGTTCTGCTTGCAGTAGCTGAAGGAATTGTAGAAGGGTGCAACTCGTTGAGATTCAAGACATCACAGAAGAAGCTTCCTTCCAGTGTCCCTGGCCAACCTCTGTCCCAGACTGTGTCTAGCATTTCCTTTGCCTGACCTGTCTGTCCTCAATCTTAATTCTCACTAGAGGTAATCCATCATCTTACAGGCTGAATAAAAGCAGTAATCTTTGCCTGCCACTACAACTCTGCAAAAACTGTAAGTGATCTCTACACAAAACTTCTCTATCAAACCTAAGAATAGATCAGATTTTGCAGAGCAAATCCTTATACAAAATGCCAAAACATACGTACGTATAAAGGACTCAGTGCATTTTAAAATTCACTCTATAGTTTCTCTAGCAGAAAAAACCAAACATTTCTAATTTCAAAAGCCCTTAGACACACAGCAACTTAAAGCTCTCATAGACAAAGTAGGAACTACTATTGATTTACTTCCTGGAAGTATTTTCCTGACTTGCTGTAATTTAAAAACCAAAACAAGTAACTCAACATTAATTATTTGTTTTATATGGCACACACAGGGAAGACTTTTTACTTTATTAAAACCAGCTTAGCCAACAAAAATGTATCTAAAGCTGGAGCGAGAACAGTCTCGCAATCTGATCTACATGAGCTGCCACACTTGGATTTAACCATCCCCATCACAAACAGCAATCCAAGTCAGAAGTTTTACCAGCAACCTGTTACAAACATATTGAGTTCCCTCTATTGTGCTTACACTATACAATCACACTTTACAGAAGACCAAAGCTGTTAAATCCTGAAACTCAAGGGTTTCATTCTTCTCTCTGTTGAAGAGAATGCAAGAATGGTAAAGAACACTACAGCGCAGTAAAATGGCCACCACACCACTGCACATGTGTACTGGACTCTTTGGATTTTTATTTTGACTTTTGCAGTCTCTAACAAGATCTATAGCTACATTTAAGAACTAAGGTATGGCAAGTTCAAAAGAGTTTTCAGGCATAGCAGAATATTATTGCACTCCACAGACTTCTCTCTAGAGAGAAAAAACAGATTTTTTTCATTTGTTAATTTTCTTCTCACCAGCTTTACCTCTGTGTTATCCTTGAGTATTTTATTTATCTTTGAACAGATAGTTAGTACTTTAACATGTAAGTACTGTTGCAGTTGAGGGGAAGAGTCATTTTTAATCAACACTGGATCACATGGAAAAAGAAACTGTTTCAGAAATCAAATCTACAGTTTAATGGGCAACCATGGCAGTTCACAGGTGATTTATTCTCATAAAATATCAAAATGGAATTACTTCACCTGTAAGCTGAGGCAGAGAGACAGATGTGGGTGACAGCCTACTGCCTTATGAGCAACACAGATGTAGGAAATCTTGAATTTGCATAGGAGGAATGAGGACAGAAAATAAGATGAAGAATAAAAGATGATGTTGCAAAGCAATCTGAATTTAACAGCACACACCCATTCAATGCATGATCTAATTCCTTTGGCCTAAACAATAACCTCAAGCCTACAAAGAGGTACATATATCTGCACATGACTGTAAGCAGAGTTTAAATAATCCTGTCTGGAGGTCAAAAAAATTACTCACTAATTAGATCTAATTAAATGTTTAACCCAAGTGATTCCAACATTCTTCACCAAAAAAAGGATTGATAGTCACGGACTAAATGCTGCTAACACTGTTCTTCCCAGTACTGCACTCATGAATCCCCAAAACCAGTAAAAATTCTACATGTGCTGTGATTTTTCAATCTCCTTCTAAATGCAGATATATTTCCCTTGCAGCTTTATGTAATTTTATTTGCTTTATATCTCTGAAATTTTGAATTTATTTTAGGAACAGCCATCTGAAAAGCCATTGAGAACCAACACTTACAGAAGCTGTACTAATGCATTACTGGGTTATTGCTACCACCTGCGAAGCTTAAGTGGGAAAGAACTTAGTTTTGCAAAGGTCATTCTCTGACACATATTGCTCTGCTGTCTAAACATGTCTCAGTCTTTAACAGCAAAAAGCTGCTTGTATGCCTTCTCTTCCAAAAAATGCAAGTACCTGCCTATGTGGAATTCACAGGCATGAAACAATTTGTTTAAAGCTTAGATTTCTTTTAATTCAATAAAACCACAGTGACTTAGAGCTACACATGAAAAGCACAAAACATGTATTGTCTGAGCAAGCTGCCCATACCAGAACCACCTAGAACAAACAATTAAGAGAATGTGAACTCAAGCTGCAAAAGAGTAATTAATTTTTTTCCTATGCTGGGTATATAAAAGAAGAAAGAGGTACACATATCTGATTTTGTTGTGAAAGCAATGCTGACTTTTTCAAAGGAAGCTTTTAACCAAGCAGTACAAATGCACATTCATCTAAAGCACTTACATTGCCCATGATCATCATCACAATACCTGAGCACCTCGAAATTTCTTCTTTGCTCCGTTAATCCTCACTCCCTGTGGGAAGATTCTGGTGGCCCTGGCATGATTAGCAGTTAAAGACACACAAAAATAAAAGCATATGCTCAAAAATACACTTTGCAACATACACATAAACTTGTGAACAGCTTTCTTAGAAGAAAATTCTATAGATGACTGCTATTCTGGATGTATTTTAGGTGCAAAACCACCAAAGCTGGCTCTGCTCAATGAGGTCAAGTCTTGGAGCAAACCAACACCATGTTAATTCAGACTACTAAACCCAGACAGGAGTTTCTTACCATTACGCAGACGTTCAAGCCCCAAACTTTTCACACTGCTCTGACCTGTATTTCCTGCCAGACAACACTGCTCACCTCAACCATGCTCATCCTATAGTCTGGATCAACGTTTTGGAAAATACTTTGGTGTCCTTCTGCCCCATGCATGTAAGAATCCTTCAAGTTAGGATTCAAGAGAAGATAAAAGAAGCATAAGCCTCATCTTGCCAGACTTTGGATACAGCTAGAGTCAAGTCTTAGGATTGCTCCTAAAGTTCAAAGTCTAGAGAAAGACTAACTTTGTGCAAGGTCTCGCAAGGAACTGGTAGCAGGTGGAGATCTCTAGAGGTCTCAGATTAGCATTTTAGCTACAGGGGTATCTTGTGTGTAGCTATTGTGGATACATCAATTATGTTCAAAAAACATGAATCAGTGCTCGCCAGTTTCAGTTATTTTTCTGCGGTTTTATAAACTACCCTCTGGTACAAAACAGGCCTTAGCAACGTTGACAGATCATAACAAAGACCAAGTGGCCGCCCTGAGATCCAGAAACAGATGAAAGTTGAAATAACATCCCTTACAATAAGATAAAAACACTTAAAGAAATCAAAGAGTTATACAATGCCAATCAACTGCGGGCGGAAGCAACTTATCCACAGATTACTGTTTGTGAGATCTGAGAGGAAAAAACAGAGGATGTTTCTAGCAATAAAAACCCCTTGAACTTGCATGAACTTGAATTGATCTAAATGAATAATCCTATTAGATCCTCTTAACTTTGGCCAGGATATAATTACAAGGATTGGAGACAGCAGGACCAAAACTCAGTGGGGGTCTGTCTGCAAGGCTCAGCTCCATTTGAAGGAGATTTCCTATTGCCCAGGGCATGCAGGAAGACAGTGCTAATTTACAAAAACACACTTGGCAACAATAAGAAATGGATTTTACATAGAAATGACTCGATATACCCAAGACTTCAGCTTGGCAAAAAGACAATGGCAGGGGATACCATAGGTCTGTCAAGGCATGACTGCAGGTCAAGGCTGAACAGGAACCAATTCCTCACCAGCTCCCAAAACAGGAACTAGGGGTTGGGGTTTGAACAAAACCATGAAGCAGAAGGTTCAAAAACAGGAAAGAAGTGGTCCTCTTTCAAGCAGTCATGAAAGTTATAATCATGGGATGCTGCATACATACAATTTAACTAAATTTAAAAAGCCTACCAGCCTACTTTAGGCTGTCAAATATAAAGGTAAACACAAAGACACCACTTCTTGCTGAGGAAATCCCTTGCATAACCAGTGAGATGGGAGCTAGGAAATAAGTCACAGATCTATGCATACTTGTTTGATCTATTATTTTATATTCCCCTTAGACAAAATGTAGCGGGTCAGACAGGTTTCTGACCCTGCCAGGCCCAGGCATTGAAAGAGACTATGGGATCTTTAACCTCTGCAGAGTAAATGCCCAGAATTCAGGCAACCCTCCAAGACAAAAGAGAAGTTAGGCCATTTGAGACAAAACAGTGAAACCAATTCAGCATTTCCTTTCCCTCCCTTTCATGTCCAAAGACTGAGAGTTTCATGGTGCACTCTCCAAGGCATAGGGCAGTCTCTTCTACCCAAATTGACCCAAGAAAAAGGTTAGTGCTCTGTACATTCTCCCAAAATGAATGCTACTTAATTAAAGAAATCCTTGTTATCTTCTTGCATGAATCTTACTCCTGACAATTGTACACAGGCACTTAGGATCACCTATACACTGGTAACAATAGCTATCACAAATCCCCAAAAGCACACCTCAATGCAGTAAAACCAGCAAACCACTGGGGAAAAATGTCACCACTGATCCCTGCTTCACAAATCACAAGTACCAGATGTATCACCTGATGAGGAAATAGGGAATTTTTAGTATTAACCCTTTGATTTAAAATCTAAAAAATATTCTGGATCACAGTGAGGTTAACATTTCCTACTCCCTCTAGAATACTTTAAATATAAATTATTTATTACCAAGCAGTAATACACACATCTTAAGTATGTGAAACAAATAGAAGCAGCAGATAAAAGAAAATGCACTGAGAAACAAGATACAAAGGCACAGAACCAACATTTTCATGTTCCAGTTCCCTGCCCTCACACCGACTCCCTACACTGCCTTGAAGAAAAAAATCACTTGTTGTCTCCATGCCTCAAATTATGTTCATAAAATGGAGGCAATGCCACTTCATCACAATCTCACAAGGATAAACTGAAGATTGTAAAATGTCTAGATAATATAGGATTGAAGGTCACACAGAAGCCAGGTAAGAGTAAGAAACATGTTTTAACTAGCACTGAAAGTATTTTATTACCCATGCAGATGGAGCACTCCTGTAGCCTTAGTCACCAAGTGAGATCCAGAGAGGCTGCCAAGGAAAAACTGTGTTCACTCTGTTAACAAGGGTGGGATGGCAATAATGATATTCTCATATTAAAAAAAAATGAATGTAATATGCATACTTTTGTATGCTGAATGAACAGCAGGTTTTGGGTCGGTTTTTTTCTTTTTAATGCAAAAGGAAGCTTGAAGGCTCTTCTCATTTAATAGTGCCACAGAGATTATCAGGGCACTGTAGTATCAAAAAATTTGTTCACAGCAGGTAAAATTCACACCCTGCAGTGAACCAACAAAAGACCACTTAAACCCTAATTTCAGCCTTCATGGTTGAGCCAGTGACATACTTCTGTTAGCACTACATGGGGATCGTTTTCTAGATGAGAATATTAAAAGCACTTGTGCTTCAACGGCATTTCTTTCAAGACTTTTTTTGTTTCCCACAAAAAAAGCTATAAGCTGAAGTCCAAACTAATACCTTTTATTTATACTTGTTGATGCAAGTAAAACTAGATGGAGGTACACCCCTGTATTTCCATGATTTTTAAAATCATAGAAACATACACAATTTGGCTGTTTAGTTTTAAAAAAAATTGTATCCCGTCCTGTTTTTTTTACCAAAATAGTTACGAAGATATACTATATTCAGAGAGCATGCTCTTCTATGACAGACTTTACCTTTTCTGAAAGTCAGCAACAAGCCATCAACAAATATCAAAATAGAGAACATGGTAAGTATTATAAAGAAAAATTTCAATCTGTAAGTAAACATGAGATGACCTGCAAGTACTAAGGAAAGGAAACATTCGGGTTGTTGATAAAGCCATGCCTTCAATAATTAGTTGCAGGGAAAAAATGGGTTCCTTAAAAGGAAGGATACAAAAAATATACATCGAAGAGTAGGGCAAAGGACGGTAAAAGTCAGCACCAAGTACCAGGGTCCTGCTCTTTTCGCTGGTATAAACACAAGCAAAAATCAAGGATGTTAAACCTCAGTATCTGTCCCTTGGAGGCAATCTACAGGACCGTCCCTGCGCCTACCGAGCTTCCGCTGGAATAGTGGAAAGTTGGATCTGTAACAAAGATTATTTTTCCACCAACAGTTTAATTATAGAAAGGCGCCAACAAAAGGCACCGCTCTGAACACCCCGAGCGCGTTCCTTCCCCTCCCGAGCCATCAGTGCCCGCTTCCTCCAGGAGACACGATGCCGTGGCACAACCACGGCTCTATTCGGCCGCTTTAGCCGAACAAAACGCTCTTCCTGCCTGCAAAATATAAAACAACAAAAAGCCCAACCACCCGATGCCATAAAAAGGCAGGAAACCAGGAGCACGGAGGGAACGACCGGCGTGCACAAGAGCCCGCACCGCCGCCCTCCCGCAGCGGAGCCGGCGCCGCCGGTGCTCCGCACACCCGCGAACGGCGGCATTTCCGAACGCAGGCTCCAGCACCGACACCGGGGCTGTGACGCCGCTGCCCGCCCTGCCCCGCCATGGCCGCCGCGCCCGCCCGCCCGCCCGGAGCTGCCCCACAGCAGTCGCGGGCGCCTTGGGTAGCGCGGCCGCGGGGCTCCGGCGGGGCTCCAGCACAGCTCCCGCCCGGCGCTCTCTCCGTCCCGGCCGCACCTGTCCGGTGGTTGCGCGGTCCGGGGCGGGGAGGGCGAGCGAGCGCGACGGCAGCAGCGACGACGGCAGACAATGGAGGAGTGAAGGACGGACACATTGACACACCGGCTCCTCCGCCCGCCCGCACCACTCCCGGCACCTTCCCGGGGGGGACGAACGAAGGAGCCTCCGAGAAGCCAAAAAGGGGAGACAAAAGAAAAGAGTAATGCATTTCTAAACTTGAAAAAACGGGACAGAGCAGACGAACTCCTTCTCTCCGACAACAGCGGGTGGGAAGCTGGCGGAGGACGAGAGGCTGGCACGCAGTGGCCCCCATCCCTGGGCAGGAATGGTTCGCCCCGCAGCCGGCCCCGGCAGGGCGGGGCTGCGGGCGGAAGGCTCCGCGAGTAGCGGGGCGGGGGCGGTGCCGCGGCTGGGGGTGCTGCGGGAGCCGTCCCGGGCTGATCCCGCCTTACCGTGCGCGGTGGCCGCGATGGCTCCCCCCAGGAAAGGGGACCTGAGCGTGGAGGAGAAGGACTTGCTGGCAGTGATCGCCACAGGTGAGCCCTCCCGGCCCTCGGCGCTCGCGGCCCCGGGCCGCAGCTCCCACGGGCCCCGCTGGCCGTGCCCCGGGAGGTATTTCGTGTCCCCGCACGTTGGGGGCGGCGGGTGAGGCGCCGTTACCGGCCGCTCGCCGCGGGCTCCCCTCGCCCCCGGCCGCGCTCCTCAGGTCCCGGCGCTGAGGGCCGCCCGCCTTCCCGCCCCGCCTTCGGGCCGTCACCCTTGTCCTTGCCGGGGAGAGTGGTTTACTGTTCGCGTGGTTTACTTTGCTCTCGGGCAGGCCCGCGGCACCCAGGGAGTGCAGTGGGGGCCGCGTTGCGGTGCGGTCGAGCTGGGGAAGCTCAGCTGGGCGGGTCTAGCTGTGCCAAGGAAAGCTTGTATCTTATTGACGATGTGTGTTGATATTTGCCGAATTACTCGTGTTAATGTCCACTGCCAAAAAGAAAAAAAGTTTTCTTGGAGATAATCCAATCTTCTAGCGTGCTGTAAGGTTTTCCCCACGTGCTGTTGCCAGACCAGGGCGTCTTTGCAGACACGTTATTCTCACCTTGCCAGAACTTGAGCTTGTTTGGGGTGTTGTGCACCTCTTATCCCTTACGATATTCTATTTTGCTATCTCTTGTACCATCTTATACTGTCCTCTTAGAGAGAGGAGAGGCGGTCAAGGTCTGTCTGAAGGAAGGGTGTCAAGATGATGGAGCCAGGCTCTTCCCAGTGGTGCCAAGCAGCAGGACACGGGGCAATGGGCAGAAACTGATGCACAGAAAATTCCACCTGGATAAGAGGAACAGCTTCTTTGCTGTGCAGTTGACCATGCATAGGAACAGATTAACCAGAGAAGTTGTGGAGTCTCCCTTCTCTGAAGATACTCGAGAACTGTCTGGATACAGTTCTCTGCCATGTGCTCTAGGATGAGCCTACTTGAGTAGGAAGGTTGGACCAGATAGCCAGACTACTGTGGTCCCTTCTAACCTGACCCATTCTGTGATTTTGCATTTCATGTCAGTGTCACAGTTTCATCGCAGTATCTGGCACATATGCTTGTTGCCAGGGGAACTTTCTGTCATTTGGGTTTCCTGGTCCAGCAACACGAATTTCTAAATCGTTACCATCCGGCTTGTATTTTGAAAATCATAAGCAACATTCATTAGTTGGAGGTAAACTAAAAACACTTTGTGTTCCATTCATTTCTATATGTAGTTTCCAGGCTATTTGAACCCATGAAAGTTTTACTACACTTTTGGTGGTTCACTCTCAGTTGTATTAAAATGTTCCTGTGTGTCAGAGACACAAGCGTAGGACAGTCAGCAGTGAATTTTACTGTGAACCACAACCAGTTTGATTGACTCACTTTAATAAGAGTTTCAGAACTTAGTCTTGCAAACACCTCTGTCTAACGTACCTAATGCTTCTGATTAGGGTCATGGGATAATTCATGTTGGAGGAGGCCTCAGGAGGTCTCTAGGCCAACCTCCTGCTAAAAACACATCAGCTGTGAGGTCAAATGTGATTGCTCAGGGTTTTATCCCATCAGGTCTTGAAAACTTCCAAGGAGGAAGGCTGTACAGTTTCTCTGGGCAACCTCTTTGCTTTACTGGGTTCATAGTGAAAAAGTTTTTTCTTGTATCCAGTTTGAAGCTTCCTTTTATTTCAGCTGCTGCCTGTTACCTCTTGGCTTCCTACCATGCCACTACTATGTGGAGACTGGCTCCAACTTTTAGCTCTGGCCAATTCTAGAAGTCTGACTTACATCAGTTTAGTGTCTTGTTTGAAAATCTTTCAGTATTTTGTCATACAGAACTCTGAATTTGTAAATGCAACTTTGCTTTGCTTGTATTAAATTTTCTTGGAAGATCCCCACTTGAAGATTTTCTCTTACTGATGTTTGTTCTTTGGCTGGCATATTCCTCCGAAAACTGATCCAGTTCTTAAGAAGCTTATAACATGTTTAGAATATATGTGTATCTGGGGGAGTAAAGTAGTGGATGGTTCCCTGACTGTCAGTCAGGGGTCTTTATCAAGTGTGTGAGATGACTCAAGTGATTGTCTTTTTTTTTCCTTAAATTAATAAATTAAAAGAAAAATGGTTAAAGCTCCTGTAGTGTAGTTAAACCACATGAAAAAGCCTTATGAAAAGAAATTATTTCTAGTATTTTAATGGGATTTTTAGCCAAACTGAAGTTGCAAGAGCTGTTTTGCTGAAAAATTGCTGGATGGCTAACTCCTTCTGAAAGAGTGAAGATAAACATGAAAATCATTAATATAAGGGATGCAGTGCTTTTTTTTATTAAGCACATCACTGCTGAAAGAGCTTTGCTTATGACTGAATCAGTAATTAGAAGTTTCTGTTAATTTGCAATAAATTCTCCAAACTCAGACTCTTGGAATGTTCTTTTATTTCTGTTTGTGCCTGTAGAAGCTGCATTGGCAATATCTGAATAGTTTTCCAATCGGCTTTATGTCCGGTTCTTATACCTGTAGCTTAGCCAAAAGGATTTTGGTAAGGAATTGAAGAACGGATGTAGCCTGTTTTTACTGTCGCATTTTTTTTCAGACCTTAGTCTACTTATGTAGACTAATGTAGACTTATGTTTGGCAATTTTTAGAAATGTCAATGATCAAGCTACCTGTGTTCTTGTCCTTTCTATCTCAGTTCTCTATTACCAATAGCAAATTCGTTCCACTTGTCAGAATGTGATATGTTGCAAATTTCAAATTGAAACAGGAAAAATTATGTGAATAAATGGTAAAGTATGTTTCATTCAAAACAAAAAGTCTTCGAAGTGAGGTAATTGCTTTTTTTGAGAATGTAGACAGATCTTTTAGACAAAAGATGCTCTGAAAGAGCAAAATGTGTTAAAATGCTCAGTATCATTATACCCATTCGTAGCGGTTCATGTGCTGTTTATGATGAGACGTGAGTGTCCCATTCCTGTGTGTGTAGGTCAGTTACTTCACAAAAAATGGATGTTTACTTGTAGTTCATGCTTTCCAACTGCTCTTTGATGTTGTGAGTTCTTGGCTTTTAGCTTTTAGAATATAACACTGTATATTCCTAAGCTTCTTCACTAAGTGCAATTACTTTATTGGTGATTAATCTACATCCCAAGCAGTTAATATACAAAGATTTTGATTCTAATGAGAAATGGAAATGACCATTTTCCTCCAGATTCTCAGTTCATTCTGTTTCTCACCCCCTTTTCTTTCTGTGTCTTTTTATTTTTCATCAAAGGAAACACCGAGGAGGCTGGAAGGCTACTGGGGAGCAAGAATGTCCGTGTCAATTGCCTGGATGAGGTACTGCAAAACTGTGCAAGCTTTATGCTGAGTTTAATAAGGAAAACGCTAGGTCGAAGGCCTTCATGTTGTTAAATAATATTGCTCTAACAGCAGTTGCTATAGCCCTGAAAATCAGAGTTACTCTCAAGATATTTCCAGCCTGCAGTTGAATAATGAACCTTTGAAGAGCTCTTACTGTTTTTTGAAGAAAGCTTAAAGATTAATATTACTTAAAGGACTGCACTGTATTTTGTCTCAAGTTCCAGCATGAGCTTTGTAAGGAAATGTCACTGTGGTTTGGGGGTGTCAGAGGGTCCCCAGGCTGCCTTCACAGCCCTCAGCGACACGGGCTTAGCAAGCCGTGCCCGGACTGTTCGTTGGCCTGCCAAGCGCCGTCAACCTGCCTAGTGAAGAGACCGGAATATGTAGAAGGCACAATTCTGCAGTTTATTAGCTACAAAGGCATCCTACTAACATGTTCGCTATTCAAAACTATCCAGAGGTTTATATATCTTTTGGGGGTTTTACAATTTGCACCAATAACTAAAGGGATTCTAAACCTAACCAGTCCCTAAGGGATTTTACATTCAAAGCCAGCCTATTGATGCTAGAAGAAAATGAGCCACTAATATTATAGAAAAATAACAAAGGGGTCCACATTCCATTTCTAAATCATCACCTAGCAAGCAGTTTCTTATCTCTGAAATTATTCTCCATGGAGGCCTCTCTAGGGTTTCTGGGAGATTTTCTGTTTTGGGAGCACTTTCTGCTCCCTCCACAAGGAAAGATAAACACTACAGCAAAACAGGTGAGGGTGCTCCTTGACTTCTTGTCACCTTCACAAGCAGTAATCCCTCTGCTTAGTCCCTGTGTGGCAGATACAGTATTGCCTGAAGCCCTGTCTTTGCCAAACCATAAACATACTTGGAAGGTGAGTAGCTCAATCAGAAATGAATGGGTGTGGTAAACATGTAGAAGATTAAATCTTGAAGTGCTACCTGAAGATGGGAATAAGTTTGTGGAGAAAGGAGCCTTATGTGATGTTCCTGTTTCTTCTTCTTCTCACAATGTTTTTCTAAAGCATGCAACATTAATATGAAATGTAACATGCAAGCAAAACTAATTCCCCATCATGCATGTTAAATCCATGTGTAATTTATCAATTTAAATATTAATTTGTGTTTTTTTCACAGCTTTATGATTTCATAGGAATCACTGGGAAATTCTGGTAGAGTGTCTAGTTCAGCCTCTGGCTCAAAGCGGTTTCAGCTCCAGGGTGAGACAAGATTGCTCTGAGTTTTGATCTCTCTGGCCTTAAAAATCTCTAAGGATGGAGACAGCACAATATTTCTGGGCAACTTGTTCTATTCTCTTACTGTGCTGAGGAAGCCCAGCTCCTTCATCCTCTCTCCACTGTGCTCAGGTTCCTACTGTGTAGTGGTGGTACTCCATTGGTTTTGTTACAGTTTATCCATGTCTTTGTTGCCCTGGAAGGCTCAAAATGGGACAGGGTATACTGTAGATGTGGTCTCATGAATGCTGAATGGAGAAAAATTGCCACTTCTTTTTTTCCCAGATATCTTCATGGGGTGTTGTTAGCCTTTTTTTTTTTTTTTTTCTGCCCACAGTTCCATTTTCTGATTGTTCTTAAGTTAAATACTAAACCTGAATTTCTATTGTATGAATTTCAAAAAGTTTCTGTAAAACAGCTTTACAGTGAACTTTGGGAACCCAAGACACAATATAAGTATGCTTGCAAGTGTGTTTTACTGTGTGGAGATCAAAAGGTTTTCCTTAAGTGTAGTTGCTGAAGTTGTGCTGAATGATGGCAGCCTTGCTGCTGTATTAGTGCAACATCCAGGATTAGTGTTGAGAGGATACAGCTTATTCAAAGAAATCATACCCAAGTTATGCCTCAGGTTATTGTTGCAAAAATAGTATTAACAGTATTTGCCTAAGGCTCACATCTGACTAAATACACATAATGCCCATAAAACTTTAAAAGTTTATGCAATGGACTTCTTGCAGACTCCTTTTTATCCCCAAGAATGGTTTGTAATCATGCATATTAAACAGGAGAGTGTTCAGGTTTGTTTAGGTTTCTTAAATCCATCAGCCATGTCAGCTTTACAGTTTTTCATTCATAACCCATTTTTGCTCCAATGTGTTATTCTAATATCTATACATAAGTAAGAGTGTGTGAAATCCCAGTTAAACATCAGCCTCCTCTGTTACTCGTTGTTGCCACATCTGGAGACTGCTCTCAGTACATCAGGTCTTATTTTTTTTCTCTGTTGCCTTAGCTGCTTATCCTGAAACTCACATTTATATTACTACTGTTACTTATTTTATTCTGTGGATTCTCTCATGTAAAAAAATCTTTAACAATGGAAATGAGTTCCTAACTGAATTGAGCTCCCACTTCAATACCTAAGTATTCCATCTTCAGGGCTTCCTTACTTATTAATATTAATAAAATAAGTTTAATGTAATTCTTTCTTCTAGCTGTGGTACAGCAAGCATGTAATCACAATTTAATAATTTGAGGCTGAAGAACTCACAGCATCCAGCAACAGGCTGGTATATAGTGCACTTTCTAATTAAAAAAAACCACATAATCGTTCTTTTCATTTTTGGTTTGACCATATATTCTAACTGCTTGGATCCACTTTCTTGTAGATTAAAAACTACTAACAATCAGCTGTCTTTTCTCTATGTACCTTTAGACAAGGACCAAGTCACATTTTAAGATCTTCCAGATGCAGTGACCTTTTAAGTATCTTGCCTAAAGTTACGTTTCTGCAGCAAGTGAGCTATAACAGTGGCTCTTTTTCAAATCCTTTCCAGCTGTTTCAGCTTCGTACTTTAAAAACAGTATTTCAGCATTGCTTCTGCTGTTGATACATATATTTAAAAATAAAAAATTATTCCTCTAAGTCTGCTTGCTTTTCCTGCCGTTTTTCCAAGACTCCCTCATACCCTTTACCTCCTGCTGTCTGCCAAGCTCTGCTGGGTGTGTCAGCACAGAGTAGGATCTCTTCACTCCAATGAGTTTCTCAGATGCCCATCTTCCAGAAGGTTGGAGATATCCAGCAGATACAGTCCTGTTTTTTCTCAGTACCCTTTCTGACCAAATTAATTGTTTTATTGTGTCTTTGTGGATTTAGGTAGACAAAGAAAGGGAGGATATTTAGGCTTAATCACTGTCTTTATGAAAACAAAGAAATGCAATGGCTATTCTGCAAATCTGGTCTTTAACAGTTTTGCAATTTTAAAACTTCAGGGACATTTAAGTTCAGGTGTCCTCAAACATTAGGACAAATACATGGGCTGTAGAAATGGATGTAAAATAAGCACAAATATATTTAACTAAATGCACACTGCTTAGTAATTTTTTGTCCCATTTTGAATGGAGTGGTTGCTAATTTGGAAACTTTGTATGGGAGAAAGTGTTCAGGACTTTTTTTTCCCCTGAGAGTGCAGAGCTTGTAAATATTGTGACTTTTTGTCAGCACTTTGCTGACTTGAACTTCGTCTGCAGCATGTGGCTGAAGTATTTCAGATTGTTATAGAAAGGCAGGCTTAAGGAAGGCTTTCCAGCTGTGGAAGTTTCCTTTGGTCCTGTTGGTAGTTAAGGTTGCAAAGGAGCATTGTAGTTACTATATGTCCTATTTTCTGCAGATGAAGCCAATAGACTTGACCTAAGAAGTACATAATTTTTCTCTATTTA
Source organism: Toxostoma redivivum (assembly GCA_013397375.1). Classification (NCBI taxonomy): domain Eukaryota; kingdom Metazoa; phylum Chordata; class Aves; order Passeriformes; family Mimidae; genus Toxostoma; species Toxostoma redivivum. The sequence goes on from VXBI01008531.1 coordinate 368,606, forward strand.
AAATAACTGTAAGGTTGTTCATAATCTTCTTACATACAGAACTATCATCTGGCATTAGTGGCATTAGTGCTTTCCTCTAGTTCGGTAATTCAACTGTTCAGTTCCGTAATACATCATTTAAAAGCAGTCCCCTTCTCTATGCTGCAGAACCAAGCACTTCCTGGGAATTACAGCAGCAGCCTGCTTATTCATGGCTGAGATGTGTGTAGCTTCGCTCATACTGAGTATGTTCAATGAAGGCTTCTTCGGGTAATATATCTTGCTGTTCTAGTGTGAATATCCTATGCTAGCAGAAAATGCCCAGATCCTTGGCCTTTGCTGAAAGGAAGAGTTTTGTCTTTTGATGTTTTTTGCATAGTACTTCAAAATGTACAAACCAAGAAAATTCCACTGCTAGTAAGAATTATCTGGTTTCAGTTCAGGTTGCTGATTGATGTAGGCTTTAACTTTTCATCACTGCAGATGAACTGAAAGATCATTAGAGGAATCTAATGTGTTACATATGTGAAACCAGCAGCTGAGCAGAATGACTATAAAGGAGAGCTATAGCTGTGATCGACACTTACTGATTAGTATTTCGTATTCTAATTAGTCCATACTTAGCTACAGCTAAAATTATTTGTGCATGTTACTATTGACCTCCTTCCAAATGCTGCTTTAAGGAAATTTAAGATTTGTAAGGGCAATCTTATACAAAAGCTTGAAGGGTGAAATTTCTCAAGGCTTTCATGCAGGAAAGAGTCAAGTTGTATTTCTAGATTAGCAGCATTCAGTACCAGAGAGTTGATTTTGAAGATATACATCAACAAGTATTTCTGCTTTGTAGCACCTGTTCTTTTTACATAATTTTTAGTAATGTCCCAAATACTGTCTCAAGTAAAAGCCAAACCTAGAATTATGTGTTTTGTTTATAATTTTCTGACTTAACTGTTGCCTGAATCTAAAGGGTAAAATAAGACACTCTTTCTGTGTTAATGTGGGGCTGTGTTCCTCACTGGAAAATGAGCTGGGAAAGGGAGAGGTGAATGCTTTAATATTGCTGGCATGTAAGTGTCTACAGCAGTTTTTCAGCTAGGGTTTTGACAGCCCTTTCCCTTTCCTTTTTTTTTATTTTTTTCCCACTCTATTTAAATAGCTGGTACTCACATGTGCAGTGTCTTAGTGTACCCCAGTATCTGCTGAGGAACTGCTCCAATGTGATCCAGCCTGTATGCCACGTCTTGACAAGGTTGAGAAGAAGAGGGAAGTGAGCATGGGAATGTTGGGAGCACTTGGATTGCGCTTTTCACTTGAGTAACACAGGTTTTATGTGGCTATTTCTGTGGAGAATTGTCATCATGCTATCCACAAAACAATACATGTGATGTCTGTGTTCTTAGCAGTCAGCGTGAATGTTTAAATGTTCACAAAATTGAGAAGTTCTGTGGCAGATATGCACATGTTGCTGGAGTGGGAGATAGTTTGTATATTTTTTTCTTTGTTTGTCCCACTTCTTGTTTCCTAGCTGTCCTGAGTTTCCCTGTTCCTCTGGTTGATAAAGGTTGAGCAGAAGTTTTGTTGGAAGCTTTCTTTGTAGCTCCTAGGAGGCAGAAGGTTGCTTTTCTTATTTGTTATCTTTATAAATTTGTTTTTATTCATCCCATTCAAGCACACCTCAGCTGGATGCTGAAGAGAGATTGACTTGCTTTCTTCTTCCTCTGTGTTTGTTGGTGGAGTCCATCCCCTCCCTGGTTCTGGTACTCATCTGCCTGCCCCTCCAGTGACCCCATAGTTCATTGTTTGGGTTTTTTTTCATCAATTGACTTCCCCACCATGGCAGCAGTTCTTGGAATCCCATTCCTCAGTCTACTTTTGGGTTTTTTTCAACATGAGGAACTGGGAAAGATGGTCTGTAATGGCCAGGCTGGCTGTGCCAAGAGCCCTGATGTGCCGGGGAGGCCTTGTTGGTTGGTAAGCTGGAGAACCCAGTCAAGAGAAGTGCCAGGTAATTTTTAGAGGCACTGCAAACCCTATTTCTGTTGTATGGTAGACATACAGGGAATACTTACAGCCCTGCAGAAGAGAAGAGATGTTACCATGTAACATACCTGCAAAAATCCACCTGGAAAGGCTTCATTTTTGTCCTAAGCAATAAGATTAAAAAGCTCAATTTTTTGGTCAGAAGAAAGTTGCATGGTCACTGCTAGAAAAAGGATCCTTCATGTGATGTTTCATAGTGGAACAGAAATTTGTTTCATCTGAATGCTTAATAAACCATCTGCAAGTTTTGTCTTTTAAGTTCATTGTATTGACAATCCAAATGCCATCTGTGAGAAAACGGAGATGAGAAAAGTACCTCTGAGAAAAGTATTTCCAGTCAAGCCAGTTTCACTGTAGGGACATAATACAGGATACCAAGCATTTCCAAATAAACTTGTGTCTAGCCTGACCCTCTTTTGTTTGCTGTGAATGTGAAAAACTGATATTAATGTGACTTTAAATCCAGTTTTATAGCAACTGCCCACATATTTTCTGCCTGGTACTTCTTTTTGATCCGCACCACAGCCAAAATTTAATCAAAGGATTTTAAAAACAGTTTTCTGGGAGGAGAGGATAAAATAAACCCAGTTCTTTACTTTGTCATATAATCTTCAGATCTTAATTGAAACTGGCTTTCAATATTTAATCAAACTTAAAAGTCATTGTTTTCTAAAAATTCTTTCTCCCATCAAAAACTTTGCTGTATTTATATTCCCTTACTACAGTACCTTTCTGTGCTGCTAAAGGAGACAAATCCCTACTTCACTCCAGACTGGGACTGGCCTGTAAAATTGCTTTTGATGTAACACTATGAAATGTAATGTAATAAAATATATAGTAGAACAGGAAGTCTTAATTCAACTTTTGTGACACCCCAAATGAAATCTATCAAAAACAGTCTGTTTCACATTCATGAAGTGAAGTCTTTAGGTATTTTGTTTCTTCACTAGCAGTTCGTATTGCAGTTTACCAAAATATGTGGGTTACTAAAATAAAATTCATCAAGTAAGCACTTTTTATTATTTCCAGTTAGGATGAAGAGCAATGAAACTGTAATACCTTAAAATTATTATACTTTTAACTTTCCCAGTTTCCCTCACCTTTAAAATTTTTTTTTTAAATTATGCTGGTAAATTAAACTTACTTGGGTTTCATTCAGTCATAAATTGAAACAAAAATATGTGAAGGCTCAAACTGACAATTACATTATTTTAGAGTATGACATTACCAGGCATTTACAGAGCTGCAGTAATGGTATACATGAATGTACTCAAGCACACAGCCTTGGCTGGCAAAGAAAGGAACAGAATGCCATTTTGATTTTCTTTAGGGACAAAATAAAGCACTCTCCCTGGTATGCAGTGTTGGAGGGTGTTCTTAGGTAATTAAAGTGTCTTTGCTGATAACATGAATCCTGACCTGATGTTAAGGGAAAATAAACAGCATATTGGAAAAAGCATACTATATTCTAAAAATGCTGAGGGAGGGAGCCTGCACTAAGAGTTCACCCTCGTTCTGAAAATTTCCTCTGGCGTTTGCCCAGCTTTACATTTATACTCACACCTCAGTCCTCCCATGCTGAAGTGAATCCCTTTTGTACTGGGGTAATTGATCAAAGCAGCCAGGTTTGTAAAAGTCTGACAAGAGCTGTTTGTCTGATCGTGGACACAATGCCAGAAGGGTGAAGAAGTGGGAGAGAATGGCCAGAGAGAAAATTATCAGAAATCATGGCTAAAAATGAGCAAGATGGATTTCAGAGACTGCAAATCTTTGTAATGTTTAAAACAACAACAGCCTTTTTCTGATTTTCTTGCTGCTTATTATATAAGCCACAGCAGGGGAGAAGGAAGCTAACAAGTTTTCTAAACTAAGCTTTTCCAACTAGCAGAAACATTAGTTGTCTTCAACACTAATGTCTTACAGAAAAGGACAATGATAAAGGGACTGTAAATGGTTTTCTTTTGTTCAACACTGCTCTGTTTTCAAATCTAGCTCAGCATAATCAGAAAACATGGAAGTCTGCTGCATGTTAGTAATCATATTTTTTCATCAAGATTTTGTGAGTTTTTTTGTAAATAAAATACTATGACAGGCTTTGGTACTTATATTGAATATGTATGGCCAAGTAAAAATGATCAGTGGTATGCAGATCAAGAGATGTAACATTCTTTTTTTTATGCTACTTGCTTCTCCTTTCTTTTGGCAGCATGGCATGACCCCTCTGATGCACGCAGCTTACAAAGGGAAGGTGGACATGTGCAGATTGCTCTTGAGACACGGAGCTGATGTAAACTGCAATGAACATGAGCATGGATACACTGCCTTGATGTTTGCTGGACTTTCAGGTAACTTCTCAGTAAACTCAGACCACTTCTACTGATTTTTATTACATCAATGGGTACAGTTTGCCATAAGTTAATAATTTAAAAGTGTTGATATGCTTTTATTATTTAGGTTTGCTGTTATTTATGTGAACCATGTAACTATGTCATGACCAGTAGAATCCTGTGGGCAGTGCAACAAGAGAGCCTCTGTTCAGGCTCATATAAAAATTTATTTTGTTCAGCATTTTGAGGCATACAGTCTACTTGTCCTGTACCTACTTTGTCCTGTTTGTTAGAGATCTTGACGTTCACTTTCCTGGGTCAGTTTTGTTGTGCAGTTGGATACATTCTGTTTACTTAGACTGTGTTACACTGAAAACGATGCTGCACCAGTAGCTTTTGGTAATATTTGAGACTTCTCAATCCAGTATTTTTCAAATTTTGTCTTTCTCATACATTATTTTTCCAACTATTGTGTGGACTTTTAAAAACGCATTTAGTAAGTTTTAAAAACATGTTTTCCCACGATAATTTTCACTCTTCTCTTACATTTTTTTATGAGAGTGCTTATAGCTGTATATATCTTCTCCTGTCTTAAGTGATGGTTTGCAGCTTTCCTCTTGCTATTATTTTTCCCTGATGGCAGGAACAGTAATTTCCTTGAGTGAGAAAAAGATACTACATTAAAATATTGTTCCTTCTGGGGAGAGGATTCAGTTTGGGAATATTAGGTTATTTTAAGTATCTTCTTTACTAGGCTACTTATATCTTCCCAAAAAATGAGATTCTAGAGGAGTCAGGTTTCTTAGCAGGTAGAGTTTAAACTGCCTTCTTTCATTGTAAGTATATAAAAAAAAGGTTTATATGTGTATATGAACCTTAACTTGATCATCAGATTATTTTTCAGCTACAACTTTGGTAAAAAGATTTGGGGAAATTCCAGTGTCCTGTGGCATTGAGCAATATCATAGCTGCAGAAAATAGATGAGAACAAGCTCTTAAAGGCTGTTAAATGACTGCAGCTTTATGGCAAATGCTGGATTTTTATCATTTTCTCATAGCTGAGCTTTTAACCTGTCATCCTGGGTGTGAAAGCTTCTGAATGTTGACTTTAGGATCTGTTATCTGTGAGCACAAAAGGTACATAAGTACTACTGACTCAGTAATTTTGTTTTTAAACACTCATTTTCATCCACTATCCCCTTTTTGTATTCACTTTTCTGTACTTAGCATTGGCACAAAAGCTGTTAAAGTAAGAATACCTTTGAAAGCAGAACAGCAGGAGTGGTGACAAGTGTCCTTTTTTAGCCTCTGAAGGGCACCAATTAAGTAATCTAATCTTACCATCAAATTTTAGCTTCATTTTACTTGGTATTTAGCCCAGTCTGAACACCCAGTTCCCACTGTGGAGAAAGGAACGATCTGTTCTCCTCACTATGTTCCTGCTACATCATAGTCCTGAATGTGTTTTTCTTCTTAGAAAAGCGAATGTAGCTGAACTGTTAAACTAGATTAGTAGAATTTCCCTCTATACTGCTTTCCAGAGGGACCAAGCTCTAGTATAGCTACATGGGTATGACTCCTATAAGCTCCATGGGAAGCTGATTGTGCATTACAGAGAGCAGAGTTACACCAGGTGGAACTCTAAATAAGCACATGCCTTTCTCTTAATCCATGCTTAAAATAACAACATTAAGAACATTCATTTTCCTCAGTGTTGTTCCTGGACTTTAAGAAATTCAGTACATCTTTTTCTGAAGCATAGAGAATTACAAGTTCTGATTTCTCCTTGCTCATTCCCCCTATCTTTCCTGCAAATTCAGGAAATAAAGAAATCACCTGGATGATGTTAGAGGCTGGAGCAGAAACTGATGTTGTCAACTCTGTGGGAAGGACAGCAGCTCAGATGGCTGCTTTTGTGGGTAAGATGAAAATTATTATAATTTCCTAAATGCGTAAAGAAGTAAAAGTGTTAGATTCTGATACTTTTTGCTAGAGAAACATTATTTAATGACTTATTCTGAAGTGACATGTTGTTGAGCTTTGTTTTCCACATCTCATCACATAAGAGTCAATCTGTGTTCCATTCCCATGTTTGATTTCCTAAAAACACAGATGATCTTACCTGTGAGAACAGGTGCTACTGTTCAAGTGTATTAGTCTTTGCAATGTCACTACTTTGGAAATAGTAGGAGGAAGTTGGTTACATTGGAGGGGTCCAAAGTGTAGCACCAAGTGCTAATTGGAGTTTCCCTTGTGGGAAAGGATGACGGTAGTGCCAGGAGTCATGAACTCAGCTGGGTGTTGCAGCTGTGTGCTGGCAGTGAGCCACCCCCTGCCCTTCTCCAGCTTCTGGGAGAGGGAGAAGTCTTGGCACCTCTTCTGAGGTAGTCACCACTTACTGACCTGAATTTCACTAGAATAAGAGAAAGATTTGTCATTCCAGCATGCGGAATTATCCGTGGCAAAACATGCAACAGGCTTTTTTGCTGTTGTTGTGTTTCTTTTTTTTTTTGTCTTTTTTTGTTTGTTTTTATAAGCCCTTTTTAAAGTTTTTACCCTCCTTGACAATACTAAGTTCCTGACCTAATGTTCCACTTTTTCTCTAGCAAGGGGAATTGATAAAAATATGAGGTTCAGTGGAGTAATTTTCAATGGCACAGCTATTGCTTCCCAAAAACCAAAAATGAGGACCTGTATTTTCTTTCAAACACAACCCTCTCATGGTGTTTAAATGCCTGAGAATTCCCTTTCAGGTCTTTTTGGTGTTCTGAATTCAAGCCAACCTTGCCATTTAGATTTACTTCCTTGAATAGCGATTTAGTGCTAAGTTTCAGGTTCCATTTTATCTCATTCTCCTTTTTTAAAGAAGAAAAGGTTCACATTGCTCACTTGAGGTTTGAGCAGCAGAGCCTTAACTATTCACTTAATGTATGAGAAAAGTCTATTCCTACTAATTATCCTTTGGATTTGGAGAGTCTTTTCCAATGTCATGCTGTATGGAATGAATGGGGAATATTATCTCCAACATAATTTTTGAGAATTTTTGTTTAAAATCTCATCACATCACCAAGGTAGCATAAATATTTTCAGGCATACTGAGATACACTTCTTTGTCAAAGTCTGCACATTGGAATCTATTCCTGTTCTTTTTTTATTCTTTGTCCAATCAACATTAATTCATCTGCCTGTGTGTGGGAAGTGAGGATACTTCTTCCTCTGTCATTTGTCTTACACTGTGCTCTATTAGCTCAGAACTGTCTCTTCTAAAACAGTGGAGGATTTTAAATGCTGGAATTTGGTTGGCTGTGTCTTCTGCTGATTATAGGATTAGTGCCAAGACAAATCAATCAGTTTAAAGAATGTGGTCCTGAACTAGAAAAGATAAGTTTTACTTTCCCTTTAGTCAAGTAATCCATTGTATTGTCAGATGTCAAAAACAAGAAGAGGGTGTAACTTCTCATCTTGTTACTTCTATTACAGTCCTTTTATTTTTGGTAAACTTTAAGCATGTTCTGTTCTTATAACTTCTCCCACCTTAGGTTGATACAGTAATACCTGCTTCTGGTCTGAAAACTTATGAGTCTCAATGCAAATGTCATTAATTTTAAAAATACAAAGTAGAAAAATCTTATCTTCAAAAATTATGACAGTATGTGACTACTAGAATAGTATAATTTGGGGGAGAAATAACTATTCTTAGTTGTGGCTTACCAGGGAAAAAGGATGAAGGAAGTGGACAGGATATTCAAAATGAATTTTCATGAGGGCATTCTCTGCTGGGAGTCGATAAGTTAATAACACTTACTGAATATTAAAGCTACACACAAGAGAATGACAAGAGTTGCCTCTTTGCAGTGCAAAAAAGGCTCGTTTGCGTGTGGGTAATTCTCACTTGTATTGTTTATATTAGATTTGGGTTTAGGTTTGTTTTTTTTTGTTATTATTTCATTGGTGATTTTTTTCTTGTGTGCCTTTAGGTCAACATGACTGTGTGACTGTCATCAACAACTTCTTTCCACGTGAAAGGCTGGATTACTATACTAAACCACAAGGCTTAGATAAAGAACCAAAACTGCCAGTAAAATTAGCTGGGCCTCTGCATAAAATTATTACTACTACCAACATGCATCCTGTTAAGGTGGAGTTATATGTAAATTGTATGTGTTTGTTGGTGTGGGAGCTGTTTCTTTGTGTCAGAAAGCATTTGACTCTTCTGCAAGTTCAACCAAGATCAAAAGCATTATCTGCTAATTCAGCTGCTTCTGAAAATGAGGAAAAGTCAGGCTCAATGTTTTGATGTGATTAAAAATTATTTTAGTGTTTGTATACACCAGAATCTTGAACTAACACCTTTAACTGGAGAGATTCTTATTTCTTGTATCAGTAACCATAAATAGCTGTCTTTTTTGGCTTTATTTCTCAGCCCCACTTGAGGTAGAAACATAGAACAATTTCCTATCTCAACAGAATCTCATTGTTCTCTCAAATGCTTTTCTCAGCATGTATCTTCTTACCTTCATAACTGGTTTGCCACAGTAACATTACCACTGCTGCTGTTTCTGAAAGTATGTGCAAGAGAATGTTTATTTTACTTCCCAGGATATTGCTGACAATAATGTCTTTTATGGTTTGCTCCTCCAGTGTAGTTCAGAGAAATGAATCCTAAATCCAAATACAAATTCCTTGGGCTTGCCAGTCAAAGTCCAGATTTTGTTAACAGTTTCCAGCCAGGTATCTGCAGTACACAGAGACAGTAGCGCACCAGTGGCAGCTAATTGAGTGAGTAGAGCATACAGTTTCCTGTTAGAACATTTTAGTCAGTGCTTTACTAGGCTACAGGAAGTACGCCACGATTATGTGAGGTTGATGTGTTCTGTGAAACTGTTTAAATTATACAAGTCCAGTTCATTTTAGAATAGTGTATGGTAGTTTCTATAACTTTCTTTAGAAGTATTTTTTATTCTTCTGGTTCTTATTCTAAAAAAAAATAAAAAAAACTTGTTATTTTTAATACCGGTCTTAGTTTTAAATGCATTCTTGTATGGGAACTATGAATTACAGTATACTGAATAATAGTGCTAAATAATGACTGGAAAAAAAATGGGAAGACTGCATAAGAAGGAAGTAGAAGAAGATTAGAAACTCCACTGAAATTTAGCTACAATGAGCTATATAAGCTTTAATGCCAATGCACAAGTCTTAACTTTTCTTCAATCTTTCTCGTAGATCGTGTTGCTGGTGAAAGAGAACCCTCTGTTGGCTGAAGTAGAAGCACTGCAGAAATGTTACAGGGTTCTGGATCTCATTTGTGAGAAATGCATGAAGCAGAAAGACATGAATGAAGTTCTTGCTATGAAAATGCACTACATCAGTTGCATCTTCCAGAAATGTATTACATTTTTAAAAGAGCGAGAGGATAAACTGGATGGATTTATCAAAAGGTGAGTTTTTCTACAGAGAGGTCTGAAAGCACGTGTATGCACTGGCATTATAGATACCAGGAAAAAGACAACTGAAGGAATAGATTGGATTGGCTTAGATGAAGGCTATGACAAATAACTTGTTAAATTATCCCAGCTGCATTTACTTCAGGGTGGCACTGATTCCCTTTTTTCTATGTCTGAAGTGACATTGTCCTTTCCAAGGTACAAAGGAAACATTCCTGGAATTTCAGCTCTTGCTGGAACTGATTAGAACTTGGCATTTACATACACACCATGAAGCAGCAGACAGCAATGTGTGATGGAAAAAAAGGGGACTGAGAGGCTTGAAAAAAAGAATTTCTCAGTGTCCAATATGGTTCATCTGGGAGCACTTCTTGTGCCGTTTTGCTCTCCAGCAGTCATACAGAGTGAGATTTTTTTTTCAAAAACACTTAAGCAAGTGAGAACTGCAAATCCCACAGACTCTGGATGAGACTTAGACTCGTAAATTACTTAGACAGATCTTCAAAATCTACTGAGTTACACACCAGCTGCCTGATCCTACATATCAAAGTGACCTGGCTTTTAGAAGGATCACGTTCTCCTTACACCTCTGTGGATTTTTACTGAAATCCTCTGTGAGACTGAAAATAAATTATGAAGTCAGCTTTCACATAATGAAATTGTTCATCAGTCATCCATGTAAAAAAATAGTAGCCAAAGAGGTGTAAGAACTATAACATGTTATTAAACATAATAAAAAGGAATTGTGTTTTAAGGTATGGTTCATGTATCAGTGTTTATTATTACAATGATCATTTTTAAACAGCACAAAGCATTTTGATATTTTAGTCAGATGTAGATAGTAGCTTATCTGTAGATGGTTATTTTTCTCTCTGGCTGAGTTAGTAAGTCCTGGTTTCAGAGCATACCTTTATATATTGTGTATTTCATAATGTTTGTTCATTAGAATAAAAACACTTTCATTTGCATTTTAACATATGGACTTAACAAACGAAGTTGCCAACTTACTATGAATTCTTCTCTATGATCTGAAAGACAACAGAGCACAGCACGCTGTATGTGTTTGTTCTTGAAGATTTACCATGTGATTTCTTATTTTACATGCATTTAAACAATTTAGCCTCTTGAAAGGGAGAGATAAAGATGGTTTCCCTGTGTATCAAGAGAAGCTAATTCGAGAAAGTATCCGAAAGTTTCCTTACTGTGAAGCTACGTTGCTCCAGCAGCTTGTGAGAAGTATTGCTCCTGTTGAAATAGTAAGTTTTTCCTGTCAAGAAGATTCTTTCTCAGTAACTTGTATAGTAGATCCACATTGAGGCATCTTTCTGTCCTCAGCTTCTGCAACATATTATATTAAGCAAAGGGTTTTGATGTCCCTAGACTCTGGAGTTGGATTTTACATATTGCAGGAAAGTGCTCTAAAATACCTTAACTCGTATTTTTTTCATGTGCCCATAATAAATGCTTGAACACCTCAGGTTTTAAAGAAAACTGATGCAATTTTTTCCTATCTCTGAGCTTTCTTTTCCTCCTCTGGAATGTCTGTTCAGTTTTTCTATGCCAGTTCATTTACTGAAATGGTAGATTCAGACAAAAATGAAGCTTAATTTGCGCTCTGTGTTCACAATGTCTAAATTCAGTTTAAGATTGAATAATTTCCTTGATTTAATGCATTCATTTTTTCTATTGTATACAAGAAGTTGGTAATATCTGATGGTAGGAAAAGGAGAAACGTTCTGTGAGGTTCCTTTTATCACAGAGAGGGAGAGGCAAGATGATGCAATATGCAGCAAAATTTATATCTAAATTAGGAAATCAAAGTTACAAGTTAAAAATCTAACCTCAGTTGTCCTCTTATGTCTTTGCTAACACAGTCTTCATTTTAGGACTATTTATTGCTTCATAATAAATTTTACACAAGAGTGGCTGTTCTTTTTTAAGCATGTTCCCTCTGGTCTCTGAGAGCAAGATGTTGTACACACAAACACTGGGGAATTGGAACAGCCCTGTGACGCGTTTGGATTATTCAGAGCCAATTAAATATAGCCTCCATCTTAAGTGGCTCCAGGTCTCTAAAATGTCCTGAGGATTAGTGCAATCTCTACTGTTTGTCTAAGCCAAGAAGATAAACACAGTGTGAAAACATAAGCCACTGTGATGCATTACAACTTGCTTTAGAGTAAACATTTTCAGTAGAGCCTGTAGTCTTTTCTGCCTTTAAAGCAATGACAGTTAATTCCATTGGATTTCTGTTCATTATGCAGAACTGGAAAGGAGGAGATGTTATAATTTTTATTTATGTGGAAGCCTTCGACCTTTGTCATTGCACAATTACTTGAATTTAGTCTGGGCATCTCAGTGTTGTTGTACTAGTTACAGTTGTACATATTCCACGGTAGTCTAACAGTTTAAGGAATTACTTACAGCCAGAACAACTTGGCGGTTTTTTTCCAAATATTTACATAATTGTCCAAAAGAATAGTTTTAATGTATGGTTACGTAAACCTTACTGCTTGCATTGCATGGGAGGGATGCTGCAAACAACATCTAAATATAGAAAATTTTGAGTTCCGACCATTTGGTCTGTAGTACCTGTGTGCACTGAGCACAACAGTGACAAAAGAAACATTTTTTTTGTGTGCCAGCACAGAGACTGAGCTGCAAAAATCTGCTGCATAGGATCTACAGATGTAAAGAACGTGGAGTTTATTAATCATTTATAGAGGAAAATACTATAGAGGCTCAGGGCTTAAGTTAACTTCATACACAAAAGTTTATCTAAGGATAAATCTTAAGTTGTGCATGATAATTGAAGTTCTGTGATTTGGTTTTGTGTTTTTAATGCTGCAGCAGCTTCAGTGAGACTGACACTTGTGTTAATCGTTTCTGGTCTTCCCTTGCATGTCCCTCTCTGCAACAGTGCTGGGTTTTAATCTCATTACCACCTCTTGTCTTTCAGGGCTCTGACCCCACAGCTTTTTCTGTGCTTACACAAGCAATTACTGGCCAAGTGGGTTTTGTGGATGCTGAATTCTGTACAACTTGTGGGGGAAAGGGAGCAGACAAAAGATGCTCAGTATGTAAAATGGTAAGAATCAAAGAAAATAATTCCACTGAGGTGCTGAGGACTTTGAATGCTTCCCTATTTACTGTGTAGACTTAGGAAGAATGGCATGCATGCCTGCACTGAAGATGTTCAAGATGTTTCTACTTCTGGGAAAGGTGCCTGAAATTCACAAGTAGGAAGGAGTACTTGGATTTCCAAATGTGTATACTTAAGAATGGGGAAAGAGTAAAATATCTGTATTTTTAGAGTTAATAAGAAACTGTTCTTTATAGATTCTTATATAGATTAGAATCACTCCATATGACCTTACAAATTGCTTAAAAATGCCATTAAGTGCTATGCATAGACATTTAACTTACTGCAGTAAGAAATGCAAGGAAATTGTCTAATCTTTTAGTACATGAAAATGAATAGATAACTCTGGTAACTTTCAGGTGATGTACTGTGACCAGAACTGCCAGAAAATACACTGGTTTACCCACAAAAAAGTCTGCAAGACCCTGAAGGAAATTCATGAGAAACAAGAACTAGAAGCTGCCAAAGAGAAAAGGAAACAAGAAAAGAAGCAAAAGAAAGGTTAGAATCTGTTCCCTTGCTGAAACTAATGCTGTGTCAACTGCGTCACAAAGAGCAATTTAACAGGTCTTAAAAATATAACAGCTGAGGCTGGGAGAAAAATCTTTGATGAAACGTAACAGCAAAGCTGAGTTTGGGTGGGATTCTGGCCTTTCAATTTACAAATGCTGTATAGTTTCCAAATGTGTTTTTTAATGATGCAGTTACAAAGATTTCTACAATGAAAGCATTCTGATTTACACTGCACTGTTTCTAAATCCAGATCTTCAGTCAAGCTGGTGTAGAACTTTAATGTAACTCTGTGTTTTGTTGGAGGTGTTAGGACAAGTTGGATAATAAGCAAGCAGCCTGCTCCTTCCAGTTGCAAAGGTTAATGTTGATGTTAAATCTCCCATAATACTTCTCTTCATAATCACAGTATTAAGTTAATTGTGTTGTGTGCTTTGAATGTGAGGAAAGCAAGCTGTAGTCTTTAAACTGCTCATGGTGGTTTTCTACCTTTAAAAAACAAGTAATTAAAACATAACTGAATAAACACTGTATTGCCCCTTTCCATGTTTCTCTAAGTGAAATAATAGGAAAGTAGGGCATGAAATCACTTTTTCTGTTTTACAACTTACTGGATTTCCCTTCCTTTGTTTTAAGGATTGCAGAAGTGCACTGCACAAATCATAGTTGCCTTACAATGGTAATGTTGTTCACTTCAGCTTAAAATAGCAGGATATAAATCAGTAATAAATCAGTAATAATTGAAGTTTTCAACAGTTTCCTCTGTGGATCCTGTTACAAGAGCTGCTGTTACATGGGATCAGGATGACTGGAAGTTGAAGGCAAGGATATTAGAAATCCCTGGATATATTGCATACCAGTGCAACAAAACATAATGAGCTGTGAGTGGTGATGCCTCACACTGGTGCCAAGCGCACGCCCTTGCAGGTTCATATTTACTGAAGGAGTCAGTGCCCAGGTGCTGTCCTTTTAAGAGGGAAGGGCAGGATCTTGGTGGATGCCTCTTCTCCATCCCTGCTTAAAAGGGCAACTAACGTTTTTTGTTATGTTTCTACTCCACTATCTACATGTTAATCTCCATTAACTGATTCAGGTACATGGCCAGCACACTATAGACCTTATCAGATTATGCACTGTTAGCAAGACACTGAAGTCATCTGAGCTTCAGTTCACCTTGTGAATGGTGTTGTATGAGAGCATTTCATATCAACAACAGTTTTCTTTCAGAAAGTTAGTAATACCCCTACAAATCCTGTATATCAGGAAAGTAATAAAGAAACAAATGTGACAGCTGCAACTACAAGCAAACCCAAAAGCTGAAGCATTTCTACTGTACAGGGGTGAGTGTCAAGGAAGTTCACACTTCAGCATGTGCTGAAGGCTGTTAGCTCACTGCCACCTTGGCAGGGTTGTGGCTAGCTAGCTGTGACTGTTTTTGGCTGGCTATCAATCACAACAGAGAACAAGAAACCAAGATTTAACTACTGCTCCCAATTAGGCTTTCCCTCCTTCTTTTCAGAATTCCTAGCATGCAAGCCATACTTAGTAGAATTGGGGAAAAACGTTATTTAACAACTTCTTTTCTCAGAAAACATTACTTGAAGAGTAAAGGTGCAATAGCTGATTCTGTTCTATGCAGTCAAGTTACAAATTTTGGAATTACTAATTTCAACCAAAGTTCATTGTTTTTAAGCACATTTCTTCAATCTGTTTTATGCAGAAATACTTCCTATGTAGTCATGTCCATGCCTTTTTGATTTAAAACAAACCCCACCTGTACACAGTGTTTAACTGGCTTGCACAGCTATTCTTTGAAAAGCTGATGATAAGAATACTGTCAATAAAGCATGTTTGAATTGAAAGTTAAAATAATTGTAGTGTCCTACTTTTCTCTGTAATAAAAAAAAGTCTGGCAAAAATGGAAGATAAATTAATGAGAGCTTTGTATAGGGTTAGTTCCAGAGTAACCTAATATCAACTTAAGCAAATCTTTAGTGTTTTGGGTTTTTCAATGAAGATTTTCTAAATTAATTACTTCCGTAGTTGATGCAATGTATCCTAGCGTTATTGTTCTTCAATAAAAATGTTGGCTTGGAAAGGAGTTCAATGTTTATTAATTATGATTTCTCTTTCGTTTAGATGAAATGCAACTAGTAGAGGGTAGTTCTACAAGTGAGCAACAGTCAGATTCTGGTCCAGATCCTACAAAAGAAGTGGATCCAAATCATCCTACTGATGGAACAGAAGAGCCTGAATTTTCCAAAGAGATGGAGGCACTAGCCCTGCAACCTGAAAGTACACCAGAAAGCGAAACTGCCTTACATGACATTGATCTTCAAAAAATTCAAGATTCTGAGGAGTAAGAAAAGGGTAGGAAGGGACTGAGAGTTCTTAAGGGTACTAAAGAATTTTTTATGCTGACCATGTCTTAGTTCTTGGAGCATGGCTTGCGAAAGACTTTCTTTTAAGACAGAGTGTCTCTGTTCATCAAGAGATAGAATACTGGCTACTTTGTCCATAAATACTCCAGGTTTTGTTGTAAATTGTCAAGATAGGTATTTATTATCTGCTAAAAATTAGTGGCATAGATCCATCTGTATGTATAACAATAATAAGCCTAGTGAAACTCTGAGTTTCTGTGGTTAATGAACCACTTAGTGAAAAATGAACAGCATTTGATTTGGATTATTCATGTTTTCCAAACTTAAAACTTATTTTAATCATAATTAATTTTTTTTTCTGCAAATATATAAACCTGTAGTTAAAAACACTGGAAGGCCAACTGTTAAATTGCCTTTTTTTCCCAGCACTTTATGAAGCTTTATCTGAAGGAATTCGGTAGCAATTAAGTTTCTGAAGATAATCATCTGAGCTCTCAACTTTTCATGACATTACTGTAAATATTTTTGACTAGTGAGAGCACAACAATAATGTATATTTTGTGTCAATTGCAGTAAATGAAACTGCTGTTTCAAGTGTCTCGAGCTGATGGTGAAATGTGTATTTCACTATTGGTTTGGTCAGAAATATTCCAAAGTCTAATGAAGGGAAGACCAGAATGTCTCAAAATATATTGACCGACAAGAATAATACATTCTAAATAATTTTTCAGGTAGAGATGCCTTAGAGCACAGTGGGATGTTGCTTATGAATTATTTCATAAAAAATGCTTAATATTTTTCATGCTGAACTGGTCACAGTGAATTAGATGAGAAAATTCATGTGTGCATTGATACAACTGGGATTTCACTTTGGCTTTCAGCTAAATACCAGATCTAGAAAACAGCTTCCCGCAACTTTGTTTTTCACTCAGATTTATTTCTGTGTCTCATGAAATCAGTGGGAATGCCTCAACTGAAAATACCACTTGCTACATAAGGATGGCAAAATTGGAGACTGTCATATTGTCAGCTGAATCACTGGGGTTTTAAACATGGCAGTATTCTTCTAATTAGAGGAGTAAGGACCATCCTCAAAACAGAGGGATAACACTGTTAATTTTTTTACTCCTTAATATGTTGAAAGTTTTGTTTAATATTCTGAAAACTGTAGGAGTGAGGATACATAAATGCACCTGTGCAGGGAATGTACCTGTGTTTTAATTTTAAGGATTAGTATGTTGTGAAGAATAAAGGGAATTTTTTTAAAAGAAGGGGGCTATGTGGCAGTTCTGTTTCCTGCGTCTGTAACACGGTGACTTTCTCACGGTGACATGCAGGGGCCTCCTGTAGCTTGAGTATACAAGTTTAACTTCCTGACAATTGGCAAGCAAGAGATGCCTGCCTGGAACTCAGATCTGTAGTCACCTTCCACTCTAAGATCTAGGAACACACAAGTGCTGCTGCCTCCCTATTCCACTCATGGCGTTTGGGGCTCACAGGGTTGTCTTGGTCTTCAAGGATTCTCTGAAAATGCCATCTCTTCAGGGCAAAAGAGTCAGGGTTTTGGAATTATGCTAAAATCCCCAGCACCAGTCCTGCTTTCATTCTCCCAGTGGTGCTGCCTTGCTCATTGAAAATCTTTGATTCCCCCTGACAGGCCACTGGACAACCTCATCTCCGACCTGCTTCCAACAGGAAGGTTGGACTAGATAAGCTTCAGAGATGCTGCCAACATAGACTGTCCTGTGGCTCTGTACTAACTTAGTAGAGAAGGAAGGAACTCAGAAGACAAACTACAACCTGAAAGAAGGGCTTTGATATGTTTAGAAAGCATCATTGACTTTAAGGGTTGGCGGAATGGAAGGAGAAATATGTGAGGAAGTGTATTATAAGAAATAAAAGTATTTATCCTTAGTTTCCTAAAAAGTTTAGTACTTTTGGATAACAAAATTATGATAAGAACTGCATTTCAAGCAACTTTTATTATAACATTGCCACTATTTATAATTTGTTATCTTAATTTCTTCACTTTCTATACTACATATGATAAATGTTACACTAACTTTTTTTTTCTGGAAACTCGCTTAATTAGATGTGTGTTGTTGTGTACATGTTTTACTGAGCTGCTAACCTACTTATGGGTTTAACATTAGAGAGAGAAATTGTGTTTTTCTCATCTAAACTGGACTGTCAGCTTCTCAAGGGGCTCTTCTGCTTTGTTTTTAAGCCGTCTTTCTTGATGAGTGGCTACTTTGTTCCAGTCCACAGAGGAAAATTCCATTAGAGATCTTGTCATTGCCCTTACTAAAACTGCATCTTCGGGGTCCTCAAATGGTACTCTGCAAAAAGAACAAAGCAAATCCATTACCTGAACATTTCCAAACCACTCCAAAACTAATTTACAACATACACTCTCTGGAAAGTGAAAGTAGCTGTGATGATGACACTAAGAAGGAGGATTTAAAAATTTTAAATTTTTGGAAGGTTTTCTTCTACCAAATTTAGGAAAGCGAAACAAAATGAGGAAAGGTCAGAGTCATGGGATTCTATTTTAAGAAATAATGATAAATTATTTTAAAAAATATTTATAGTATTTTAAAATGTTTCTTTGTTTTCAGTTTTTTTCTCCCACAAAAGTTATAGTTGTATACTTTTAACACTCATTCAATGGACATGATTCAAGTGATTTGGTACCCATTAATGGAAATGCACATTTATTTCACTGTGGATCTCTTAACTAGCCCACAGGCAAATATCCGTTCTCCAGGCTCTGAGTCCAGATCACTGTGAGCTTGTGTTCATGTATCCTGCCATAGCTTCAGTCTGGGAGAGAAAAGCAGCAGATTCAAAACATCAAAGCAGCACTGACAAGGAACCAAAACCTTCCAACTCACACACAATATTACAACTTTCTCTTACAAGAACTTATTTCTTAAAGATATCTCTGTTGTAGCACACCTCATATAAAGCCACAGGACTATCTCCACTTAGTATAATGCACTTTATCACCAAAAGGCACCTTGCAAAGCCTCAGCATTTCCATAATAAGACCTGAGGCAGCTGTACATCCATTCTATCAATGAGGACAGCTAACTGCTCTGAAGGCAGGTAAGAATTAATTTTCAACAGAAATTAGCTTGATATTTAAAGAGCTGTGCTCAGAGTACTGTTAAAAATATTATATGGAGGCTCTCCTTATTTCCTTCAATGCATTTTGCAAATCTTTTCATGTGTAAAGGTAAAAAGTAAAGCCAGCCTGATACCCAAAATTTGTAAATCTACTCTTACAAAGTTTGCATCTAAAATGTCATCACATTAAAATCCAACTTTTCTCCTGTCTCAGTCCTGACATAGAGATAAGTTTTACATTTATTTCTATGATTTTGAAGCTGAACAGAATAAAAGTAACATCATATACAGACAAAAAAAGTTTCATTCTACAAGTTATAATATTTTCCAGAGACTGTTTTTGAACAGCCAGTCAGGAGAACGTTTTCTGGGACATAATACAGAACAGCTATTCTGATGCTCTAATACTTGGAGCATGCTTTTTCTAGTGATCAGTGTTTGATCTTACAAATAAATGGCATTTTTATGTACCCATTTCTAAATGTGGAATACCTTTCAATACTAAATTTTAGACAACAAACCTAGTGTAGAGTTGCAGCTACATTGAATACAAAGACCTGAAATGGCTTCAAAAGCTCATTTTTACTGGACATTTTTTCTAGTTAGGGTATTTTTTTAGGCATGGGAAGAGGAACTTAAATGCTTCAGAGATGCAAAAGGAAGAAGACACTGAAAACATTACTTACATATTTGTGTTATTTCCAAATTCATGACCTATAACAGAAAGTTCAAATTATGACATTAGTGGCTATACAGCAATTTGAGTAGCTGAGAATTGATTGCTATTCTGATCCTAAATTACTTGTTCAAATTAATTGAAAACTAGCATAATTTGAAATACTTAAGATAACATTTTATTAAATTACTATGGAAGCAAGTATTTGCTGGGTTTTAAGTGTATGTAGGTTTAAGTTTCTTGTATTTTATTTCCTATAGACATACACCCTAGCTTTTTTTTTTCTTTCACAGAAAATGATGCCACTGTATATGTGCATGGTTGCAGGGTAGAGACAAAGTTAGCTGTCTGCCTGCTTTAATAATCATCAGCAAAACAAATTAGTACATATTCTTAAACTATCCTCCTTTTCCCAACCTCTTCAAAATCATTGTTAAATGTGGTGCTTTCAGTTTTACTATTGTGATACATACTTTTTAAAAAACTTGAAGGAATTTGATTACAAACTTCCATCTACACTATTTAAAATGCTACAATTTCAGTTATCTATGCACAATGGTAGTTTTTTATTTTTGAAACATCAAAAAAGCTGACAAGATTGTGAGATTTTGAAGTTGGTTCTGGATTGTGATACAAGTTTCATGGTTTCAGGTGGTATTTGCCTGCTTTCTTGTGCCAGGATCATGCTGTTTTCCAGATCTGAATGTTTTAAGAACTCTAGAAATTGCTTTATATGCTATTATAAGACATAATTAAAATATTCTCAGCTTAGAAAGCATAAAGATGAATCTGCTTACAAAACCAGACAGATACATAAAATTTAGAACATGAGAAGAAGATATTTTCCTCAGGAGATTATCTTGTAAAAGCACTAGAGGGCATCAAAACTCTATGATGCTGAGCACTGAGAGTCAGAAGTGTATTGAGATGTTTTAAATATAAGTAAAACTAAACACAAACTAATACTGACAAAAACTTTTTCAGCTGTCTTTAAAGACAATTCTGTAAGTATGGGTTGTGACTAGAATTTATCTGCCACAATACTCTCAGTAGGATTCATTTGCTGCCTGCTGCTGCTCCGACTGCTTTATGAAGCAAACCAGCTGAGTTCTTGATGCATGTATATTTTATTACTAAAACCAATAATGTTTTAACAGATGAGTGAAAAAAAAACTTTCTAATTCAAATGACCTAAAAATGTATGCCTTCCTTTGAGTGTATTATAAATACCTGAGGATATTATTGGTCTTCTGGCTGGTTGAATGCATCTGCTAGATCCTGCCATAGTCTCTAGGGATGTATCCACTCTACTCCCAAAACCTATTGACTGCTTCACCCAGGTCCCTTTGGGGTTATAGAGATGAAACGCTGACTCCCTTTCTCTTTGTGTAACTACTGTTAAAAGGGATATAAAAAATTTAATTTTATTTCTATCAGTTGAAAAGGCAGCATAAAAAGGTGATTCATATGTTTTCTGTGCAGTTTTTAACAATGATGTATATTACACAATTTCGTGGCAATTCAAAATGGGAACAAGGAGTGATACTTTCTAAGGCTTTAGGGCAAAGCCCTGTACAATAAAGTATTTTCTTCTGAGTGCAGCAGGATCAGAAGTTTTAAGTGAAGATGCTAGAAAGCAAGACTTTTCATGCTGCTTAAATGAGATCTCTTGCAAAAGTCAGTAAATATTTGGAAGTGTCTTTATCAATAGCAAAAACAAGTCCTGGTTTAAGGCCAATTCAATTCCCATTGGTCAATTACAGAGAAAACCCTAAGAGTACAATCAATAGAAAAGTTTAATTTTTTTTCCTGTTTTGCACTTTAAGAGAAATAACTAATTTTTGAACAAATAGTTTGAGACTGTTAAATTTGGGATGGTAGCTTCCATGAACCTTATACTAATTTAGTACTTCAGCTATGGAACAGAAGTCAGCAAAACTTTTTGAACAAGAAACTGGCAGAAGCATGTTCAGGGAAGTTTTGGAGTCATGGTGTCTAGAGGACCAATTAGGAAGGAACTGCAGTAGTCATGCCTGAAGGTAACGGAACATGAGCACGTCTTGTGTGAAGGAGACAGCCAGGACTATGCTGGTAATGTTCTACAGATGGTGAAGAAGCTTTGTAATGTTTTAGAGAAATAGCTCACTAAATAGAAAGTTCAGGATACAGCTCGATAAAAATTATCGCCTCAAATCTTAATCCAGGACTGACTACAGTAAAACTGTATTTAGGAGATGAAGTCCAGGAAGTTTTATGGAAGTGTTTCTAGACATATAAATGCAACACGTATTTTTCAGCACATTAAGCTTCAGTCATCACTCCCCAGTCAAAAAGTGATATTTTGTAACAGCCTGGCAGATGTGTTAAGCACAAGTGTAACACAAGAACAAGTGCTCAGGAGAGTGGAGGTACCTGTGCAAAATGACTGTGTGAGCAAATGGGCACCTGGTCACATCCAGCAACTCCTCATCAACCCCTGGCACCTGCTGGAG
The DNA here is from genome assembly GCA_013397375.1 of Toxostoma redivivum. Classification (NCBI taxonomy): domain Eukaryota; kingdom Metazoa; phylum Chordata; class Aves; order Passeriformes; family Mimidae; genus Toxostoma; species Toxostoma redivivum. The sequence goes on from VXBI01008531.1 coordinate 390,729, forward strand.
CCTATCCACCAGCTTTCCTTCACGGCAGCTAGACAGCTTCCCAGCATCTGCAGATGTCTTGCATCTGCCTTGCTCAGTCCTCTTTCAAAAAGGTGCTGGTTTTTCCTGGCTACTTTTTACAGAGCTGAGGTAGGAATCAGCTACTCTCATTACTCTCCAGTAATTTTCAGTCCTGTCAGTCACACAGTTCACCAGAGACAAAATCACCAAAGGTAATTTTCTGGGTGCACTGTGGCATGTTTATGGATTCACTGATTTAAAACCTGGCTATTCTTAAGACAATTTTTTTTTCTGTAGAATTTACAGTAGACAAGCTGTGAAAGATCTCTTGATAACTTCTGAATATTTATTATATTCAAAAGCTTGGTCTGCAATTACTTTATCAAGAAATGTGTATATACATAATTAAACTGCACATAAACATGTGATAGCTCAGGATATTATCTAAACCTAAGTAAGCCCACTCACCCATGTGAATATACAGTCTGAATACACAAAGGTAGGCACATGTTTCTAAGCACAAGCTTTTATCTTTGCCCAAAGAGACCAAGACACAAGAAAAACTAACACAATTTAAAAAGAAAAATATATCAAAAACATTTGACAAAGTGTTTATGCCACGCAGACTCTTTTTGCTTGATAAATCTTACAAAAAACAAGTATCTTGTTCATTAGTTCTCTTTCTCTATCAACAAATGCATGTAAAAGAACAGATGGGATAATTTCACCTATTTTTGCAAACTGGTTAGAATGAAAAGCAACTGTCAATGCTTTGTGAGAGAGGAAAGCAATCCTTACACTTCCTGTCAAGGAGCTGAACTGAAGGAAGGAAGTATATCACATAAAGCCGGTAGTCTGGATCATATGCCAGAGGGTTTTGGAATAGGTCTGCAAAATGTATACAGAAAAGAAAAACAATGTCACAAAAAACCAAACCCAGCAAAATAACAACTTTACAAGGCAGGAAAATTAAAGGTGACTAGGAGCCAAAGATTTTGTACAAAATACCAAATTCAAATTGTTCTTAGGCTGGGTAAACAAAGTAGTCTCTTTACACACGTGAAATTACTCATCTAAACATGGACTGCAGGAACTGATTTACTGCAGAGTATGCAAAATACCACAGGCAAGAACTGAGTAATGGTGTCATCATGCACTCCAAACCCTTACAGTTTTTGTCTATTTTTTAAGATCTACAGGAAAAAACACAGAAGTGTTTGCTTTGATTTTCTTATGTATTGTTAGGTAATGCCTATTTTAAATAGCAATGGTCTTTTAGGTGTGACAGCTTAAATGTAAGACACAAAATTTGTAGGAGGATGGAGTTATTCATATCAGATGAGCTTTAGGACACCTAAGACTTTATCAGAGCTGAAAAAAGGCTGTACCCACAGATACAATATAAAATGCAAATACATAGCCTTCTGATATTTTGAAAGATAATGAGTTTGAAAACTCAAGAAATGTAAGAGAAAAATCTTTCAGAGGGCCTAAATTCCTAAGAACCTGGGTCCCAGTTGCTTTCCTTGAGACTGGAGATACCAAGCTCCAAAAGCCCATTAGCGACTTGCCTGAATGTTTATATTCATGTTCACATTACCTATATAACCAAACCTTTGCAACACAGAGACAGGTATCAACCCTGTGCTGTTGCTTTGCCAGGTGTGGAATGTTAGCCTAGCCAAATTAGTTTGTTTAGTGACAGGGATATCTGAGGCTGATTAAAATCGAAACTGGCTTACTCACAGATGAGCTAATAAACAAGTGTTTATTACTCTTTTTTATAACACTTTTCTAAATAAAAAACAATAATGCTTTTTATCTCCTTATACAAATGCTGTCCCTCTAAAATAGTAAAAATAATCAGGAGGCTGTCACCTTGAGGCCAGAGCAGGGGAAAAAATCTTATATTAATAATTTTTACAACTACTGCTACAGTCTACAGTCATCTGCTTTTCTAAGGAGAGGCTATGGCTAATACTTGTTCTATGGTAAAATAATTACGTCATTTTAGCAGTTAGAGAGAGGAAGATGGTATTACAGAGTAAGAGATAGTAGAAGAAAAAAGTCTGAAAATATTCCACACAGATTTGTAAACTACAAGATGCAATTTCATTTTCTTCAGGACAAATGTAACTGCTGAGAGGGCTCAGTGCTTGATGGGATTTAGCAGGTATTTTGAAGATGCAACTTCAAGGCTTTAATGAGCATTTGTCCTCTCCTGCACAGAAAACACCTGTTCACGCATTCAGAAAACTTTTTATTTTAATTCTTTAACAAATTTTTTTAAATCTCTATACTTAAAATTAGTAAGACACCCACAAGGTGGCAGCAAAAGAAAGTTCTATTTTAACTGAACAAAATTTTCCTAGAAAGTGTTAATCAGAAGGAATATTATGTATGTATCTGTTAAGTCTGTTTTTGAGTCCAGAAAATATACTATAGCACTCTAAAGAGAAAAATGTTTCTGAGAGATCTCTAAAAGCAGGTATGTTTTGTAGTGAAATAGAAAAAGATTCAAGAGAGATTTTTCCAAGGCACAAACCAGGTCTGATATTAAACAGGTGTGAATCTGGATGCTGCTTGGACTACATCCCTGCTCAACAACACTGATTTGTAGGTTTGTTTTAGAGAATGTGCATTTTTCTACTACTCACTTTTACAATAAATTCAACCATTGTACAGATCAAGATGGTTTTGTTTTACAAAACATCTGGGATCAATTCCTGGCTGAGCTATCTACTTTCTTGTCAAGGTCATGCAATTTTAGCTCTACAAATTAGGATAATGCTTTCTTCCTCCACAGTTTTGTCTGTTTTCTCTATTTGGAGTGTAGGAAAACATTGTGCCTCTGCCACATGGGGCAGAAACACAGTGAACAAGAGAGTTTTCTGAGGTCTGAGTTTTCTGAGCAGGACAATAAATCAGCTGCGGACAATAAATCAGTTGAGGCAATTTACAGCGTACGTAACAAAAGTCTTGGATTCCAAAAGGGAGATGTGAGCACAAGGTGAGCCCATAAAGAAACACTGAATCTCCCAAAAGGCTGCAGTTGTAAGCAGCATGTACAGTAAATCTTTGGAAGCTGAGTGTCTTCCCTAGACACCTGATGAAGGATGGTATGCTACACATCCAGTGCAGGGCAGTGGCTAAAATCACGAGAGAGCCTTCAGGAAGAGAAATGCAACATTTTGGCAGCTCAATGCTACTCCTGAATCGAACAATAATAGTGTGTTTTAATAGTTCTATTGTCCCCAAGAGCTACAAAATAATAAAATGTTGTTAAGCATCCAGGAGCTCTACTGATGTCTAGCAAGTGATTTTTTTTTTTTAACTAGGATTGGCAATAAAAAAGATCTACCTCATAACAGTGAGAAGTCTCACTGGTTTTGTTTTATAAAAGTGAGTTATGGACATGGCCCTTTTCAAAACTACACAGTGCAAATTCTACACCCATTTAATATTTATTAATATTGCAAGAAGGCAGATAAATTATATAGTAATACAATATATAGGATATGACTTTTTAAATAAATTTTGTTCATTTACTTATTTAATTTACTTCAAATATGACAGGGCATTTTATTAAACCCATAGAGATCTGTTAATTTGAGAATTTATTATTATGAAATCTCCTTGAAGCAAACACATTGACAATTTTTTTCATGACTGCAAAGGTCAAGAAAGAATTACTTTAAAGCTATGATTATTAAGGTTGTTAAGCTTCTTCCACTGATTACTATTTACTCTTGTACAAATCTTTGAACTAAACAATTTTTTTTTTAATTAGAGTAGATCAGTATATTATATATATTGTTTGATTGTTCTTTCAAACATTTCCTTTTCTATGGTGGTAGCCAGTCCAATTTACATCAAATTTTTACTGTGCCTTTTAAACTGCCATTTATGATAACTCAGCAGCACTTTAACTATCTTCTATGTATTTCCCACAGATGGTTGCAACAAGTACAACAAACTTTCTGTGCTTGTTGAAGCTCCTTATTAATTTTTAGAGCTAATATTAATTTCAAGTGACTGCACCATTCATACATGGGATGTCTCTCCAGATTCTGCCTAATCACTTCAAACAACTTCATTCTTAAATGGACTAATTTTTCTATCTTGTATTTAATGAAAATAATTTCAATAGTTCGGCTGGCATATTGTCTTCCTAAACAGTTGATTTGTTTTTCTTAGTTTTAGTCCAGGGTCAAGTTCAATTAAAAATTTAATTTTTCATTTATATTTTACTTTCCCACAATCAGACATTCAGTTTTCTGAATGCTTAAGGAGCTTTGATAGCCTGGTAAGATTCTGACATTCACCTTCTTAACCATGTCACCAAGGCACAAAACTTTACTGTCTTCTCCAAGTACTAAGCATGTGGCATGACCTATGTTGACATTCCTTTAGGAATCATGGAAAAAGACTGCTTATATTTTCACTTTCAATATCTTAATAGCACATAATCCTACCTTCCCTGGGGGCTACTTCTTACATTGTAACTTAGTGGTGCCAGCACTGTTTTGTATAATTTCATTTGAAATTTCAGAGATGGTGCTATTTTCATCTTCAGCCAGTGGATCAGAAAGTATGCTCCTTAACAGCTATTGTTATGAATAATACCTAAAGTACATTTATTCTTAGACTCTAGAAATCCACAGTCTGCCAAAAAGATGCAGAAAGGAAGTTCTATAAGCAAGAGAATTAAGTTCTATAAGCGAGAAATTTGGGTTCTATAATCTATCACTCACACTCTCAAGAGCAGTAACACCCATTTTTCAACTCTTTCACCTCTATGATAATCTCACCGTACTCCTGTGTTCCATTACAAAGAGGCTGCTGTAAACTGCTTAGACACCCTCCAAGCTACTAATCCAAGCTACTGGCTAGCCAGTAGCCAAAAAGTTAACTTCTGAACTCACTTAGCAGTTTTTCCTCAGTTGAGGTACTCTTTGTGGAATTTTCATGTCTTATAGATCTCTTTCTTCTGTCAAATTTGGCTGAAATTGCTAGTTAGCTTCAAAAGCTATTGGCAAATGATACAGAAATAGACAAGAAATGTCCTGATAAGAAACTAAAAAGCTACTACTTGCTGTTCTGCAAAATAAAAACAAAGGATTACTTAGAGTCTGCAAGCTTATCATTCCTTTCAATTCCTTCACTGTTTTGCCAAGTTTTTTTAATTCATTGTTGTGAAGAAACAGAATCTGTAATGAACATAAGTGTTTCAGAGCACCTGAAATAAAATGAAAAATAATTAATCATTTTCACCATAGCTGCTTTTATTAGAACATTATTTTGCTGTGTTGTACACTGAATTTGGTATTTTAGTTAGTTATCTATCTATGCCTGTCTTTTGGTAACACATTGCATGAGATGTTAATTAAAACTATAAATTAAAGATATTTCAATATCCTTTTCACCTTTTTAGTCACATCCTTTAAACACATGCCGGACTTTTTTTCATTTCAGTTTTTTCCATTTGTATACATCACCCTTGCATCAACAAATCAGCCTCAACTGCAACTTCTCTTCTACCTCCCTTCATTTCTACTATAATCCTGTAATGTTTGGTTAATTCACTTCCTTTTACCTTGACCTAGTATCACCTTTGCCTCACAAACAATAGTATATCCCTAATACTACCTTTGTCTCACAAGTAATAAATAGTGAATTCCTTAGAAAATAGTTCCATTTCAAGTAATTATTGATGTATTAAAAAGCTATTACAAAGTATTGTAATTTGATCCAGACTGTATTCACATCTTCACACCACATCAAGATTAGACATCTCATTTTCCAAATTATATACAGTATTTTATCCAAATTTCTCTACTAATGATACCTTTCTGTTTACCCATATTTTGTTATCATTTGTATTGCCTGTTGTATCCAAAAACAGTTGTGTCTGTTTATGTCTTTCAAAGATAAAGTTAGCTTGAAATCTCACGGAAACTAATCAACACCATTTCTCATCCCAGCATTTTATAGGGACAGAAAAAATAAAATAGTAGCATTAAAAATGTCTAAAATATTTAGAAATGTGTTATGCTTTGGCCTGTTCATTCACAAATTCACAAGTCTGGTAAAGCCATTTTAATCTACAAGAGCAAGCAAAACTAATATAGAGGTACAAGACATGCATTTTTAAAATAAAAAAAGTTTGGCAGTAACTTTGCAAAATACTTTTGGTTATAAATTCTCAATATTAAATATGGTCACGTACGATCAAAAATATTTCACAATTTCCTAACATAAAGTGAATTACATTTCGTCCCTTAGACCAGAATAAACACATCACCTTATTGCCACTCAAGTATGGTGGAAAAATTAAATATCTAATAATTAATGTATATTAATTATCCATACATGGGAGCTTTCTACCAATACGTTACATGCCATCATCCAGTTTTACAAATTTGAATGCCAATACAGAAAAAAGAAAGCATAGGCCTCTGCTCAACCTAAAAAGGGAAGATTGGTACCTGATATATCTGTCAGCTCATTATTGTTGAGATAGAGTTCAGTCAAGTAATAGTTTTTGATCAAGAAGGTTAAATCTTGGATCTGAAATTAGAGTTAGGCAAACTGTTATACGACACTCTGAATGTAGTGTTGGAGAATTATAAATGTGGCCTCTAGAAAACTGTTTAACCACAGATAGTTTCTTATATTTCTGTTTAAGATTCTTGGTTTAAGGATTCTCTTGACAGCTGAGCCTTCATTAGAAATACTAATTGCAAATCAAATACAAGCAGTACAGCCTTAACTAATTTTTTGAACTACAGATTTAATGTTGTATTTGGAAACAGATTTCCTTGGATGATTGGTCTCTACATTTTCTCTTCTTTTCACACTTGAAATAATTTTTATTGAGAAAAGACCCTTGAAGAGCATAATAATTCGATGTTGGTTTAAGAATATTCCTGAAATATATCATTGGAATAAATGCAGCATCTTGTTTTTAAATTATCTTTTCACCAGCAGGTTCAAAGAGTACAAATTTGTTCTAATTTACCAGACATGTCATCTAATCATATTTAGAGAAACAATTAGAGTTACAGAAAAAAAAATCAGCATGTGTATGGGTGTATTCCCAATAAAGAGTTATCTTCAGTCCCTATGGAATCACACCTCCTTGTTTCAAGAAACTCAATTCCAATACATTTTTTACTCTAGTGCAAGGTAAAATATCTGCAGTGGGATAGCAAGCTGACCTTTATAGTCACTGAAACTGGGAGTACTAATGGTGAAGTTTTTACCCTACAGTTAAAATGAGAGAACAACAAACAGAATTTTATTCCTGACTCTTTGAATTCTGTCATGAAAAGTAATTTGTTAGGAAAGGAATTATTTCAGTCCTTGAATTTTGCCACTGACTCCAAAACAAATGTGCTTTGGTCCGTGCATTAACAGTATCTGAAAGCTGGAAGGAAGAGCGTAAGACAGAAGTTTTTCCGCTCCCTTGTACAGTGGTTTTCCCTATTTTTTGGCAAGTTTTGTTTTCAGAATCATCTGAAGTTTTCTTTTTTTCTGAAAGAATTATTGAGTACAGAAGAATATGCTCCTCCTATTGAGGCATTTAAGTGAGACTTTTCCTAGGAAAATCCACTGAGTGACCTCTCCACACAAGTTATATAGAGCAACAAAATAATGTTCTTTGTTATTGCTTAGGTAGGAAAGTGAGAGTTGTGCAAAACTCCAATTTATTTCTCTTTTTTGATCAGCAAGATCAGTTCTGCTTAGTCATCAGGCCATTTCTTTTTTTTTTTTAATGGCATTTAGCTATATGAGGAAAAGCCTTATTTTATCTGTGATTTTAGTTCAACATTTTAATATATCTATACACTTGCTCTTTTCAAAAATAGTTAGTAAAGTAGAGATCTTTTGATGAATTGGACAAAAGGTGCCATATAACTGATGCTGGCCTGGGGCAGCAGATATACATGTGCTCTGAAGTGACAGGGAATGTAAATTTATTTTTTCTGCTGCTCACAGATCTACTTATTTACCTAAGCAAGCAATTCTGGAGATTTAAGAATTTGGGCTCACTGTGAAAATCATGTAAACTACTGCACAGTAAAATATTACTACCCTGTCATCCCTAGAACTGCAGTGCTGCTTCCTGTGCACAGGGAGAAGCTCATTTCACAGAGTTTTATGTCACTCTTGTGTGCTTGACATCAAAAAGGAGCCTCACCTTGACCACCAGCCTGCCAGGAAATAAACTATGCATGTCTGCAAGAATGTAAAAGAAGAGCCACGCATTTCCTGCAATCCTGTCCTACAGCCACATCACCCCTCTGTTCCAAGAACTGCCTGCTCTAGTTACACTGGGAGCTCAGGAATTAGCACAGAACCTCAGCTTCTTAAATATGCAAAATTAATAAATCTGATGTGAATCTAAAGGAAAATACATTAGCTTATATTCTGTGATGTAAAAAAAAAAAAAGTTTTCTTCAAATCTGCTAGATTTGACAGTTAAATTAGCCTGGAAATTAAGAATAATTTATTTGTTTGACAATTACATAATACTTTATGCTAGAAAAAAACCACAAAATAATAATCAAGGAGTATAGATTGTGCATTGTTCTGCTCTTTAAAGGAATATCTTATTACCTTATTGTTGTTAATCCACAAATACCTTAATCTGCAAAACTGTGATAGACTTGGAATACTTCTTAGTCCTCTGGTGGAAGAAAACAAAAAGATTAACAAATTTCTTAACTTTAATAGTGTGCTTACTGATTCTATGAATATTTTAATTTTCCATAAATAATATACAAGAACTAGAAAGGCATACTTCCTTAGAATATATAGCAAAGAAAGATACAAAGAAAAGATGGCAGAGACAGTGTAAGCACTCTGCACACCTGCAAACATAACAAGGCAGCAGGTGGTAAAGAAACAGGAACAAAATAAGTGATACATTAATTGCTTTTCCATAACAGCATGAGTTATGAGTCTGAGTGACATGTACTTTGCAGTTTGTAGAAATCCTGCTCAGAACACAGGACGAGAAGCTTGGCACCCTGGGGACATGAAGCTAAAAGCAAAACTCCTTTGAAGGTGCAGCAGGGATTGTCCAGCCACAGTGCCAGAGAAGCCAACAGAAGACAGATATCAAGCACAGCAATGTGCATTTTTTATTATTTTTCATATTAGTGTATATTGTGAAATATTTTGCCTTTTTTCCACTCCTGTCCTATTCTCATAGAAACTTAGCACATCCACCGAGATTGAAATGATCTCCCACACGTCAGTATGGTTTTATGTTTCACTATGTATCTAGCACTTTGAGCTTGCTAGTGTACTATAAATAAAAAATTACCTACTAACCATCACCAAAATATTAGTGAGCTGCCAAGTGATTTTAACTAATTGCTATTCTTTATTTTCATTGCTATAAATAAATGTTCTTAATTTCCACTAGAAAAATTATAGATTACTTTTACCTGACATTTTTAAATTGCCATAATAAAAATTTCCCTGTGGATTGTAATGTGTTGCAAGATGAAGGCCAGTGTTTCAGAAAATAACAGGACCGATAAAAATTAACCTCACATCATCAGGCTAAAGGTGTGTTTGTTTTCCAACTGTGAAGTCTGGTCTCTATCTTTCCATGTTGTGTTTTTATTTGTTGGGTTGGTTTTTTTTCAACACACCCTCCAGGTACAGACAAAGGGAGGGTGGATGCCTTTTCTCATCTTGCTTTTGCAAATGAAAAGTCTGTCAAGAGCAAACCCTCCAAAGTTAAGGTGCTGTACTTCTAGTCCCTTGTATTACTGAAAACCAGATTATCCTCTCATGTTGTTACTTTAAACTGTTTATTTGGCTTCCTCAGATAAGCCATAAAAACTAACCCTGCAGCTTAATACGTCTACTGTCACAAGTAACAGAAAAAGACATTACTGCAAGTAGCAGGGACAAGCAGGTAGCTGTTGACAGGACATACAGAGCTCCTACAGAGCTCCTATCTAATTCTTCTGTGTATCCCTGAATTACATTTCAGGTAGCAAAGCCAAAAATTCTTATATTCTTGGTCACTGCCACTCTATAAGCAGTTTACATCCTTACATTTAATTGGCTTTACTCCCTATCTAGTAACAGCCTCATCTTGACTATCTCCAAGCCTCAATCTGTTGGTTTTTTGGTTTTGGTTTTTGTTTTTTTCATATTAAGGCATTTAATTTGCCCCAGGTAGAGCTTAATTCTTCTAACATTTTAAAAGAGCCTGTCCTTTTCTAGATATTTCCAGACTCTGTATGTCTTTTATAAACTGATCCTTTTTGGCCTGCAGCACTATTTTTCTACCTACTGCTAAGTTAATCAGTTTTCCTGGGATGACAGCTTCAGTGTCCAAAATACATTGTTTCATGTCCCTTTAATAGTAGTGGTTTAAAAATATAAACTCATTCCCTCCTATTTGATTGACTTTAATTATTTTTTTTTCCATTTTCTTATTTCAGCTAGCAGAAAAATATGTCAAACCAACAGTAAAGGAGGCATGATCTGACACTCAGCTTGGCTGAGGTTCAAATTCATATAAACTGATACAGAATAAAAGGAGTTCACTTCTATCCAATCATGAAAGAATCCATCTTGCATCATCTTTTCCAAAATCGTTTAATGGGAAGACAGATCACTCCTGTATCTGCCATGTGAACATTTCTTTTTATTCTATATAAAAAAAAATACTTGAAAGCCACTGAGGGCACACATTTAAGCATTTAAAAATAGAAAATATGCCAATTAAGACTGTATACACAGTCTTAATTCTTTACATGTGTGGTATAATAATTGTATTGTTTAGAAAGTATGCACCTTGTAATCTTCTCATTATTTAAACTTCTCACATAAATTTTACCTTTTTTCTTCTTTCTAAAATGCAAATTTAAAAAAAAATGACAGTAACTGTATGTTTTACTTCACAAAGCATAAAATACTTTCTCGGTGTAAATCAGGAGATGTAATAAGGAATTTAAACATATTAGTGAGCACATTTAGATTTTCAAGACCAAATGATTTCCATTAAAAACTGACTAGACAACACTGAAATCCTTTAACAATTTTTTTTTTTACTCATTGCTCATTGGACCAAGAGACCTTGAAAACTTTGTCCCTGAAGTATTAAACTATGTTAGTTTTTCTATATGCTATCAACCCTGTGAGCAGTGGATGCAGTTGTGAGGCTGCAGACAGGTATGCAACACTTGGAATTGTGCCCTGGCCAGAAATTCAAAGCATGCTTTCTCAAAACTTTGAAGTATGTCCTGTCATGTATCCATCCCTCTATGGCAGCCTCTCAGCATGTTCATATTACAACATACACCTCTATCAACCTAGATCACCCACAGGTTCATGAAAGCTTTGCCTTCCTTCACTTAGCATGTCTTCTCCTCATCTGCCCTACATCTCAAGCTGTTTCATAAAACTCTCAGAGGAGATCAGCTCTCTCATCAGTAATGCCTGCCCAAAATAAGTATTCTTGTGCTTGCATTCACTTCATGTTGCCCTGCCCTTCCTTCAGCTCTTAGCATTACACATGCAGGTAATTCCAAAGGTGGTACCACTGAGTTTTGCCATTGCAGTAACACATTTCTTCAGGGAGGTCAGAAATTTGGCAGTTCTTAGACTGGGCAGGTCCCGTGTTCTTTCATTTGCCTTCTTGATATTCCTTCCACCCAGCCTTACAAGCCTGTTAGAACAGGCAGGGATCAGCCCATCAGGTCTCACTCCTCTTCTCCCCATGACAGAAATTAATGTACAACCCTGTGAATTCACAGACCCTCAAGCAACTCTGGATTGCTGGAGACAGACTGTGTTTCTAGGGATGAGGCTGTTAGCTGTGAGCACAGTGCTGCTGTGTGTCGGTGCACCTTCACCACTTCTTCATTCACAACATGTATGGACAATGTAAGAATATGATTTACTGGTATTTCACATATAAATTATGTTCAGAGAGTTCCTGATACAGAAAGCACTAAGAAAGATTACGATTTACTGTGTGCTCTACTTTTAGTAAAAGTCAAAACAAGAAATATTTTACTTACTGTCTAGCCAGATACAGTGCTACGACATCCACATTGTTCTTATAGCCACAGATCTTCAGCTGGTTTTCTATTGCCTGACAGTATACAGTACATTTGTCAGTATAATATGCTGCATCACTATGGCTTCATTACATTGTAACATATGTGAACACTGTGCTTAAAGTAATGTGCAGACCAAAATTAACACATATATCACAGCACCTTGCAAACTGTAATATAGTCGAAGAGATAAAGAAGTATCAAATTTCCAGTCTCTATTTTAAATTGATAAAAATACTCTGGTGATTAGGCTACACTTACACTAATTTTCTTTTGTGGAGAATCATAGTTGGTAGACATGAAGTGAGAAATTAACATGTTAACTGGACAATGGGCTTCTCACTTCACTCACTTAACCAGTATTTAGCAGTACTAAGGAAACTGCTTCCTTTGCAGTAAGCAAACCTTTATGCAACTTTATTTTATGCAGCTTTACTTTAAAACTGTGCACATGACCATTTAAAACTATGCATCTAGAAAACTCTGCTTGTAAATTTAACATTGAAAAATGCAGACACGATTTTTATTTTCAAAGTACATTACTGATGTGTGTTAACTTGCAAAAGCAACAAAACCCATTAACATAAGAATGGCGGATCTCTCTTACTAGTGGTTGATAAAAACTGTGTATCAGAAAAAATGGGTTTAATACATGAGCTATTGTGACCAACATCGTGATGATCACTCTTGTTTAAAATTGATACAACTTTACAAGTACAAAATGGCTTGGAAGCATTGACAAGTATGTTGAGAGTGGCTTGTATTGGCTGCACAACCACTCCAGCGTGTTCTGAGTGTACTACACAAAAAAACTTGCAAATGTGTGGGACCTGTGGCACGCTCTGACCAGAGGCAGGCAGGCACTCGCAGGCCGCTTGCTCCACAGCGACCGTGTGGGCCCTGACAATTGCCCAGAACTCGGCACGGCCAGCTGTCAGCTGCAGCTGTCGGGTAGGGCAAAGATCTGGCATAAATGGCCATCGTTTTGTTTCTACACGTGCAAAATCTGCCCATGGAGCAAGAAGTGAATTCTGAAGAAAAGCAGCTGTGAGACATCCTGACTGTGCGCATGTCAGGCCGCGGCACTACGGGACACACCGATGGGGAGCGCCGACGTGACGGCAGGGAAGGCACACCTACGGCAGAGAGCACCAATCCCGGGTGTCACCGTCAGGAAGGCTGCGCTCAAAGATACGCATTTCGCATACTCCGTTATGCGAGATCTCATCCTCTCCCCACCCTGGAGCCCCGTCCCTGTCGGCTCCCGCGGGGCCCGCAAGGCTCAGGCGTGCTCAGCCGCTGCCTAGGAAGGACAGGAAGGCCTGTCCCGGCTCTCTCGGAGGATCCGAGCTGCTCGCTGCCGCCCCGGGGCCGGGCGGGGGAGCCGAGCCTTCCGCCGCCGCCGGTGGACGGAGCGCGCCGAGCCTTGGGGTGCGCTGGCCATGCCGACCACGCCGAAGGGGGAAAGCCCAGGCCGCTGGGACTGGGCCGGGGCGTGGCGGGGAGCGGCCGGGGCGGGCCAAAGGGACAGGACGGGCCGCGCCCGCTCACCTGCCCGCCAGCCGTGGCGGCCGCCGCCATCTTAGAGGCCAGCAGTGGGCGGCCGCAGGGCGGGATCGCGAGACACGAGCTGGGCCGGGCCGGGCTGGGATTTCGGGGCCAATGTCTCCAGCGCGCCCTTAGAATTACGGAGTCAGTTTAATAAAATACCTCTGGGATCATCAAGTCCAACCTATGACTGATTGCCACCACCTCAACTAAGTCACGCCACTGAGTGCCACATCCAGTCATTCCTTAAACATCTCCAAGGACGGTGACTCCACCACCTCCCCGGGCAGCCCATTCTAATGTCTAATCGCCGTTTTTGTGAAGAAATTATTTCTTCTTCTGCACAGCTTGATTCTGTCTTCTGGTCCTGTCACTGGTTGCCTGGGAGGAGAGCCTGACCCCCACCTGGCTACAGCCTCCTTTCAGGCAGTGTAGAGAGCCATAAGGTGTCCCCTGAGCTTCCTTTCCTCCATGCTAAACATCCACAGCTGCCTCAGCCACTTCTCATCAGACTTGTGCTCCAGACCCTTCACCTTGTGCTCACTTGCCCTTCTCTAGACGTGCTCCAGCACCTCGGTATCCTTCCTGAACTGACAGTCCCAAAACTGGACACAGTAGGAATGGTGTAACATGGAAATGGGAGCCGCAGCCTGGGTGTGATTCACGACAGGGCTTCGTGCTGGGAAAGGAGCTCAATGGCAAGTGAGGGGTACCCACACCAGGAGCCAGGACTCGGGGAGGAATCCTGGGTGGGCCAGCGAGAGACCCCTGTGGGCAATGGCTAAAGGGAGCTGGGAGAGACCTCTAATACCTCTGGGCTGTCTCCTGGATCATATTCACTCAACCCAGAAAAAGTGTGCTTGTTTGCCTTTTTTTTTTTTTAAACTATATTCCTGTAGTTTCTTAAGCATAGATCCTATGTCCATGTATGTATACCAGAGAATTGCAGAATTAATTAGGTTGGAAGAGATCTCTCAGATCACTGAGTCCAACCTATGACCAAAACCCACTATTGCCCACTAGACCATGGCATTAAGTGCCACATCCTGTCTTTCCTTAAAAACCTTCAGGGACTGAGACTCCACCATCTCCCTGGGTAGTCCATTCCAATGTCCAATCACCCTTTCTGTGAAGAAATTCCACCGAAATACATGTCACTTATAAAGAAAACACTTGTGCATTAAATTTACAGCTAATTCACACCGTATGTGTTACTCCCTTGCAACTTGCAAATCACCTTGATGCCTGAGAGCCCCTCTCCCGTGCTGGCTCCTAGAGTGGGCCCACTGCTGCGACAGTGCTTTGGATTGAGTTTGGCTGTAAAGGAACACAAAATGTTTATGACATCCACATGTGCAAGCAACTGTTGCCATGTTGCTATTTTTATAACCATTTTACTGCATAGCACAAGCTGAAGAATAGAAAAAGCCATTTCCAATGTGTGTGTGTGCACGCACTCATGCGCAAGTAGGACAATAGAAAATGTTTGATCAAGCTACAACAAAAATATGTCTGAAAACTTGGAGCTTTATTTAGAATTTAATTTACGCAGTGTACTCAAGTTAGCAGAAATAGTCATTGTAAATTATGTGTAACTGATATACAAAGAACAAGAGTTGTGTGTGCAAATATATGAATAAGCTGTCCCTCATGGAATTAATTATGTGCATGCCTTTGCTTGTTCAGACCACTGAAGCTAGATGTAGTGTGTATGATGGAGGAATGAAACTGCAGTGCAAGTATTATATTGCAAATATCTAATTTTCTTGGAAAAAATTCTGTGGGTGGCTTCAATTTCAGCTAGGTAGCTTTAAACAAATAGAAACCTCAAATAAGAAAACTAGACATGTTAAAGATATGAAACTGACAAGAAAAATTCCTTTAATCCCTAATTTTAGCTTCTAAAAATATCTCTAGGGTATTTAAAATCATGAAAAGAGGAACTGTAATGGAGAGGAAGAAACTGGTGCCGAATTCTGTATTTTTTCATTCTACATTCAAGTTCAGTGTTTTCAATCAACAACATAGAGCTACCACTTTAGAATTGTGAAGGGCAAAGTAGTTATTAAAGTCATGTTTAATAATAAAAGTGACTTATCAACTAGTCCAATTAACATGATAGGACAAGAAAATTCAGTAACTGAATATGGGAAAGAGAGAGAGAGAGAAGAAACCTCTGGAAGGTATTTTGTTATATTCCCTCACAAAGATGTGATGTACATGGGGTGAGGGGTTTTTTTTAATATGTTTTGGGGTTTTGAAGAGCTTGTCTCTTAGCAACTGGTAGCTACAGACTTAGTCTGGATGATTAAATAGAGACTGTCTCAAATTCAGTAAAGTTAATATCTATTTCTTTCTGCATTTGCAGCTAATGCTTAAAATCTCCAATGAGTGTAAAGAAACTTGGACAGAAAATGAATATTTTTAAATTCAGACTGAACTGTCATTATATTTTACACTGTCTTGGTATTGCTTTTTTTTTCCAAAATATGTAGCCTATCACGTATTTCTAAATAGTACTTATTAATATTCGTGAATTGTTGTCCGTAAGTGAACAACACTTGGGTTGGGTTACTCAGAATAATGACTGACTTGCTATACATATTTTTCAAAAAAACTTATTATATTTATATAGTAAAAACAATTAATGTGCTTATGCATTGATAAGCAGTTACAGTAAGATGTGATCTTGTAGTATGTGATAACAGAACACAGAAATAGGGGAAAGCACGGACAGATGCGCTTTCACTGACAAAGGTGATAGGGCAGAACAGGAGGTTACTGATTTTGTAAATCATCAGGCTACAGGTGCCTTGGGAAGTGACACATTTTGTTCTCTACCTCAGAGGCCTCTAGAAAAGTGGATTTTCTAGGGACAATAAAATTCAGATTAAACCTGATTTCAAGTGTAACATGTCTCTGTTGGATGCTGTCTTGTTCCGTCATCCACATGCTTCACCATCTCTGGGGAAAACTCTTCTGTGGAAGGGTTTTATCACAGTCTAGTGCTGACATGGACAATAATGATTTGATGTGCTAAATCATTCTGCCATCGTTTTACTTCCCAATGATTTTGACGTACTTTACTGAAAAACCAATAGCACAATAGCTCTTTGTGACTTAACCTGTTGTTCAATGGCTGTGAAAGATGAAATATACCAAAACCAATGTGATATATGTGATATTTTTAATCACCAAAGTTTATAATCTTCAGAATTCAGTTGTTCTTTGCCTATGATATTAGAAAAGATACTGTGCTGTATGGCTTTTCCACAAGGTTATTTTTAAAAACTGCATCTACATTTTGTAGACTCACTTAATTTACATTGGAATGGATTTCTGGAGGTCATGTAGTCCAACCCCCCACAAAGAAAGTAGATTCAACTACAGAATTATTTTTCATGTCACATGTTTGTGCAGTTCTGCTATTTATTGAACATCCATCAAAGAACAAAAGCACTATCTGGGATGAATTTAAAATTACCTATGTTATACTAATGATACATAAAAATTAGTACAATTAACTTGTTTTTGAGGTTATTAAATACATTTTGGCTGGAAAGTGAAATGCAAAATATTGCAGAAAAATGCATATTTCCTTTTTTTTGTCTTGTAACCGGAAATATGTTATCAGTGTTTATCAGGTGAAAGCCAGAAGCCCGAGGAAAGATCAGTAGGATATCCCACCTGCATTCCAGCTATTGATCCAGAAGAGTGTAGTTCTCTCATAGGTCCAGTAGCTGCAAGCCCTGTGCAGATGTTTCAGATACTCAGAGCTGTCTAAAGCATTCTGGAATTTGAATCACTTCTCTCACTCATGCTATTAATCTTGCTGATGGCACTGAAAACATCCCAGTGACCCTTTAGCAGGTGTAGGAGCAGAATTTTGGGAGGTGGTTGTTTGGGTTTTATAAAATAAATAATACAATGTTGATCCTTTATCTAAACAGTTCAAACTATTTTCAGTTTGAAGGTAATGATTAACTGGAATGGCTAGGCTGCTGCCTGGGAGCCATTATTTAATTTTTCTAGTATTATGCTTAATATAAATTAATATATTGGACACAATGGTGAGTATAAGGAAAGAAGATAAAACAGTCCAGATGTAACCTATAGCAAAATTGTCCCAGCAGACTGCATCATATGGATGAACCACCTTGTTTGAATGCAGATTCACTCTGACTTGACAAGTGAATACTACTCTAGAGAATAAAGACCACCACCACTAATGTGACAAGCCTACTGAAAGGATGTCCAACAGTTTTAAAAATACTCTGTCTTATTTTTCTATCAGCACAATTTGGACATATCTTTCATTTCAATAGAGCCAACTCTAAACTTTGTTCCCTGGTCATTCTGCATGCTGGAGTGTTCCTGCAGTTTGGCTTCCAAGTCTGACCAACAGTCAGGAAAAAAATTATTGTCTGCTGCAGCTCTTTCATAGGTATGTAAACAACATTTTGCAAATAACATCCATATGGCAAATGATCCTATTACTTGTTGGGGGTTGAATAATTTCTTTTCTTTTCTGTGGAATTTTTCCCCATTGTTATGCTAAGTACTTGTGGCTACAAGTTAGTTGCCTCTCACCGGAAGGTGAGGGGAGGAGGGGGAAATGGAAAAAAAGGAGCCGGAAAAAGGAAGGGGGCACAGGGGGAAGGCTCTCTCGCAGCTAGCATGTGGTGTTGGAAGACAGTGGGGGATCTGGTTTTTGGATCCTTTCCCTGCGAGTTTTCAACGCCGGAGACCACACTTCCCTGCTGTTTGGACCTCACCCTGCCGCCTTCCCATCCTATCCTACTGTTCACTGCTGAGCAGCAGCAGCACGGCCGGCGCCGTGAACAGGAGCGGCCTCCCCCCGCCTCCTGCTCGCCCCTGAGCTGCCGCCATCAGCCCGGACTCTGCAGCTGCGCGGGACCGGCTCTGCCCACAGCACCGGGAACTGAGCTCGGGAAAAAGGAGCCTGTGGCCAAAGGGGACTATAATTGAGCTGTACTGTTCTGTTTTGTTTTTATACTGTTTGCCTGGTTAGATATATTAGTAAAGAACTGTTATTCCTATCCCCATATTTTCTGCCTGAAAGCGTCTGATTTCAAATTATAGCGATTGAAAAGGAGCGGGTTACGGGAAAAGGGGGTCTTCCCTCTCCTTGGCAAATACCTGTCTCTTCAACCAAGACATACTCTAGTCTCAGAAATTTATATCCTAATCTTTCAAAATGTTGTATATGCACTTCCACAATGGTTTATAGCTATTCTAATATATATACTAATATTCATGGTATTTTTCATTAAAAAACATATTATGCATATTTAAAACTTTTAATATTGCTTTCTAACAAAGTTGACTACCTTAACCTTTAAGTAATAACGGTGTTCTAGAAGAATTTCTGCAGACCTGTCTATGAGTAGAAGTCAATACTGTTCTTACTGATGACTGATCCAGTGTCCCTGTTAATTCAGAGATTTCTCTTTCAGTGAGCTGTTTTGTTACCTGCAGATACTGAAAAAAGCCCTTAACTTCTCATTTTCAAATAATATTTAATAGTGATATCTGCCAATGTAACCATCAAATGTAAACTTTCACAATTCTGTCTTTTTAATGTGTTGACAATGAGACTGTGCTTAGATGGTGCAAGACTGTACCACACAGAGATGCACAAAAGCAGTTCTGAATCAATTTCCTTGGGTGTTGGAGGGTTGTATTCATTGCTGACCCCTAAACACTCTCTGTGAAGCCAGGAGGGTTTAGAGAAAGTGCTCAGAGAGCATAAGCATTCCCAATAACAAGCATAATAATTTAATCGGTCAGTTAATGCCAGAGATACTGTGCTGAATTCATACTGTAATATTAAATAGATACAAATGATTATATGCAATAGAAAATGAAACTAAAGTCTGAAGAAGAGTTTGAATTTATACATGTAAGAACTTGCATGTACATTCATTCAAGGGAAAAGGAGTGCAATCTTAATACCAGGGCTCTTAAAATTATTATCTGAATTATAAAAAAATCTTTATTTATAATACTGATCATACATCCTAATCTACATATGGGTTACATTATGTGTCTTGGCTACCTGGCACTGAAAGTGGTTCTTCATGCGTTTTGCCTTGGGAGAAATTCTGACTCATCTTTCTCATTGATTTGATATTTTGGTATCCTGTAACTGTTGTTTAGTCTATCAAAGTTCTACTGACCTGAACTGTGTGAATTAATTACTTACACACTATGTTACTACTACTGTTCTTATTCTATAATTCTTGCCATATACTCAGTACTGTACCTAGGCTAAAGCTACGAAAAGCTAAACCTAGTAAAAAAGTTAGGGTCAAAGGACTTCTGGACACCAGAGCAGTGCATCAAAGGCAAGTAATGGATTAATTCTCAATTGTCTCTTAAATGTTTGTACATGGCAAAAGCCACTATTGCAGTGTCTGGCACAGAAAATAGGATCTAGACTTGGAACAGATCTTTTAGATCAATTCCACTGTTTTCCTCTTAGGTTCACGTAATCACATTCATAAATTTGTCCTATTTTTTCAATTAGCAGCAGAATGAAAATACCAAAATTATGTTTCATAACTGTTTCTGATTTTGTTCCTTCTTTCTTTCATTCATGTTGGGGAAGATGGGAGCATGTAATGTTGAATGTTGAAAAGCTGTAGGAGATGCTTGAAGAGCAGCTCCATGAACTTCAAGATTTTCACAAACTCTACAATTGTTACTGATTTCAGACATTTCTCTACATCTGGTAGGCATGATAATTTCCCTGTCACAGAGGAACAGTTTAATAAATTTTGATTAAAATTTTCTTTTGCCCATATTCTTATTTTTTACAGTGATTTTGTGCAATGATATGCAAGGGTATGGTATGTATATTGATAGGTATTGGCACTCTTTGGGCCCATGACTAACAAAGATACATATTCAAGTTTGCAAAACTGCACTGTGGAGAAAAATATTGAGAGTATTTTTGTAAAAGTGGTAGGGAAATTGAGCAAGTAATAGTCTGTGTAGCAGAACACAATTTGAATCCATTATGGACCCTTTGGAAACTTGTTAAACATAGAGGAATTGCTGAAAAAACATGAATTATAAATAACATTTAAACAATTGGAATTCTAAGTATACTGGTACCTTCGAGAATTTTACTTTTTGTCTGTCAGCATGAATTTTTAATTTATTTTTAAAAAGACTGGCACGAGTTATAAAGTCACATATGCAGAGAGCCCATTTCCAATTCTAGAGAAAAATCTGGTTTTTTTTCACTGTGCTAGATGTGTTCTGTAAAGTATGCTAGCAGACCTTAAAAGGAATTGTCATCTTAGACATTTGTTCTACTTTTAAATAGTTTGGTGTATGAGCATGGCTTTAATCCATACTACACCTCCTCTCCTAAGTGTATCTGATAATTGCTCCAGCCCCACAATAGGCTAACTTTTAACCCCTAAATTCTAGGGGTTTGTTTTATTAGAAAAGAGTAGTTATTCATGATTGCACAATCTCTAAGCACCAGCTGAAGTATTTTTAATGCACTTACTGTATTTATATTTCCCCAGGCTCCTGCTAGCTTGATTTCTTCTTAGGTGAATGTTTACAGTAGCTGCAGGTGTCAGAGCTACCTGATTATTTGCCTTAAGGGACCAGAAGATTTGCTGTTAGTTAAAGATTCTTGATGCAAGGGAGCTCCTTGGTTTGTGTGGATTGAGGATTAGGAATATTTTTCCATTAAAAAGTATATGTCTCATGAAATAAAAAGAATTCTAGTCACACACACACACACACACACACACACACATACACACACAGCCACAGTATTGACTTTTGTAACATGTAACTTTGAAACATGTAACTTCAGAATAGAAAGGAGAATTGTAATAGCAGAACTTTCAGATTTCAAAAATGCTCCTTTGAAAAAAATAATTTGACATGTTTAAAATACTTTGCTCAACAGGCAGGAATAAAATATTGCCTAGTCTGTACTGTGATAGTTTTCTACAGGATTTCCTGTATCTTCAGTGCTCTGTTGGGAATTTGCTTGAGTTGAATATATATCTGCAAGCATTTTACACAGTATCGTCTTAACTCTCAGAACAGGCAAAAACATATACTATTAAAACATTATTAACTGCCAGTAACACAACGCATTTTAGTGCTAAAGTTAGGTCACTAGTAAGCAGTGCTGAATACTTAAGTCCAGAGTAGATGGGATTGTAGTTAAAGCCTGGGTTTTTTCCAAAATAATAACCAGCAAAAAAAATCCACTACAAATAAGAACAAGCTGAACTGCCATTCATTGCAACTGACTTTCTGGTTTGGGGTTTTTGTTGGGGTTTTTGGTTCTTTTTTTCCCCTCTCTATTGCTGTGCTAACCACATACATAAACAACTCTGGCATACAATGTGTGTGCTAAAATTAAACAGTACATCCTGAACAATTTTCTGTGAGCTTTTCTCATATTGCCTGAAAGAACCAAAGGAGTCCCAGTTAATGTTTTGGAAACAGTGTTAACAAAGGTAGAAAGCAGTTCTGCAGAATTCTCACAGAATTTCAAAAATTATACAAATTAATATTTGGAACTGTCACCCATGGTAAAATAAATGGGTGTTTTGTGACCTCAAAGCATCCTCATCTCCCTCATCAAAGCTGTCAGACCTCATGGCCCTCACAGAACAGCCAGCATGGACAAGTGCCTTTGCAGCCTTCCTGATAGCACCACAGAGTGACATCTCTATCTTCAGTGCTCTGATAGCCTTCAGAACTTCACTGCTGGGTGTTAAAATTCTTAATTGTGCAGCTTCTCATTATACCCTGACTCGCAGCAATACATTTTCATCAGCAATCCATTATCACTTATGTTGTATAGCCCATGTCATTTTGTATCACAAGGATTTTGGAAAAACAGTAGACAAGAAGAAGGAAAACAATTAAGTAATAGAGATGAAAGATAAGATCAAGCCTACCAGAAATAAGTGTCCCTGGCTTAATAATCCCATTATGAAATGTTTTTGTGTGAAAATTTTATTCAATACTCACAAGCAGAAGACTTTTATAGAAGGGAAGCAAGAGTTAGAAAACTTAGTCTTGCTGTGCCTGACTCATGAAAACCTTCTCACTTACAGAAATTCATAATTTTAAGTGAACTTGCCATGCTGGAAAAATTAGCTGTCCAAAAGGGAATTAATTGAAATCAGTTTGCAGTGCAGATTGTACATTGAGCTAGCCAACAGAAAATGAAATTTGCAGCTCTCACATCTGCTAGGTGCCCAAAGCACCCCAGTGCCCTCTTCCTCTGCCTGTAAAGAATGAGGAGAACATTCAGAGGTAATTTTTGGGCAGTGGCACCTGTACCCAATGGGATTCCCGTTGTCTCAGAGGCTCTCCAGCATCAGCACAACATACCAGTTCCATCAGTTTTTCTGTATGTAGTTTCCTCTGAGAAGGTTATTTATGCCCCAAGTCCAATGAGTATAGAGGACCCCAAATTGCTCCTCTGTCAGATTTGTGGCAGAAATTTCAGTTCAAGTCTTCCATGAGCAAAATGTAACTGCTTGTTCACTGGATATATTGCAGTGGTGAACCTATTCCACTTACAGCTTTGGTTTGGTTTTAGGTCTCAAATTTGTTCTAGGATATCTAGATAACTTAGAGCTTTTCTTGGAAGCCAGCAGCCAAAATTAGTCTCATTGGTTTCTGTGAACAGATATTTCCATCAATAAATCCTGAAGCTTTATACTAAAGAATTTATTTTTATCAGTGTGAAATTCAAAGCACAAAATAGTATTGATGGAAACAAAATTAAGATATACTGACTCTCACCTTGATGCCCAAATAGCAGAGCTCTCTGCAATTAGAAGGGGGAAAGAAGGGAGTGGGTTGAAAGATACTTTAATAAAATAGATTTAAAAACTTTTCAAATACTTGAATGTATACAGTAAAGTTTGAGCCTGAGAATAATTATTTGAAGCACGTGACAATTGGTATGTTATAAGCGATTCAGCATTCTTGCTTGACTGGGACATTCACAGGTTATAGTGATGGTTCCCATGTTCCCTTAGAAATGTTTAAATAGCATTTTATTCCAAATTTTGGCTGAGAAGCAGGACATTTCTCAGAGAGAGAACATACTCTTCCCTCAGCTTGTGCTATGGCAAAGTGAATGTGGTCACTCTTCTTGAAAGATGTCTCCATATTTAACACTAACTTTTGAGACAGAATTTTTAAATGGCAACATTGTTTTTTTCTCTCAGTCTCACAAACTAGAACTTCCTCTATTTCTCATATTGTAAGGGCAGACAGTTTACTATAAGAACATTTAAGAAAAACTGGAAATTGAATTGAATCCAAGTCCATACTGTAAGAATGTATTTTTGTATTTATATGACAAAGACACAACTTATACAAATAAGCAATTTTAATTAAAAAAATGCTGTCAAAATCCTAACTATTTGGACTGGTTTTGATTTCAGATATAAAAGAGTCTTAATTTTATAGAAAAGATGATGGGACCATGTATTATTCAAAGTTCCCAATTGTCAATATAAATACTGTGATCTTGTCCAACAGTGAGGGGATTGTATTCATTTTGGCAATATTCAAAATGCAATCAACCATAGATTATGAATGCCTTTAGACACTGTGCAGTGGTGCATAAAACCAAACAATTATCTTTTTCGACTAGGCTTATCTGGCACTGAGACTGGAAACCTGTCTTATTGTGAATTGTATGCACCTCAAAAATACATAGAAACTATTTTCTTGTTTCTGTTTGCTTAATTAGTATACATGACATTCCTAGTTGATCTGGGCATGGGAATCTGGACCATCCAATTTTCACATGTGTCCTTCTTCTATGAAATTTATCCAGGAATTAAATAAACCCACTTTATCACTCCTTAGAACCATGTGGTATGTATCTTCTTGTCTCAGTCTCATGAGATACCTCATCATATTAATCTACATGTGCAGCATAGAATTCACAATTATGTAGCATACCATGAGATTTTTGCAGCATTTTGAACCTCACAGGAAAATAAAGAACTAAATGTGTTTGCATTACAGTTTCCTGAATAATTACTTGAATTATTCTACCAGTATAGGTCAGTTTGGATCTTTGCCACCACTGCTATTTGTAATTCAGATTAGAAATAGGCAGTTGTGCCAAACTGTGCATCCTGTCAATGTGCTCATATGAACTCAGCAGCACCATCAGGGCATTTCCTTGAATGCTGTAAATTGGCCTCCCACAGAGGAATAAAGGAGTCAGAGAAAGATACTGTATTCTCTTAGCTTCCTGCACATCACTCTACTTTATCCAAAATGCAACCCCCCTCTCTTCTTGGTTAAATAAGCCATTTGTTTAAGACTTGATTCCAATCAATATTCCAGTTCACCATTATATTAAAAATGGCACTTGCCATTTTATTACAACTGTAAGGCATGGAAGTTTTCTCCACATTCCTTACTATGTATTACATTTAGGGGATGCTCTCTTCAATCATACTATTACTGCCTTGCCAGTTTAGTCATTGTTATTCATGAGGACTTCTTGATGCTTATCTGCAAGTTGTTCAAAGATCACACAGAGATGACCCTGAAATGAGAATGAATAAGGCCTTTGTGTTCTATAAATCTCTTAACAGTCAGCACAATGCTTGTATTTTTCTCCTGGGAGGAAAAAAAAGATAGCTACCTGTGGCCATAAGCTTCTGTGCTTGTACACAATACCTGTTACAATGCAAAATTAAATCTCTAGCTGATGAGGCAGAAAAAACACCCCTCAAATGAAACTGAAAAGTATTAAGTCAAAGCTGCTAGAACAGAAGAAATACTGAGTGTCCGAGACAGTCGTTACATGATTCAGAGTCTTTGAGCAACACTTTAAAGACATTCCAGGAGAGCCTAACATAATTAAAAGAGCTGTAGATATAGATAAATACACTAAAGGAATAAGCAAATAGCACACTGGAGGAAAGTGTATTACTGAAGCACATCTAAGTATATTAGACTTCTAAAGCAAAAATGAGGTACTGTTTAATATTAAATTTTAAGTTAATGAATATTATTACATATAAAATAGCTGTTGGAAATTAGTAAGGAGGAAAGTCAAACTGTATTCTCCAGAAGTAATTTTTGGACCTCTGTGCATAAACAATAGGGAAAAGTTACTTGTCTTGCTAGGAAAACAACTATCAGATTGATAATATGAAAAGCTTCAGTTTACTTTGAATGACAAAGTTGATGAGAAGCTCTCAAAAAATTAAAAATGTCTTGGCATTCTGTATAAAACATGCAGCTCTAAGGGGAATTTAATATGGAATTCAGCAGCTATTTTATGGGGAGAGACTAAAAAGATTGGGAGTCTTCAGCAGTGAAAGGAGAAGTTGGGGAAGAGAAGTAACAATGTCATGAAAATTCTGG
Source organism: Toxostoma redivivum (assembly GCA_013397375.1). Classification (NCBI taxonomy): domain Eukaryota; kingdom Metazoa; phylum Chordata; class Aves; order Passeriformes; family Mimidae; genus Toxostoma; species Toxostoma redivivum. Next base: position 416,795 of record VXBI01008531.1, read on the forward strand.
ATAAGGTTGAAGCAAAATTTATGTTCATTCTATCCTATAATATGAGAACTTGAAAATAATAGAATATCAGCCTAAAACAAATTTCTAAAGCGTTTATTTAAGCACAAAGTAGTGGACTTCTGGCACTTGCTATCACACGAGATTTCAGGACATCAAGAGGTTCCAAAAGGAATTAGATAAATGGATGGAAAATATCACAATAGGGTGAGGATGTGCCTCTGACAAGCCTGGCACAACAGTGGTATGTCACGGAAAGAGAAAGAGGAACGGACTTCTGAGAACAGCTGGGTTTGTTAATCTCTGAATAGCTTTTCCTATTTCCATTCTGAAGACAAAAAAGTTGGCTAGATAGATCATTGGTCTGATCCAGTAAAACCTTTCTTACATTCTTAAAATTAAATTAAGTGCTTTAGGTAAATGCAAGGATCAATCTGTTAAGCATTATTAATCCTAAAAGTGAATGTAAAGCTTGAATAGTTCTACTTGTTAAAATAACTTAAGAAATCCATGTTACTTCTCTTGGCCTCATAAAAGTCAAAATTGTGCTTGCCTAATAAAAATAATTTCAGTAAATTATGTCCTCCCTTTACAGGAATACTGCTACTTTCTGAATAGTAAAAATTTGTGGTTACTTTGTTTTACATATACAACTTGTGTATTTTAAGATTCTTTATTATATCATATAACAGGAAAGTACTGGTTGCATGTGCTTACAAATTAATAGCCAAACTTAACCTAGAAACCAGCATACAGAAATGTATTATACCTCTTTAGAAATATAGTGGTGTTAATATTTCCCAACACTGCTGCAATATGGAAAAGTCCAGGCTATTTAACTCATTTGTTGGCACAAAAGGGGTGTGATTGTGTGAGGTTTTGCTGGGATGAGCTTACAATAGATCTGCAAATTTTCAGCACATCAGCTATAATTATACACAGATGCAATTCAGTCTCAATTTTTTTTCAATTTAATATTTAAAAAGACACCCTATCTCTCTCTTTGCATGCTTCATGAGAAATATAAACATAGCAGACAGAATACATTTTTCAGGCAAATGTATAACATACATTGTCAATAATGCTGTCTTCAAAATTCTTCAAAATTCTGTTTTTGCCACTAGGAAATTCAGTAGAATACCCTGCTTCTAAGGAAATATCTCAAAACCTTCATCCTATGACACCAAGGGGGAAGAAAAGCATATTCTAGAAATTAATTGTTCTGGACTCTGACTAAGAGAAAAGTTTTATCCAGGGCTTTTTACCTAGCTACTACATTACAATACCTTAGGTAGATGCAATGAATCCTCCAGCATAGAAGAGCTGGCCTCAGTTGTGTTTCTGTTTTGTAGTTGACTTTGCTGAATGGCTGAAACTTCCAGTCAGATTCACAAAAACCATCTAGGTAATCTCTGCTCTGCAGGTAGGTTGAGGTGAGCTACGTGAATGATTGTCTGCTTTAGTGAGCAGTGCAGGCCAATGGGAAAGCATTTCTGGCATGAGTTAGTGCTGAGAACTTAACAGTCACATATTTCTGAGATAGATAGATAGATAGATAGATAGATAGATAGATAGATAGATAGATAGATAGATAGATAGATAGATAGATAGATAGATAGATAGCCTGGACCTGTGGCTGGAGAACATTAGGTGTGCTTTTGGAGCATATCTTCTAGATCAGTCTTAGCTAGAAGCTACCTGGTTTCCATGATTTGAGATTGCTTTGTGATGTGAATAAAAGCATGATAAATACTGCAGAAGCAGAGGCTAAAATTTCAGTGATTAAATGATGCTGTGGGTATCATCAACATTTGAACTTTGTTACAATCAATACTTTAAATACAATGGTCTGATAGTCTGAGTTATTTAGAGGCCATACTTGTGAAGGATTTTCATCAGAATACTGCTTGTTACCATTAGTGTGAGATTACATATGGCTACAAAACTGTAAGATATCTGAACAAAACTGAATTTCATAGTACAAAAATATGTACTTGCTTGCAAATATAAACATTTGTTTTAAGTACATTTAAACCACTTTATGGATGGCCCACAACATGGCCCCAGGACCCACCTGAAGGAATGAGGAACAGTTGTGTGCATATTTCACAAATATGAACAACAGATTCTTGAAATTCACAAACATTTTTTGATACTTGAATGCTCAAAGGCAAATTTTACAGTTTATTAAATTGCCATATCCGGGAAAAAACCCCATGGTAAACAGTGTTCTTTATTGCTGCATTACATTTTGCCCATTTTCATCTTTCAGCAGTCAATGGAGTCAGGAAGATCTCAAGTGTCCATATTTTATTATAGCTGAAGAAATTCTGCAAGGTTTAGAGAATATTGACACTAAATTAATCAATTCAAGCTGGTTTAGGAAAAGACCAGGCTTATATAAATAGAAAATATTCAACAGTCTACTCAATGACAAAATTTTGAAAAAGGGAAGCCACTAAAAAGTTGAAAAATACGTCCTTTTAAATAATGACTCAACAGTGGAAGAATGTTGACCATACCCATCTGTGTCCCAGACAGAGTGAAGAAGATGGTTTATCTCCTGCCAGGACAAAAGCCAGCACAAAAGGAAGATCTTACAATAGAGTATTCTGGTGAATCTTCACTTATGGTACCCCATGGAGTCTGTAGTAACAATAGAGAAAGGAAATGCGACAGACTGAAAAAATTTCACAGAAAACCACAAGATAATAATTGAAGTTTTTTTACTGAATGGAACTGTAGGTGTGTATTAGAGTGCAATCTGGTTGTGTTTATGAAAGGATACCGTATCACTTTAAATTCCCTACTAGCAAAACAGTAAGTCAGGAAAAACCAAATAGAAAATAAAAATGGAATCTATGGTTCCTGTAGTGTGTCATTCCTTTTGTATATGTCAGCTAAATTAAACTGTTGCCAAAGGAAATTCCTTTGTTGGACAAGTAGATACATAGTCATGGGTTAAAAAAAGGTTGTCTCATACTATGTAGATCCCACACTCATGGTTGCGATTGATTTAGTTTACTTTGAAGACATCAATGTTTTTTTTCCTGGTGTACTCTCCAGCATCTGCTTTGGATGAGGAGGTAGGTTCTGGAGCTATCATGGTTCAGGAGGTAGATTCACTGTTTCATGATCTCCCTCTGCTCCTGCCCTGTGCAGTCCTCCCAACAGACATTCCCCCAGCACAGCTCTATGCCTTGTCCTCATCCACTCCTTAGCCACTTCTTAAGCAGCATGATTTGTGGGGAGTTACCTCCTATGTGGAGAGCTGGCCCAGAATGACAAATAAATAACAGTTACACTAAAAGAAAAAAGAAAAAAAAAAAAACCAAGAAGAAAAAAAGGAAAACCCCAAGAACTCTGGCTTCTTTTGGCTTTAAGTCATAAGATTTCTATGAAATGGTTGAAGTAGAACTCATAATTTGGTATAAAGTGCTTAGTGATGATGTGCAGCTATGTGGCACCCTATTTAATACTGTGCTCCATCCTTTAATTCATTCTATTCTGTCTCTGATTTTCTAGTTAGTTTCCAATCTTTGTGTTAAATCCTTGTTTATTAGTAGAATTTTGGGGGCTTTTACTTCCCTGTGATTTGTATAGAAATTATGAAGCATGAGGAGCAATTGCATGTACCCTTACATGGTTTAAAATGTCAGCACTCACTGCCTTTATTCCTTGGTATGCACCTGGACTGTCACACTCCACTGGTATGTGGGGCATCAGTATAATTGCTAAGGCCTTCTGCAGATTCATGTGTTTGCCTGATGAAATACAGAAGAAATACAGAAATATACCTCTAGGGGATGGAAATTTTGGTCTGAAACCACAGTGCTTGCCTGAACATGTAACCTTGCTTCCAGTTCACATCAAATGACACCAACCTTCATCCCACAAGTTCTAAGAAGGCATTTGTTTCATGTCCATGAAAGCACCAACTTCCTAATTTGTGCACAGCTTTAGAATCAAAGACAATGTCTGTATAACTTATTCGCAAATCAGTATAGTTCAGTGAGATCAGTCTAATGAATCTGGAATTTATACTGCAAGATGATTCTAGAGAGAATTCAAATTTGGACAGTGCACAGGTACAAAATACCAGCATCCAGTGAAAAATTAGCAACCAGCCTGAAACAAGCCCAGTTCTTTTATATGAACTTTTAAAAAACCCCAAAAAAAACAGAGGTGAGGTGGGGGTCAGTCCACCTCAACTAATTCATTTTCTAGAAGTACCTATCTGCATGATGAAGCAAAGCTTGTAAAAAAGGTCTAGACAGATAGAAGTATTTCTATCAAGATATTCTTCTGACACTGCTCAGAATTTGACAGCACTGTTCTTATATTAGGTTTTTGTCATGAACGCCTTGATGTTTTGTACTCTGTGTATAGCAGACCTCATAACATATTCTTAGAGACAAAAATAACTCCTTTGTGTTCAGCTAAGTATCCTGGCATTGTCTCAGACACTGTACAGTGATAAATGAGAGAAATAAAAGAAGACTTAGAGATCTCTGAGACCTAGTGTGCCTGTATCTTTACAAGGGAAAGTTCTAGGTAGTATTATAGCCAAGAAATCTTTGTGGTCAAAAAATAAAATCCCCAACCTTCAGGCTACAGATAAGATATATATTCTTAATAACAAGGGAGAAGGTCCAGATTAGCAGAAGGGATGGATTCCGCATCTCTGAAGAAGTTTTCGTTCACATTTCAGTGTCTTTCTGAAACACTTACTTTAGGCAAATACAGGTAATGAAGTTCAGTACAAAAGAACCTGGATGTATTGTATAAAACCACCTGGCAATATCCCCTGGCCCTCGAATCTTAAAAAAGCCTTGAAAAATGAAGTAAAATTGGATCTATGTTCTGTTTACGCTTCCATTTAAGAAAGAGTAACAAATAACGTTTGAATTCTTGTCATGTTTAGGCCAAGTATTTTGCCATATTTGTAGCCTTTACAATTAATAATTTACATATATTTTTGTGGCTCAGATTCTTAGTCTATAATGAAAAATAGTGCTTTGCTTTAGCGACCGTCTTTTTCAAATAAATGTCCAGCTGATAGAAAATAAACCATCCTTGTGAACCAACTGAAATGGACAGGTGACTTTGGTTGGCATTTTTAAAGACTATCCAAAATAAATTTTCCATTTTTTTATGTTTCTCCTACAAACACAAAATCAGAAACAAGAAAAATTTTCATTCCATACACTTACAAAAAGAGTACTTCTCTTCTGTTTTTCTAAAGAGTTGTCCCTGAAACAAAGCTATACTGTTAAAGACTTTCAGTTTGTGACACATACACAACTTGGCCAGAAGATCATGTGTGGAAAACTAAAAAAAAAGTTTTAATGAATCATGGGTCCCAAAAAGCAACATCAATTGTAATCATTACTTTCTTTTAAAATGAAGTTGGTCCAATTTTAAGAGAATTCTTCCAAAAACTCATTAAAAAAAAAGTGAAAAAAGAAAGTATGTAGATTACAGTTTACTTTTTTAAAGGGAAGAAGAAAATATATATTTTAAAATGTTTTATGTACATGTTTATTATCTGTACCATATGAGTTGTGTTTTGTCCCTATGTTTTCTATTGATAATTTACATAAAATGCTTGGATGAAGAACGGGCCCTTTGGCAGAAGTAAGCTAGCATGGAATACATAAACCAAAAATCTGTTTCTTTGGGTGAAATACATTTTTAGTTTCTTGAGACTTTTGCCTTAATACACAAAAGTGCGGTTTCAATTTGATTTAGTATTTCTAATGCCATGTAGTAAATACTTTACTTTTCTAGTCTTAACTAACAGCATTTCAGCAAGGTACTCTTCAGCAAGCTAGATCCTGCCTTACTTATGCACAATTGCAGTTGAACTATGTGAAAGTTCCTGCTTCTAAAGAAGCACACATTTCAGTCCTGACTTGTGTCAAGCATTTTTGGATCTTCCAACATACTTGATGCCAAAATACAATGCTACATGACAGTTCTGCAAGCAAACAAAAAGAGCACTCACTGCATCCTCCATTTTGATTCCACTCTCACAAAAAAAGCCTGTGATTTTAATATATACATTCACCCAATATCATTACTTGTATTAACTGCATGAAGTACTTATTTTCTTTAAAAGTTACTGCTATGTTTAGTACTTTTTATTTTTAGCAGAGCATACCAATCAGGCAAATGAATGCTAGTAACATTCAGTTCACTCTCCTGTAGGAAAGGGCTTTTGCTTGTCTGCAGCCTCACTAAGGCTTTGTACCTGACAACTGTCTCATCTGTATGCAAAACATAGGAACTATTATCTAGATATATCTGTTAAGGGAAGCCTAACACTTTAAGCATTAGACATGCAGTCTTTTACTGTTCCAATCCCAATCAAATAATTTCACTGCTTCTACCTTCCCAGGTATTAGTAGACCAGTAAAATTTTAAAATCAACTGAGTATTTTGAAAAACCCAGGGTCCTGGCCATTTCATGTAAATAAAAACTGTAGTATTCATTCAATAGTGGTAGAATTTTAGTCTAGTGTTCATGGCCAAAACTTCTGCAGTCCAAGGTATATGTTGTGTGACCATGTCTGGTTGTTGCTCCCTATGCAGTTTAGTCATATTTAGGTGATTTCAATTGAAGGCCGTTTTCAAAGCCTGTTGGGACTTTTCTGGATGAAAAGCACTTTATAAATGTAAAATATTTTATTATTACAGCTGCCTCCAAGAGAGAAGCTGTGTTTAGCTGAACATTCAGAAAGAATATTTACAGAAATTTATTAGTAACTTTAATTTTGTTTCCAAACCACACTCACTAGAGATTCAAACTATTTGTCTTGAATTGTACCTGCCAAATTTTGATGACATGAAATTTCCCCTCCCCATTTAAAAGAGAGGAATTGACCACAGTCATACTGCAGACATTAAAGTAACCTGCATTATTAGGTTTTCTCCACATTCCAATCTATCTGCCTTAGGGTATTAAACCCTACTTTCATCTCTGTGAGATTCAGTATTGCCAAATCCAAGCCATAAGGCCATGTCTAGACTACAAACTGAAAAGTGGGTTTGACTGCACATATGGACACCCTAAGCCACATGTCCCACAATTTTTCCATCTCTACTTTCGTGCATAGCCCACTCACAACTTGGTTTTAAATAATTTACACTGTTACAAAGAAAACCAACCTCCCAGTACTAGCTGAAGAACCATTACTATGATTGATTTTGCCTGGGTGCAGGCCAGGCAGGCTGCCTGAACAAAAGCTTGGCCCACACAAAGCCACTGAGTATAATCAACGTTTCTGAGGGTAGTGAGAGTTTTTCCACCTCCTGGCACTCATATAAATAACGCCTCGGTATTAGTTTAAGGGTTTGTGGTGTGAATTATGGGAGAGTTAAATCTTGAGAGTATTCTGAGATCCACACATGCCTGACAGTAGAGATGCAAATCCTAGACATAAAAAGCATTTTAATGGCCCCAAAATCGTGAGATTAGATTAATGAGATATTTTCAAGTACCGCCATCTTTTGATGCTGGAGTCCAAACCAATTAAGGTTCAGGATACAGTCTGAACTTTTACCATGCAAAGATTATGTGTGCCACAAAGCTGAAGGCTAGATTTGGAGAGCAAACTCAGTGTTTCTGCTCCTCAGATGGTAATAAGGTAATAAGGCAAACAATGACTGACTTCAATCCTCTGCAACACCCCTAGTCAAAAAGGACCTTAATAGCCAAGAGTAATCCTGAAGTATGATTACATTAGGCACCTTCTGTATTCCTGGGACTGTCTTCCTTCCTTTAATCTTTCTGTGTGGGATAATTAAGATATTTTCAAGTTCTTTCAGGTATTGTAGTTTCACAAAATGTGATAAGTCTTATGTGGTGACCTGGTATTAAGTCACTGCTACATTACCATTGTATCAAAAAAAAGAACAGTGAGTGATACAAAAAAGAACCAAATGGGAATGGGAGGATTCCCAAGCCTCTCTTTCAAGGACAGTCCTAGATTATTTTATAGTGGCTGCATGTGGCATGAGGCTGAAATTGGAGTCTCAGTGCTGAATGTCCATAGGAAGCAATGCATATTGGGGGGAAAGGATATGATACATTCATTAATGACCTCAAAACAGACTACAATTCTAACAGGAAGAATGAATAAAGCCCTCCCTCAGACGTTTGGAATGAGTACTTGGGAAGGACTGCCATCACATAATTAGTACAAGTGTGCTGACACAAGTAATAAACATTAAGTAATGGAAACAATGAAAAGATGTAAACTATTTTAACAAGCTGTATAAATCAAAATTTTTATAACCATGCTATTCATAAATATGATGTTTCTTTCTAACGTGGAAATGTGAATCTAATGCTAATTGAGCAAAAGGTAGTAAAAAGACCATTCTGATTGCTGTATACACACAGTTAAAATTCATATTGGCCTTTAAGTCCAAACTGGTTACCTAAGAGCTTTCTGGGCTGGTGGTGATATGCCATTTCTGTATTTATGTTTTAGACTATGAAATATCATGTACCACCTATTGGAAAGATATTTGAGTTATTTTAAAATGCACTCAGATCATCAGAACTTGGCCAGCTACTCCCTTGGTGAGTGTTTAACTGCATGGAGGCTCTAAACACAACTCTCTGTGAGATGATTGAAGGGTTTCCATTGACTTCAGCAAGGTTCAGATTGGATCACTAATACTGAAGCAAAAAGGCTCTTCCTTGTGACAGTTTAGAAAACAAATTATCTAACTTAAACAGTTTTTTTTGAAAGAGTTTTCTAGAATGTACAATGAAATGCATTTCATGGTCATACGTTTCTCTGTCCTTAGTAACCATCACATCCTTTTGGCTTTTTTTTATACAGGTTGATTGAATTAATTGTAATAAAATAGCAACTTTCTTCACTTTACAACAGAGAAAGTCATTAATGAATAAATTCCTCTAGCACCTCAGTTTTAGTTATTTTCTTAACAGACCTTATACCGATACTATGTCTACAAGAATTATGGATTGGATTGACCAGAACAAAAGAGTTTATTCTATGTAAGAGATCCGATTTTCTGTTCTCTATATCTGTTAGAAGGAGCAAAAGGTATCTATTCTATACATAATTCATAAGAGGCTGCATATGTAAATGTGGTACAAGTAAGAAGCAGTTGTGAAACTTTATATCAGCTAGAGAGGGCAAAATCTCAAAGTTCAGGTAGGTGTTTGAGCTATAACATTTACTGACATCCTCTACACCTATAAAATACAAAAACTATGTTATAACTTCTTTTACACATAGAAGTAATTTAAACTAGTTTTCCTTTATATCATTTGCATAAAGTAAGCAAGCCATCAGATATGCTTCTTCACTGTTGTAAGGAGCTCTACAGCAACATGTACTTTCATAGAATCATAGAAACTTGTAAAATTCTTTTTCACAAATTAATTTTTATAAATGGGTACAAAACGCACCATGCAAAATGCATTGTCACAAACTAGTTAAGAGAATCTCCTCAGAATACCAAATTTATAAAATATGTCCCCAAATTGCCTCCTGGACCTGCCTGAACTTTCTGATCTGGCCCTTTCTGACACTGTGCAAGTATGCAGGTTTTATAGGTACTTCAAATGCTTTTCCTTCCTCAAAAATTAAATTGTGCAAAAAAATCTCTGGAGAGATACTCTCAATCAATCCTCTGTCTCCTGTCTTGGTTGCTAAATGTGCTTTCTGCACAGAGGAACCAGGTGGACAGACATGGGAATGCCAGGCAGTTTTTATCACATCTCTCATGCTCCAACAGCTTGCCAGAGTTTGCAACGGAAAAAGAAAAGGAGGCAGACGGCATGGGGCGCTAATTCCATTCAGCTGTGTGAGAGGTGGATGGAAATGAGCATCTGTGAGGCAAAACTCTGAAGGGAGGCTGGAAGACAAGATTTCATGATCCTACCCTCCTAAGAGGTAGCAAAGGTAATGCGAAAAACAAAAATTATACAAAATACCATCTCTTACTGGCTGTTTATACCAAGCTGGCTTCACATATCCAGCCCAACAAATGACGAAGGAAATAAGCAACTCCAAGATTTGCAGGAGGCCAGTCTGGTTACCATCAGGGAAGAATCAGGCCAAGAATTTTTACCTGCAGGATTGTCCATTTTTAATAAAAATGGTTTTGTTGTTCTAATCAGGCAGGCATGAATATGTGAGATGAGAGCTACATTTTAGATGAAAATTCCAAGAAGGAAGGACACTTCTCTGGTTTTCTTCAGAGTGAATATTTATTGGAAATATTCCTCCTGAAAAACAAACTCAGATGCTGACAGCTATGAAAGCTTTATTTGTCCAACATTTCCATGCTAGGATACATTTCAGAAAAGCAACCCTTTGAAAAGCTCTGAAGGATTGCAGAAAGGCCAAGTGAACAAACATAATGTTCTGACATTTCCTTTCTTGAATACTGTTTATAAGTCATCTAAACCAGTTTGTCATTGCAAAGACCAAAGACTGAAGTCCCAAAATAAATGTTGCTCACAACAACCATGCTTTGCATTGGAAAAAGAATGTCTTCATTGCCTGAAGGTTACAGGCATAAACAGAGTCAAGGTTTTGAATATTGTGTAACGTGCATTTGTTGTTGAGCCTGTTTAGTTCCTGGACAGTGATGTGAGGTGCAACAGTGACAAGAGCTACTGTATTGGTCAGTTTTGAGCAGTATGGACGAAGTTTAATCTTTGGAGAAGTAGTAATTTTAAAATAATCAATGCTGATTATCTCTGTTGACAGCGGCTTCATTGTTGAGTTATTTTGTAACCATATAACTTCAACTACATTTTAATTCAAAGTGCTAATCTGTTGTGATCATATAGATATATAGAGCATTAGACGAAAACTGAAATACCACTGCACTTCAGGCTAGAGGATTGTTTTGCTTAAAACTCTGTGATTAAGCAAGTACAGTTAATAATTATTTATTACTATGAAGCCATACTAAGTGACTTCTAAGATTAGATAAAATGAGATAAATAATCCTTTAAAACCTAAGGCAGGGATTATCCTATTGCTGGTGAACTGCCACTATTAAAAGTCAAGATTAATCAAAGAAAAAATAAAAATAGTAACATCTGGCTAGATTTTCTTCTTTTTCTGAAGTTTCTTCTGTAAGGAGTCTCAGAATGTGGAGATATTTTTCTGACTTGTATTGAAGAAAAGATTTTAAAATCTTGACATTTATGGCTGCAATGATTTCCATTCTTGTTCTTCCCTGAAGTGTTTTGATATTAAATTTTACATAGAACCTGGAAAATGGGTGGAATGTACTGAATATTCATTCCCATCTCTCAACTTCATGTCAATAACATTTTTCACACTCTTCACTGAACAGACTGCATATGTATTTCTATGTATTATATTTGTGAGTAACATGATTCAACTGCAACAACAAAATGTTCTCACTATAAAAATGCCTAAAAAACTATTAGGGACTTAGCCCTAGAATTTTGGAAACCTGACTCTCAGTATGCATTTTTCCACTCTATTAGTTAAGGTTTTGTAGTCAAAATAAGTTTTACTCAGCTTTAGTTCAGTAAAAATACAATTTTGAATTAGATTCTAGAGCATTCTATTGTGATCTCAATCAGCTCTTCCTGTTATGTTTTCTTTTTACATGTGAAGTCAAGGTAATGAAAATTGCCGGAAAGGAAGTCTGGAATGGGCTGTAGTGTCTGTGTAGTCAGATGATACTTGGTTCTGTGTCTTAATTTCATTCAGACTGATTAATTCATTTATTTCATGAAACAGTTTGGGACTTAAATAAAATTACGTGACTGAAACTAACTTCTGATAGGAAGGAGATACTCTCAGTAGCCGAGAGTAAATATCAACACAACAAGATAGATCCTTTAAGAGAGGGACAGATTTCCATTTTAATTAAGGTTCCCAGTGTTTAAAACTGTGTTTGGGGTGATAATGTGAAAAGATTTGCTGGATTATAGCAGATCCCACATCTGCAAAAGAAATTCTCAGTACTCTACAAATGCACCATCATATTGGATGGATTAATTTTAATAAGATAAACTCTATTCACTTTGACCAACTATATTGCGGTTCACAGGCAAAACCCTCATACTGAGTGTGTGGTAAACCTGTGAATTTTTTGTGCAGGATGGGCCATTTCTGTCTCTTGGCAGGGAAAGGATTACACAGTATTACAATTATTAAAGTTCTAATTTGGGGCCAGGTTTTGCCCTCAGGAACTTCCTTAATTTCAGCAGGGAGTTGTGCATGTTTATCTGATTGAAGAATTTGGACACTATCACTCTTGGTAAAGGTAACTTTTTTCTTTAACAAGAATGTGCACTAGTCAAATCTAAAATCTGAACGCAGCAAGGATAAGTTTCCTACCAGGAGACAAATGTCAGTAACTGTTCTGTTTTGATAACGTAAAGCAATTTCCTTGGAAAGGGAGTGGGAGATGGAGCAGAAGGAAAGAAAGAGGGATCTTCTTCCAGATACCTTGTAGGCTTGTTTTTAAATTATGACTTTGGATCTAACAACAGGTTTGGCAAGTGTTTGCCTAGGAAATCCTGACACTGTGCCAGATTTTCTTAGCTGGTTTGTAGTAGAGTGTGCATTTTTTAAATACACTGTAATCATTTCAGACCACATAATTAGAAGCACAAAGCAGTTTACTGAAACATAGTGATATATTAAGAGTTCAGTTAATTACACATAAAGAAACAAGTCAGACTTCAAAACCTTTACTCAGTTTCTGTTCTATTTGCAACTGGGGCATGCTGATGGGACTTTGCCTGTTTAACATTGAGTAGGAGTTTCAGAATTTTAACCTGAGGGTAAAATTTTCAAAAACATTTAAGTGACTGGCTCACTGAAAATCAATAGGACTTTCACTCCTTAGGGCAACACTTTACAAAATATGTAGATACCAAAGTCCAGTTCACTTCAGTGTCTATGTGTAGTAAAAAAAAATCCACCTTTCCTGTCCTAAATTTCCTTAAAATAGAAGTGTTACATTTCAGTGTCATCTAAGAGTTTCTGAAAATGTTATCACAAATGGACAAGCTGTTATTCTCATTCCATTTTTTTTTTCATTTGTAAAATGTTTTGTTACTCTTTCTTCTTGAACATATGCAGAAATCATGTTTTGGATGATAAGCCACATTGTCTTCAAACTTGTCTTAAATCTTACTGCAAATATTCAAGAAGAGTTCTTCACTCTACTGTAAATTTTCCTATAATTTTTTTTTTAGAATTCCCCCTTTTCAGTCCATTTAATGTCTTTTTTGATAAAAGTGATAATTTACCTCCTTTGAAGGCACAGCCTGACCCAAATTATTTTGTCTACATTAAGTATAAGAGCAACAGATATAAGTAAAATTGTAATATGGCATCTCAGGGAGATGAAGAAGACGTAAATCAGAACTAATTAGTAATTCTTATTAATGAGAATATATGTTATGTTTTCCATTGAATCTCTCAGATGTAACTTACTGAGAAAATTGAAAAGTGTCAGTATAGAAAAACCTCAGTATTAAAAAAATCTTTGGTTTTAGAATTTGCAGCATGGGAGGGTATCTTGATACTCTAACATGTTTTCTGTATGAGCTTTAAAACTATGCTAACTTGTTACACAACAGCTTACAAGTTCTCAACAGTTGCATTTATTACAATTTTACCTCACTTTCAGACAAGTTCTCTTATCAAGCTCCAAATCACATTTTAGGCAGCTTTGAAGTACATTACTAATATACTTATTGCTTAACAGAAAATAGCCTGACAGTCCTTTCTGTTTTAAGGTGCAAAGTAATAAATGTAAGTTTATTTTTTACAATCATTTATCTGAGCCTGTGCTTACTCTCAAAGTATCTGGCTTTGAAACAAGTCAGAGGTGCAGTGCTCTAATGGTCTTCTTGCAAATAACAATAAAAATATAAACACAAATTTTGAACCTTTCTTTCCATGATGCCTTCACTCTAATTCTGGCATTTTCCTGTCATTAAAACTGGGCAGGCCTCAGTTTTATGAAAAATTGAGGATTCCTTCTTTTTTTTGTGCACATTCAATGATCATGTGGTTTGCAAGGCTCTCTGGCAGTCATTTGTACTTGTCAATGCATACTCTTCTATTCCCTGTGGCGGTTTTGTGCTGCTAGACAGGTGTGTGCACTCTGCACAAAACTTTGCCCTTTGGACATCATTAGAGTGTCTAAGAAACATGGAGAATGGGATCCTGACAGACTTATAAATGACCATGAAGAAGGGAATTCTCTTTTGGGATCTTTATGGAAAGTATGCCTTATATTATTTCACATCCATTGAGAAAGCATGGTTTTTCCATGACAGAAAATGCAAAAAGCAAGATTTAAGGTGCAGATAACTCTGGATACCATTATCTCTGAAGAGTGATGGATAGCTTTACTACTATGTTTAGGTTCACTCAGAAGCAAGGCTGTTAAGATAGGAGGAGCAGTTAAGTTGAAAAAGGCGTGTAGTAAAATGTAGCACTTTATCCCCGGGTACATGTACAAACATTTAAATTAATCTGGTTAATGGGTTTCTGCCCTGTGTCTTCCCCACAGTCAGTTTTCAAGCATCTGAGTAAACAAGGGCCTTTGCACCATGCCAAGCAGCAGAATGAAGCTCTCTTGTATCCTCAGGAGCAGTGAAATCCAGACTCCTGGACCCTTCACACTGAGCACTCAACCCCTCCAGACACTCAGGTATCGTCACTATGCCCCAGCTAATCTTAAGCATCATAATGGAAGATAAAGGAGAGAGAATTTATTGCCTAGCACTCAAAGCACATAGAATTTTATAGATCAATAAGAACATCCTGACTTATGCCCAGGGGCAAAAAGGAAGCCAATACAGACTTCAAAGACCTTGTGTAATATATTCCTTATGGCCAATATTACAGATTAAGCAGAGCAATGTTCGACACAAGCCATTGAATCTGACTAGAATGAGAACTGACTATACAATGGATAAGTCTATTCTGGAAGCTACAAGGATAACTTACAGCCTTCACCTTTGACAACTTATCACAACATCTAACTAATGATAGCAAAATATATTTTAAGTCTGGGAACTCATTCTGAGTTAAGCAACAAGAAACACCTTTTGATTCTGAAGTTCACTGAGGAAAAATGACCAAATTTATCTGATCAGAATTCCTTCAAGCAACTTCTAATCTCTCTCAGGGAGACTCAGAAAAAGTGAAAAACTGTAAGCTCGAAAAACTGTAACTGACAAACTCCTCCAAAGCCTACTTACCTCTCAAAGCAGGAAGGCTGACAGTACTGACCAAGAAACTGAAATCACAATATTCTGTAATAGGTGGAAAACACAAATAAAATTAACACAATATCTACTCTGTGTCTAGTGCAGAAAAATGAAGTAATCTCTATTATCTTTCCTGTGGCAAATTCAGGTCCAAACTTTTCCTTTACAAAGGTTGCAAGAGGCTTTTCTTGAGGTCTTCCTTTTCTAAGTGACAAGACCAAGAGATGTACGTGACAAACCTAATGGTTTTATCTAGACTAAATTTGAAAGGATGATCATTAGCTTTCATTGAAAGCTGAAAAGGTTGAGCCTAGCAAGCTGGGCAAGACCCAGGCCTATAACAACTCCAAAGTCCTATTCACATTTTCCCTGTGAGAAGATTATATACCTTACTTCAAAGAAAACAGCTCTCAAGGAAACCTCTGACTTTCTTAAGACTTGTCTAATGTGGGAAAATCTCTCTACAAGGAAGAGGTCCCCTGACTGGTACACACAAATGCTGTGGATAACTGGAAAATTGGTTCCATGCTTTTAATTACAGTGGCTCAGTTCAGCACAGAGACTATCCTGCAGGGAAGGTGAGATGTGTAAAGATCTGTATGATCTGTGAATATAAAAAAAAAAATGAAGTAGGACTTGAACATCAACAAGGTTCATTGCTGTTAAAAAAAATAATGCTCAATTATTAATGATCTTTTTTTGATTATTTGCTTAAGAAAACTTGTTTTTTTAATGGAAGGTAAAATGCACATTTTTGCTTTTGGGGTTAGATGAGATGCTCCATGAGAGTGGAATTTGGAGGTTTGTAAGGGGTTAGCAGTGATCCCACTCCTCCATACATTACCCTGCTGAAAGATCTCACTCTGCCTTGCAACATTCTTGTTATTCCAGAACTGGGTTGGGCCAGTCATAATAGATGCAGGCAATCAACTCAACTTCCACACACACAGCTCTGTCAGTAAAACTCACTTCGCCTTGCAGCCCTCCTGTTTTTCCTGTGTCCTTTAAGCAAAAGCTATCAGTTTGGCACTCACTGTGGATATGTCCTTACTCCTACTGAAATCCAGGATAACTTTCTTAGTGATGCAAGAGGAAAGTGTTGGTGATACAGACAAATGTCTGCTTGTGACTAGGATGAAACAAAGTTGTCTTCTTTGAATGACTGATTTTGATCCTGGCAACAGATGTAACTGACCTGTGCTCCACTTATGATTTTATTACAGCAATAAAATCCAGTGTGACTTTAGATATCAATTCAGTTATAGAGAGTGTGAGATTACAGTCTTTTACATAACATGGCCTTCTGCAAGGCTATCTTTGTCCCAGTAAAAAGGTTTCCTTTATAGTTAGAACACTAGAGTCTTCAGTGTTAATCACTGTTGTTTTATTTATTTTGAAAATCTATAGAGCATTCACCATGATTCAGACAAGCATTGGCCTACTGGCAACATCTCAATTTATACTGGTGTTAGTATCTGGGCCATGCAATTTTATATATAATCAAGTACATGCATGACACAATAAAAAAGTATGCCAAAGTAAGGATTGTTCTTCCAAAATTTTGAAAAAATATTTGTATGTTTTCTCTTTGTTTCCTTTATCACATGAAATAATACATTAAAATATAAGAATGCTCTAGGCAATGTACAAAACTAAAAAAAGACTAGTTTGGTGAATGAGCATGGTGAGAGGCTATGAATATGGGTACGTTTGTACTAAGGAGCCTAGAGGAGATACTTTTTATGTGTGGTGATACAGAAATACATACTTATAACTCTGCACACCAAGGAGAGAATATTCCCTGAAACCAAATAATTTCCCTTGCAGTACTCCCTGTTGATCAAAGCTGCATAATTTAAAGCACCTAGAGGCAGTTTTAAATTATTCACAATATTTTTTTAAAATAATTTTTTGGTATATTGCAGACAGTATTTGTGTAACTAGCAGTCTTCTGTAAGTTCTCTATATTTTGCATTCTTACAGAGCTCATCTCAGTTTGAGAAGAGGGTACATAACTGCATAAATTGGGCAGGAGAGACTCATTCTGACACTGTGTTAGTCATCACGCAAAAGTGCCAGGCATGGAGGACGATAGGGAATGTCACGGCAGAGCCGGCAGTCTCTAGGTCTCAGCATGAATGCTGCTGGGTTCCTAAGAGTTTTCTGATACCCTCAAAAGCCCCAAATAGGAATCCTGCAATTAGTGCATCTAACTCCTCCTTTACTGCAGTCTTCTCTCCTATTGGTGAAAGGTCTTCGCAGCTCATGTAGGGATCCCACCCCTTTTGAGGGTTTTCATTCTGAAGCTATCCACAACTTTACACCTGAATGAATGCCAAACCTCTGAATATATAAAGGAAGCCTTCAAGAGCAATTCCAGTTACACAGAAGAAGCAGAAGGAAAAGATTTCATCCAGCTTTGTCAGACAGAGACTGAGCCAGTCATGCTTCTCCCTGCCATTCACTTCTATGGCTTTCTCCTGGCTTGCATCTTCACAAGAAGCTACTTGGCTTTCAAGAACGATGCCACAGAGATACTTTATTCCCACGTTGTTAAACCCGCTGCGGCGAGCCCAAGCAGCAACAGCACGTTGAATCAAGCTAGGAACGGAGGCAGGCACTACACCAGCACTGGATCCGACCGTAACAGTGAGTATCCCACCGGCGGCACTTCCACCGCAGCCGTGGGCGGCAGCCGCGCCTGGCCCGGCCCCGGGAGCGGGAGAGGGAGCGGAGCCCCGGCCGGAGCCGCGCATCCCGCGGCAGCGCCCCGGACCCCCCGCCCGAGCGCGGCGCTCCAGGGAACCAGTGCCTGGGGGAAGCTGGGCTACGGGTCGATGCTGCTGGTTCCGGCCCGGGATCTGCCTCGCCGGGCGGCCCCCGAGCCAGTCGCTCTCCCACCCCCGTGCTGGGAAGTCCTGTAGGACCGGCTCTCTCGGGCAGGTTACTTCCTGAGGGAGGTTCATCCAGGAATGCCGGGTTCTATGGTATCTACCCGGCAGGGAAGCGAGATAAAGAAAAAGGAGAGAGAGGCATTTCCAGAGCGCTCGCTTTTTTTGACTCACCTCCCACTGCGGGCAGGGGAGGTGTCTGGGCTACTTTTCAAGTGCAATAAAAAACTCTGAATTTTGTTCCCGCTGTTTAGTTTTATTTCCTGCTGTAGCACTTACCCGCTTAACACCTCCAGCAAAAGTAAACAAATGATCTCGTAATTTACCTATGATCTCTGCTCTAACTTGCCTCTTTTATATCCAGTTTTTTTCCTTCTGAGTTTTATGTATATATGTCAGATACTTGGGGATCTGGAAACCTGCTGACTTTATCTGTTTCCTCCCCTGCACACCTCCTTAAAATGAAAGAAATCCAAAGAGAGAAACATACATACACACACCAACCCACCCACAGCAACTTGATAAAAATAGTAATCCCTGGAAAGTGAAGGCAACAAGTGACACGGATACCTTTCAGCTAAGCCAGGTGTGTCAGCTTCTATGAATGCTAAGGGTTTAAATGCACAGGAAACATCTCATCATTATGAGATTACTGGAATAGCCCAGTAGGTATTCATTGTCACTGAGCTGTCACTGGTGAAAAGCTGAGCCAGGGAAGACAGAAAACAGAAGGAAAGACAAACTCAGATCTGTGACCAGATGCTTCCAGGTACATTCCTGAGTGCAGCTGCAGGAAGACAAGCTTGAATTTTTTCTGCAAAGCAGGCAGTAGAGCAGCCCTGTCAATATTCCCAGGGATCAGTCTGCAGATTTACAGTCCCCTCTGCCTGCCCACTGAGACACAGAGGACAGGGTGAAGCAATCTTAACGCATTGCCTCTGTTCAGAACTTGCTTCCAAAAATCCAAGTAGAAACAGAAGCAGCCTGTAACTGTGATATGTAGATGTACCTTCAAAGCCCTTTATGATTCACTCTGAACTGTTTCTAGTAATTACTTCTATTTTAAAAGTGTTAGTTAATTGCATTGTGTGTAGAATCTGTGCCGTAATTGTCCTTCGGAAAGAGGGAGAGCACAGCCAGTAAAGATTGCTTATTAAAATTAAGCACACTGTGGGCGTTTATTTCAAAGTGTAATTACTGAAATAAACAGTTGTGTTTATTGCAGGGTGCAGAGCCGCCATAGAGACGGGTACAAACATGCCTGTATGAGAAGCTCTGCATATTGACTCTGTCAGCTGCCTGAGAGAATTTGCAGGATCCTCTATTTTACATATAATATATAGACTACTACAGCTACAAAGATGGTGTTCTCTTGAGGGTGAAAGGACTCCTCTGAAATTGTTACTGCTAATCATTCAAACTTCATAGGCAGAACCCTATTCTGTGGTAACCAGCTGTTACCACTTCTGCAGTGTCTGCTCCAAGCTGCAGAGTTCATGAGAGAGTTCAGTCCACTGTAACCATGGAATGAGAAGAAACACACTATTTGAAATTCATTTAAAAGCATTTCAACTGTTTCCAAAGCAGTGTTCTCCCCCTTGCTAATGATCCAACATAATTGTTGTAAACATCACAGAGCAGATTCCCTAGACTGTGAACAAGCAGGAAACATTTCTTCCCTTGGGGCAATTTTTCCCTTCTAAAAGGTATGTCCCTGAGAAGAAGTATAGAGAATAAAATTGTCTCTTCTACCACAACTGCTGAAGTGCATGTCATTAGGACTTCTTTATGCTGTGGTATTATCCAGAGATACCATCAGCATTTGAGGCCCTTGTGTTGGGGGACACAACAGTAAAGAGATGTCCTATAAAGATTACAGCCTACTTTAACTTCTGCAAAACATACCTGGTTAATGTGAAAATGACTGGTTAAGGAAATTATTCCATTCTGAATCTCAGTGTTTCTTGTTCTGTGCACTCTGCAGATCGCGTTCAAGTTGGTTGTCGAGAACTGAGATCCACCAAGTACATCTCAGATGGCCAGTGCACCAGCATAAATCCCCTGAAAGAACTGGTGTGTGCTGGTGAATGCCTCCCTTTGCCACTGCTCCCCAACTGGATTGGAGGAGGTTACGGAACCAAGTACTGGAGCAGGCGGAGCTCGCAGGAGTGGAGATGTGTCAATGACAAAACTCGCACTCAGAGGATCCAGCTTCAGTGCCAGGATGGAAGTATAAGAACCTACAAAATAACTGTGGTCACGGCCTGCAAGTGCAAGCGATACACCAGGCAGCACAATGAGTCCAGCCACAACTTTGAAGGAACCTCTCAAGCAAAACCCATCCAGCACCACAAAGAAAGGAAAAGAGCCAGTAAATCCAGCAAGCATAGTACAAGTTAGAAGTCAAATGTTCTCTGCTTTCTCATCTCCCTCTCCTTGTGCCAAAATTGAACTCACCTGTAACCATTTGCTTTACCATTCTGACTTCTTAAAGACAAGTCTGCCATTGCTGTGTTCTCAGTTGACCCTACATTGTTATTGCTTTGACCAAAATCAAAAGGGGCATTCTCAGCATATGGACCTTTTTGGTGATTTTCCAAATGCTCAAGATGGGGAATAATACAAGCCTTCCAAAACCACATTATAAACTTTTACAACTTCTCCAGCCATGGAAGCAAAGAAAATTTGCCAAGAGTATTCACTGAAGTAAATTTTGTAAAATGACACTTTGTTGTTTGTTTTCCTGAGAACAGTTATCACATATATTGCCTTTTATATCATGTTTTATGATCTTCTGACAACAGCTTAAAGTACAAGACCTTGTATTTGCTTTCAGATTAATTCTAAAAGAAAGTGCTTTGCATGCTCACCTTTCTCTTATCTCAATATACCAAAAACTAAAATATGCATGGCAGCAATCAAAAAGTAAAGCTGAACAAACTATTTATTTGTTGTTGTAATTATTTAATGAGCTTTTATGTGTGTTATTTCCCTTCAAAATTTCCTTATGTTTATAGCTTTTCATATGTATCAAAGTATTTTCCTATGATTTGGGGCTGGATTAGAACATACATTTTGTAGATAATGTAAAATAGACATTTTAGCATTTAGGTATATATATTTTAATTTCGAACATTCATAGATTTAGGTGTTATTTTGACATAGCAACATAAAAACTGTATTTTTCATTCTTCATCTTGTATTATTTTTGTTTAAAAAGTGTGCAATCAAAAGACAGATATTCCTTCCTTTCAAATTCATTGGTTTCTTTTTTTTTTTACAAAAATAAACACTGCTAAAAATTGTATTGTCTGGCTCTCTGTATGAAAATGCACGCATTTCAACCAGTCACAACACTTAGAAAAGGGAGAACATTATGTGGTTTTAAAAAGTCTATCCATGAAATTTAACATTGAAACAATCTTTCTCAATGTAAAGATCTTATATGACTATTTAACAGATGGTGCTTATTAATGGTCCAAGTCAAGTTCTTATTTAACAATTCTCAAGCTCTATATTTCAGAGGAAGTGTACATTTGAGATATTTTACAAGCTAGTGAGATACCACCATTTTTTTTCACTAGTAATGATCAAGTCAGAATAATGGTATAAATTACATATGGTTTCATTTTTTCTATAGAAGCAATAGAGTCCTGCACATTTATTCACAAATTCTTATAAAATGTATCAGAAAATTAGCAGTTAATCTACTTTTCAACATAGTGCATGAATCATCTGTCTTTAATCTTTCAAGCTGTATTTAAACACCATGGACAAGATTTCATAATGGGATTCCATGTTCTTAAATCATTAACTTTTACAATCCATTTGCACCCAAAGTAAAAATTACACAAGAGGAGAGTAATGAAAATCTTGCCTGATAAAGTCTCACCCAAGTTCTCTTTGACCTTTTTATCTCATCCTATTTTGCATTTTAATTCCAAAAGATTCATCATGAAGTTCTTGGCAGAGATCTTGGTCATTAATGTAGAACTGTTTGAAAATCACCGCTGCTGCCTGACTTGACTTCCTGAATCCTAATTTTTATCAACAAAATGCAATGATTTTCCCTCAAAGTTACTTTCAAGAATTCACTTTAAAAATTGCCATATGTAAAAGAGAGGTACACTTTTTTATTCAATTTTAAGTGATCTACATGGTAGTAGAATTAAAAACCCCCATTGCATTAATGAAGTAGTTGTTACAAATTCACTTTTGTGACTGTGAAAATAGCATAATGGTGAGACCAGAGACCATTTATACTTAAATTCTCTGATCTTAAAGGTGCTTCTTTTAAGCATAAAAGGAGAGATGATGAATAAAGGAGTTAGCAGGGAGAGAACTGAAATGACATTGCTTCTAGGCATATCAGTTCAGCAGACTGAGATTTTTTTTATTTTAACAGACATTATAGTCTCGTTCAATCATTTCATGACAGAAAAATTTTTCCCAAATGCCAAATATCTACCTATTTTTAAATTGCTATCCAGTTACTTATTGAAGGTAATAAAACACAAAATATTGAGATAATGGACCAAAATATGACCAATTTCAATGCAATGGTCACTAATAATCAGTAAAGTTGCTCTACCTGTTCTGTGTTTAGCTTCCAGAAATAAGAAGGGTGCAAAAACTGCACATCTTGCTCATAACTCTTCTTCAGTCAGTGAAGTTGGACTGTAGGAACAAAATACATTTAATATCATTTTACATTTAGAAATAGGTATAATAACTTCTAGATTGTCTTTTTATGCAGAGCTATCCAAAGGGGAATAATCTGACACACTTCTGCTAAAATGACTTTGTGAAGTCTTGCTGGACATGCTATAGAAAGACCATGGGGTCCATTTCTAAGTCTGACATATTTAAGGGAACATGAGAGAAGCCAGCAGGAGCTCCGTGCATCAACAGCAACTTAACTTTGATGTGCCACCTGAGTTAGCTAAGGTGTCTTCATTGTCCATGACTGACCTTTTGTGGGAGAGATCTGCAGGAAGCAGCACTAGAAATATGTTAATGTAGAATTTTCTGAAGGAATAATGTTACTCTGTGATGCAACTTGTGGCTCTGAATGCTTCAAAGCGGTGTATACAATCTGCCTTATCTTTCATTCATGTGAGTTCATACATATGAACTCAAAGGGGTCTATCCAAGGATCCAGACAAAAGGCATTACACAAGTACATCTAACTAATTTCTTCTCAAACATTTAAAGTTGCAGTGGGTAGGATATGGGCTATTGCTCTTGTGGTGGTCAGTGGCCAAAGTTTCTCAAAGACTCGGTGAAATAGTATTGCTTAAACTAAAATAATTTTAGATATGATACATCTCAAGTTTGCTTCTGAGTTAAAAAGGAAAAACCAACATGCTAAAATATGTACCTAAAATATTAAGTCAAATAGATACAAGTGTGTAAATGTTTTGAAAAAGTACAGTGTAGAGGCAGATTAGATAAATTTTTTCATACAATAGACTATAAACAGTCTAGATTTATTACACTAAAATTTTATAGAAGTTGACTTTCTCAGTGATGCTCAACCATATAGGCAGATCAGAATTCCAAATTTCTTAAAAAGCATTTCAAACATCTAAAAAGAACCCAATAATTTTATAATTTCTCATACTTGTTTCTTGAGAAAACTAAAAGTAAGTAAATTAGAAATAATCTGTTAATGTGCCATCACTATTTCATTACTTTTGAGTTGATGAAATCTGCTCCCAGCTAAGGGATAAACTGTTTTATGATGAGTGGAAATCAATTTTCCTTAGACATCACTAGAAACAAACTTAGCCAGATGCTGATTGTTTTGATAGCATGGAGGCACTCAGAGGCACACTTCTTAGAGGCAGTGGTAGATAGTATGTGTCATTAAGACATTTATCAACTGTGGAAGTCATAAGGGTCTGACATTTGCAATCTAGACTAGAAAGGCCCTTGAGAAGTTTATTTATTCAGTTATTTAATAATAGTAACAAATCTGCTGCTCTTGCCTTTCCAGCAGCCTTGGAACCCAATCCAAGTTCAGTCATTTGTTTGGAAATAAAGCAGACATTTGAATAACACCCTTCAAAATACCTAACAGATTTCTGCTAGTAAATCACTTTAGTCCTTCTAACCTTGACCTTTATATCCTTCCTGAAGAAGTACAACATTAATCAAGAAAGGACTGTTCAATACATTCCACTGTGAGAGTCTTGTTGCTACAGTATTAACCTGGAGGTGTTCAGTTGAAAATTATAAGGAATCCTTAGAGTTGGAAGGTATCCTATTCTCATGATGCATTTCCTTTCCTGGAGGCCAGGCAAGGGGCTTTGATTTTAAGTTCATTGATATACATATAAACATCGCTCCAGGCTAAACCTGAAAATTCTCTAGAGATTTATGAGCTAAGCAGACATTCTGTCACTGGATTTGTTAATGTTGCCTGAACGTCGCCCCCACAATAAAAAACCTGCCCTTGTATCTTTCTGAAAGTCATCCAGCCTTTCAGCTCACTCTTTCTATGAGTTATGTGGACTGACACACTAAAAACGTGTGATTTACAAAAGCTGTTGCCTACCATTGAGTTAGTAACCAAACATCTACCTCCCTCAGTATTTTAATGACTAGAAAATACTCTTAACTTTAAATTAAAGCTTATTGAACAACATGCCATGAAAATAAGTAGTCTCTACTAATTGCTAAAAGAAATCTTTAGAAAGACTGGACTGTAACTTCATTTTGGGAGTTTGCATTTTCTTACCTCCCTTTGGTTTGACATAATAGCAAAAGAGGTGATGTTACATTACCTGAAGTTTAGGCCTTAATGGTTCTTTACAACCACAAATAAATACAGAGGATGTCTTAATCGAAAAGAAAATCTGGACAACTTCTTTAATAGGGATGTTTGTGGAATATGGTACTACTTGAATGTGATGGAAAAATAAAATAAAATAAAATAAAATAAAGTCAGCTATCAGAAAAGAAGCCCAAATCAAAATCCCATGAAATAATAATATAGTTCTTGTCTACTAAACTGAAATGGTAACTCCTGTCAAAAAGTGATTGTTACTACCATCTGCTTAAGTAAAAATAAACTAAATCAACAAAAAGTGTTTTGAACACTTTGTCTATTTCTTGTCCCCTGCTCTATTTTAATAGTTGTACAACAGTGTAGAATTGTCTCATTGTTTAAACCCTTAGCTGTTCTGAACTATATTACTACCACACACTTGCTTTTTGATAAATAAATATTTAAAATCTCTTTTTAGAATGTCTGGATGCATTATTTTTGTATTTTGACTACTGAGAGGAAAAGCAATGCTCTGGCTCAGCTTAGGAGTTCCACATTTGGTTTGTTTTGTTAGCCCCAGTGAGAAGTGACTTAGTGAAGAAGCTGTAAAGCAACTTAGTAAAAGCATAAACCATTTTGTGACGTCTGATGTTTGGTTGGCTAAAGAAGAGCTATCCAGGCACAGTCAATAAAGTTCTTTTATATAAAACGGTGGAGAGTTGAGAGAGAGGGCCTAAGGAGAAAAGTACTTGCCTAGCCCTACCACAAGAATAGCCACTGAGAAATGGAGTGACTGTGCAAAGCTTTAAAACACTCTGTAGCACAAAGACTTTGTTTTAATTGCAGCTAAAGCAATTTTAATATCTGTTGCTTGTTAGATTATTATTTTATTAATTTTCTTATTTATTCATTTACTTTAGGATGGGTTAGAGAAAGCCTTTTTAGATTCCCTATGGTCATTAAGTTGGGATGAAGAACAGAGGTCTGAGTGTTTCTAAAATGTAAAGCTGCAAAAATTTTGGTTTTAGCAAGGAACACTTGCTTTTTTTTTTTTTTTTTTTCTCCATTGAAAAAGCCTGCTGAAACTTTTGCTTTTGTGCATCTTTATTACAATTTTTAGGACAGTAGCCAGAACAGCACCTGGGAACTGGTTGCATCGCTGTACTGTATCTTTTGTTTTCAGATATTGAAATGCCTGAACCTGGGTATGTCTAGAAGAGGAGAAAGAAGAGAAAATGGATCAAAATAAGGGAACAAAATGGCATGTGGAGGACAACATGTGCTGTGTGTTCTTCAATTTCTTCTGATCCTCACAACTTTTCATGACACTTCAAAAGACTTGCTCCATTTGCAGATTGTCAAGCCCAATAGCCCATGAACATTGCTAACCCTGGGATGTAGCAGACTGTCAAGTCTAAATACACGTGGAAGAAAACCATTTCTGACTCTGTGCCTTCACTTCCCATGGAAAGGGAAGAACGCATAGCACAGTGTGTCTGGAAGTCAGGGAGACTTTAGCATCTGCCATCTTCACAGAAATGCACATTCTACTGCACTGTTCATATCTTCTGGTGGGTGACCACAGCCTCCTATTTCTGAGGAGAATGAATACTGCCTAAGCTGACAAGATTCATGTACAGCTTTCTTAGAAGGCTATCCATCTGCCACACACCTGGACTTCCTTGCTGAAGAATTTGGCTCAAAATCTTGCTTAACACCTACATAAAATATATCAAATATCATATTAACGTATAAAGTTACAGTAATCTGATTTTGTGAACAAGACCATCAAGAATACACTAGTAAGTTATACAAAAAGCCTTTTCTAGGTGTTACGCAATTACGGTGCCCATATTTTCTTTTGATCTTTTTGTAATCAGTTATAAATCTTGACATCTCTCCCAGAAGAAAATGTTTGCAACATCTTTTGCGAAGAATAAAATAAATACTAAGGATTTCCATTTTTATTTGCTTGATTTAATACTTCTTGGCATATGTCTTCCATAAAAGCCTGCATTAGACAGACCACTCAAGCCACTGTCCGATTCTTAAGAACATAGTACTTTGTGGTACTCCTTATCCACTCAAATACTGCAGTCCCTTGCAAATCTGTTTGTTTCTGCCCCTCCCTTTGAAACTTCTGGCTCTAGAAAAATCAAATCATCTTTCTCATGGTATTTCTATGACCAGGCTCATTTCTCTCCAGTATTTACATTACCTGTCCCACAATTCTTTTCCATACACACACCACACACACACACACGCATACACAGAAGGATGCATCACTTAATACATTTTCTGGAACATTCAGTACTGAAGAAAACAATACATGAAAAAGCACAATAGTATTGGCACAGATAAGTTCCAGGAAGAATTTTTAAAATAAAATGAGTTGGAATTAATTACTCAAAAACACAGTAGCAAGATACAGAGCATTTTTCATTGAGTAGTTGGTTTGCATCCAGCTAGATTAGTATGTTGGAAAATGGTTAACCTTTGATGGTTGCTCAGCAGTGTATGTTAAACAAGTTGAGTCTCTGTATAATTGAGGCAGACACGTTGCTGCAGTTGGGGAAAATCTGTAACCTTGATCTTTCTAAAAATTGAACAGGATCAAAGGATTGACCCTTTCCAATCTGACATTTTCATGCTAAAAGTGCACAAGTCAGCAAAGGATGAGGCGAAGGATTAGGACAAGACTACTGTTTTTAGGGACTACAATCCTCCATGTTTTGCTCACTATAAAGCAACTCTTCGGAAAGAGAAAAAAGATTCACAAACCTTACCACAAGGCTGACTACATTTTAAGGCACTTCCCTTTAACAACTACCAAAAGGGTTAGAAGGTAACACTAAAAAATCAAAAGAAGAGAGAGAGAAAAAAAAAAAAGGAGAAAATTAACTACTTGCACATGATTGTTTTGTCTAATGTATACCATATAAATATGCAATGAAGACTAAGTCCAATTTTTGTGTTGGATAGTATCTTGTCTTGCCTGCTGCAATTTCACTCCCTCATGGAATAGTTAACACCAGTCTTAATTTACCGAGTAAAAACTGATATGGATGGAATCCCTCCTGTATGAACTCTGGCAAACTGACTTCATCTATGTTCCTTAGATATAGGGCCAATGAAAAACCTACCTGGTATTCTTAAAGTAAGGACCATTATTAACATGACAAGAGATGCAGAAACAATGCTTTTAGTGCAGCAATAAATAGTAAAACTTGTACATCTAAACACACCAAATCTTCACATTTTCACTGGTATTACTTGATTGTCTCCAGCATTTGAAGTTTGGTGAATTGTTTCATATTCCTACACAAACATTCTATGGAAATAACACAGAAGGTGGTAAAGAATAAAATACAGCAGGATAATAAACACACATCAAAATTAAAACAAAGATTCAGAGCCATGAAAATCCCAACTTTATTCCACATCTAATTTCAACTCATATATTTTCTAATGTTTCATTACATCATTCTGTATCACGGGCATTTTGACATCTGTGGCTCAACATCAGTTACTTAACCAGCTCATAGACTATCTCTGCTTTGAATCATCTTGTGAAAAGGAAACTACCATAAGTCTTTCGTCAGAGGTATGTTTCTTCATTCATGACAAGACATCTGTCAAAATGAAACATTTTTCTTTTTATTGACATGATAGGGCACTATCCTAATGGCTGGTGCCAGCTCTTATGTCACAGTGACAGGGAAAACAGCCATAGGGATTTCTATCCCTCAACTTGCATGTCTTCGCTAGTGTCACCATCCAGTGCAAAGACCCTAAACCAAAATTCTTATACACAGCACAATACATGGTGATCTTAAAGCTGAGCAGACAGGCCTACCCAAACCTGGCATTACTGAACATCTGACCAACACACCTAGAATCAACAAAGACCCTTCCAGAGCCAAGTGTCTAAGACGAGTCAACCATTTCTAATGAAAAATGATGAGGCCTCCATCTTATCGCCTACTTGACAAAGCACTTGCCAAAGCAGTAGCAGTCTTTTTTCAAGTTTTTAACATTTCTGAATTTCACAAATTCTCCTGCAGTCAGGGAATTTGACTCTCATGAGTTACTGGATTACATACTATAGGGCAATTCTCTTATCTTTAAATTCTTTTACTTTGTGTACACAAAATACTAATTAGCTCCTGAAATAACTTTCCATATCCCAGAAGCCTAGAGGATTATCAGGTAGAGAATGGATAAACACTTCAGGGGAAATATAACAGTTCAGGATGAAGCTTAAAATGTGTGCCAAACATCAAAATCAATGTTTGTAAATCTTTTCCTAGCACTTATACAGCACCAAAGCAAGATGCTTCCTCTATGTATTGAGTATGCATAGAAGAAATTTAGCTACCAAAACCATGTAAAACAATGTCAAAGGGGTTTGCACATGTAAAGCACACAGGATACAATAGGTAAAATGCAATGCATGTTTTTTAACATACCTACAATGACGTTGCAGGCATGAAGACACTCCTCTGTGTTCAAAGACCACATTTCCTTTACATTTCTAGCATTAATATTCTCTATTTGCACTTCAAGTATTAAAAAAATATATTTTGCAGAACTGCCTATGAAGGAAATTGCAGTTAGAATTCCCGTAAGGGACTCGATCTATAGGTGGCTCTATGCAAACTGTATATAAGGCATGTAAGCAGTCTTTGATATTTGATAGTCAACATTCACATAATTTAAGTTATGCATGTGTGTAACTCCCTTGCTGTACATGCTGTTTTGATCTCAGCTCCACATACCAATAGGAACATATCAATAGCAAAACACTTTATCTAAATATTCCACACATACATAGCATCTTTCATCAAAGAATCTCAGACCAAGAAATAACTCTTTGCAGTCATATTTGTAAAAATACAAATATAAATATATGCTAATGTGAAATAAGATAAGATTTCCCTGGAGGTGCTAAATATGCTTTGGAGAGAAAATATTTTTGCCCTTTCCAAAATTGTCCCATCTATACTGTCTCAAGCTCTGTGTTCCCTATGAGACTATATGGACTTGGAAACTACTGTTACCACAGACCAAATATTCAAGGCAGCTGCTGTGCAACAAAGATTGAAATAGTGAAGATGTAAGTCATTCTAAAAGGACCATGAGGGCTGATCAGCCCTCAGACTCAGGCAACAGCTAGAAAATTGTGAAGAGCATAAAATAAAATTGGCACACGATTATTTTTTCTAGTGATCAATCAGAACTGAAATAAAATATCTGGAAAAAATAAGCATGCTCTCCGTGAAGCTTAAGACCTTGAGATCTTGTGCTACAAATAGCAACAGACATGCAAGATAAAAACTGAAATTCTATCCTTTAGGGGACTTCCTAATCTCTTTAGATAACAAGGAACCTGTGTCGATTTCTGTAAACACTGACTTCTATGATTTGAGACAGTTACGGGTGACTTCAGGAGAGCCAGGACTGCTATCCTACTTGAACACAAAAACTGTCTAAAGAGAACTGACAATCCACTTCCTTCCTTACAGCTCTGGATGTTCATTTTATGGCTTGCCACCACTGAAGTAATAATTTATATATCTGGATAAAATTAGTGAAATACAATCCTGCAAACACAAGGTTCTGGTTAAAAGCCTGCACAGCTGCTCAGAATGCAACAGATCCCATGTTAGCTTCAAGAATGGCTCTCAGATTTGTAATATTTTTATCTTTATGTTGTCTTTTGGAGATCTTGCACCTTCACAGTAAGTTAAGGATTTTTATAATTTACTTTAACTTGCGAAATATTCCTCGATTGCATGCATTTCCCTTTAAAACACGCAATAGTGAATGTTGCTGCTTGTCAGGAAAAGGCAAATTCATCTTATTTTGCCTGCATTAAAAATAAAATGCTTCAAGAGTTTTAAAAAAAGGAGAATTTCTCAGCTAAACCACATCTACAGAAGACTCAACTGCAATTTTAAATTAAAAAAAATTATTATTTCACTAATTTTTCTACAAAAACCTTTCAGAATTATATCTACCACTCCCATAACTTAAGGTTCTCTGAAAACCCTATTATGAGTTTCAGCCATAGAAACAGATTTTTTCTCCCAGCAGTCAAAACTGTCAAACTGAATTTCACTACTGTAATTTGATTCCAGTTTGTACATATCTTCTTTCTTCAATTAAAAACAAAAAAAAAACAAAAAACAAAAAAAACACTTTTCTTTTCAAACATATGATTGGCGTATTTACTGCGTAATTGCAAACTACAGCTGTGGTTTCAGATGTTATACCCCTGCACAGAAATAATACATTAGCCTGCTCTTTACTTGCTTTGAGGTAAATACTGCCTCTGTCCCTTTTTATCCAAACAAAAACTGTGCAGAGTTGTTCTTCCAATATGTGTGAATTTACATTTTACCCACTTCTAATATATATATGCACAGCAACTAAAATATTAGATTGATTCAATAAAAAATGTATAATGGAACGGAACTGAAGATAAATTATGTATTCACAAAGTATCACTACATTCACAAAGTGCTTCACTGCATGTTATTAACAAATGAATATTAAAAAAATGTAAACCCCTAAATCCCAGTTTTCTTAACTCATGCTAAAATATAATATAAATAGATAAGAATATTAAAGATGCTCTTCCTTCCATATCATTGTCTAAGAAAACAGAAGAAAAAAAGGAGAAACAGCAGTAACAAGTTCAGTATAACCAAGAGCTCAAGAATCTGTTGGGCTTCTGGAAAAATTACCTGGTGTTATCAACACAAGACAAGAATCTTTTGATCCCTTTCCATAGGGACTGTGGAAAGCATGAAAACTTCTGAAACATTTGATGCTCAAGTGTAGCCAAAAGCAGCTTCAAAGTGCTTTTTGGCTGGATTGTAAGATCTCACCATAATATACAACAGATTTGATGACACTGAAGTCTGTATCCACCAAAGTCCATCCATCAAATATAATTTATTTTGGATTGCTCATGTGTAATAATCTTAGCATAGTAAGGAAAACGGACTTCAGAGCAAGAACAGAACCAAACTGGCACGTTCCTTCACAGAAGAAGTTAATATTAACAAATGAAATGAAGTGGGGAAACATCTGCTAGACAAGAAAGAAGGTACTGAGCACAACAGATTGTGGGTGTAGGTGAAGACGTGTAAAACCACAATGTCAAGAAGGAAGGGGAAAATCTGAAGGCTGCTTTGGTGTTGGGAATGTCTTACTTACCTACACTTCAGAGCTCATGCACAGTGTGAGAAGCCATGGAATTAAAAATAACTTATTTTGTTCCTTATACTAAAGCAAACAAGAGGTGTGGTTTTTATGAATGAATGCATGAAGACCTGAGACAGGAATTCAGAATATGATACATTGGAAAAAATGAAAAAATAGGAATGCTGCAGAATAAGCTGCCATGAATGCATTTGTATAGAACTGCTGCAAGAAATAATCAGAATCCAAGATGATTGTGGATACTGGAAGTGCCTAGCTTAAGAAGAAAAGTTAATTTTGGGCATCTAATAATAATGAAATGCTGACTCACAGTACAAATTTGGAAGTCTCAAAAAGAGACAAGAGATAAACATATGCCATCAGTCAGGAATTAGGTAGTGAAATACTTTGGAAGAAAAGAAAATAAGACCTGCTAAAAAAGAATATAATCAGTTTTATATAGTTGCTGAGTCAATGATTTTTTAAAAAAATCCCACATGCTAAACAGCCCTGAAGAAAATGAGACCAACATTTTTTGGGTGGAAGGCAGTTCAGTTTCTAGCTAATTCCTTCTCTTTTGAAAAGCCTCCATTCCAAAAGCCTGACACCTCTGCATGTAAAGTGCCTATGCTGTGCATGACTTTACTGCTATTGCAGGTATCAAGAATACCTGTGAAGTCTTGCCTTTGCTAGGAGGGATCACTTCACTCCTATTGTATGACTCCTACTTATGGTGCTTCTGTAAGCCCATGTGATCATTTTACTCCAGTCTACAGCTGGCAGTGGCAAAGCAGCCCAGCTGGCACATAAACTTTCATGCTTACTCCTCAGAAAGGCCTCTGTATGTGTTTTTCTTAGGTCCCTCTTAACACGGCTAAGAGAAACATGAAAAGATGTAAATAACCTATCTTCACAAAGATATAAAGAAATTTTGCAGACTCTAAAGACTTTGGTCATTTTAGGATAGCCTGCATATAAGACACTGAATTTTTGCTGAAAATAATGTCAAAGAGGCAAGGGCTAGGGCCCTGAGTGCCCCTCCTTCAAGCTTGGATGACTGAATTAAGGAGTCTAACTTATAAAGTACAAACCCAGCTCTTTCACTTGTAAGAGCTGTTATGAAAAAGCTAGAAGCAGCCCTCTTCTCAACCCTCCTTCCCTCGTTTGCTTTGGGAGCTATTTTTAAGCAGTCTTTATTGTTGGCCTCCTATGCCTGCACCTGGTCTAATGCCTGCCTGCCCTTGACTTGCATCCATTGGCTCAGCTTCCTGGCTTGCCCTGGCACCTGCCACATCACTAAGGTCTTGACAGGTGATCACCAGACTGTGCCTCCTCTGCCATTTAATGGGTACCAGCCCTGGGAATTTTCCAAACATGTCTCAGCCACCACAGCTTACAGTAATACCTTGAGACGATCCAGACAACATCCCAGATCCTCGCAGTGAATTGACTACCACTGAGTTTTACCTGCAGGTGCTGGTTCATAGTGAACATGAGCCAGGTGGCCAAGAAGACCAATGACATGTTGGCTTGTATCAGAAATAGTGTGGCCAGCAGGACAAGAAAAGTGGTAGTCTTGCTATACTTGGTACTGGTGAGGTCACACCTAGAGTGCTGTGTCCAGTTTTGGACCCCTCACTTCAAAAAAGACATTGAGGTGCTGGAGTGTGTCACGAGAGAGGCAAGGGGCTGGGGAAGGGTCTGGAGCACAAGTCCTGTGAGGGGCAAGGGGCTGAGAGAGCTGGGGCTGCTTAACCTGAATAGGAGATTCAGGGATGACCTTATCACTCTACACTGCCTGAAAGGGGTCAGGTGGGAATCGGCCTCTTCTCCCAGTTAGCAAGGGACAGAAAAGGAAATAGCCCCAAGCTGCACCAGGAGAGGTTTGTGTTGGATATTAGGAAAAATTTCTTCACTGAAAGAGCTCGCATTAAAACAGAGAAGTAGTGGAGTCGCGATCCCTGGAAGTGTTCCAAAGGTGCGTAGATGTAGCACTTGGGAAATGTAATTTAACAGTGCATATGGCCATGCTGAATTAATTACTGGACTCGATGACTTAGGAGGTCTTCCAACCTTAACAATTCCAATATGATCCTATTACAATCTCCCCCTCCTAGGATTAAGGGAAACAATCACCACATTTCAGCAGGTGTGCCCAGCCAGTCTCTAGGATTGTCACGAAGACGCAAGGCGCACGGTTAGGTCGACTTTTCCACCGGCGCCAATCGCGCGGTGTTTATTTCCTCACCGAGGCGGGGCCCGGCGGAACGGGGCGGGAGGCGCCTGCCCCTCCCCTCAGCGCGGCCCCCCCCCCCCCGCCGCGCCCCCCCCCCCCGAGCCGCCCGCGTGCCGGCCATTTAAAGGGCCCATGGCGGCCGTCCTCGGGCAGTGTCGCTGAGTGCCCGCTACCGTCTTGCTGCACTGCCCCGGGCGCTTCCCTGCCGCGGTCTGGGCGTTCCCGCGGGGCTGTCGCGGCCTGGGGGAGCTTCTGCGGGGACTCGCGTNAGCCGCGGCGCTGCACCCGGCCGAGCGTCGGTGTCGGCCGTGCTGCCGGCGGGCGGGTGCGGAGAGCGCCTGGGCGGTGCCACCCCCAAGCAGTTCTGCGCCGTGCAGGGGAGGCCGCTCGTCAGCTACGCGGTGCGGGCCATGGAGAGGTAACGAGCCCGGCGCCGCTCGGCTCCCGACCGCGCCCCGCGGGCTCCTGCCGGCCCTCGCCGGGCCCTGGAGAGCCGCAGGCAGTCCCCGCTGCCCTCGCCTCATGCACTGGGCACTAGGGCAGGTCTAGTTCGCTTTGCGGTGTCTCTCTGTCCCTCCCCGCCCGGTCAGACCGGGAAGCGAACGAGGTGTGCCTGGGCCCCCTCACCTGGGAAGAAGTCCCGGGCGGGACCCGGGCGCTTCCCCCACCACAGCCTGGCTGTAGCGCCGCCATCCCGGGTGCCTGTCCGCCCTCCTTCGCCAGCCCTGTCCATGCTTCGAGGCTGTGCCGCATTCCTTGGCTCCTGGAGATCATCTGTTCGAGCCCACTGAGCCTCGAAGCTCGTGGGTTTGTGTAGCTGCACTGGCTGGTTTGGTGAGCTATGACTCCACCGTAGCTGTTGGAGGAAATCATAGGACTATCCATCAGCCCTGAAAAGAGATCTATTCTGCTATTGGAGATGGTCTTTATAAAGTCCAAAGGCTTCGAAAAATGACCCTCATGATGGAATGAATAAACTCACTGATGTACAGCACTGCATTATGCTCCACTATTGCCCCTGATAAAACACCTTGCATCAGCAGGAAGTTTGAAGCAAAAATGTTTAAGTTACATTTGCTGGACTAGAAGCTGATGGCTTATCTAGTGTGACGGTGCACGTGTAACTTCTCCATGTTTATGTTGTAGTGATACTGCAAACAGTAAGGAGTATAAATTGAAAGATGGGAAATTTAGGTTAGGTATTAGGAAGAAAGTCTTTGCTGTTAGAGTGGTGAGGAACTGGAACAGATTTCCCAGGGAGGTTGTGGATGCTGCAGCCCGGATAGCATTCAAGGCCAGGTTGAATAAGGCCTTGAGCAGTCTGGTCTAGTAGGTAGTGTCCCTGCCTGTGGCAGGTTGGGGCTAAATGGTCTTTAGGGTGCCTTCCAGCCCTTAACATTCTGTGATTCTATGTTTTGGAGCAAAGGATTAAAGTAACAGGATTTCTTAGCAGCCAGGCTTTTCCTTTCCATAAGGCTGTTGAGTTCTAGGCATGTGACTGACAGTTAATATATTATTGTCAAATGTTAACATAATGTAAGCCTTGTATCTAGTGTCACTTGAAACACCACAGGTAGGAGCAGAGTGTCAAGGGGAATTCTGGATGTGTTGCAGTAACTTGTAGGAAAAAAAGCCTTTAGATTTTTAGAGAGAATAAATGGGGAGGATTGGAGATTGGTGAAAGAAATAAAATTGCCAGCATCTCCCAAATTTCTTAACTCATGGAAACTTGTACAACTTCAAAATTAGGACTCTTTTTCCATTCCCACCCAAAGAGGCTTCCCTCAGGTCACTTGTTACTTTATGAAAGAAATACTGCTTATTTTCTTTATTTAATTTTCAGCAGCAACCAGTTGCAAAGCTAAGCACATCAGTAAGCAAAGCATCCAATCCAAAGCTTGCCACAGCTGTAATTTCTGCCAAAATGTCATGGGAATCCACAGAGAAGAATTATAGCCTCACTTAGTGTATTGGAGACCTGGAAAAGAGAATGGAGTGAGGTTTGGGAAGGAAATGTTATGCATCTAAACTGCCAGTAAGCTCTGAGAAAATAGCTGCACTTTGAGTGACAGTATTATATTTGTCCTAAAGCTGCAAAAAATTAGAAGGTTAATTTTGAGTTGTACAGTTCAACCAAGTTGATTGTGAGAGTAACAACTTAGTGCTTTTGCTTAGGAGCGCAATACCTCCTGCAAGTGCTCTGTCAGGCAGAGCTTCCTGCCACCTCTGCTGAATTGGAGTGTTGATTGGTATAGATGTATTTGAGGAGCTGGAAACAGATGTACTCCAAAGCTTGGGATGGCTTTCATTTTCATCTCAACACTTTCACTTCTGGCTCTGAAACTGCAAAGGATGTACCTTGTTCTTACTTTGCGCATATGTAAGCACAAGCATGTAATATTGAGGAACTGCAGTTTATCACAGAATCTACTCAGAAATGGCAGGTTTTGTGTTTAGCTTGATACTATCTTCTCACGTCTGTTGTTAACCTGATGTAATTGAATGGGTCATTGACTCATTAGCCTGTAATAACTTCTGTTGAACTGGACATCTTGGCTGGTGTGGCTTGAACTGGACATCTTGGCTGGTGTGGCTATTTTGGAGCTTTTTTAAATCTGGAAAAGAGGTAGCAGTGGATAGACAGAAATATATGAGCAGTTCAAGGATGTGCAGCTGCTTTGCATGTGCTTTTTAAAGATCTGTAGAAAAAGATTTTTATGCTATTCAGCTGAAAGTAGTGAGACTCTTAAATATGAATGTGGAAAAATGGGCAGATGAGACAAGAGCAGACATGAATGAATAAGCAGTGCATCCTGTTGTGTAGGATAACAGCAAGTAGAACACTGGCCTGCCAATAATAATCACAGATGATACCCTGAGGAAGAGGAGTTGAACAAAACTAGGGTAAGGAGAAATCGTTAGTTTTAATTGCCAGTGCAGTGGCACTAATAGGAAGGTCAGGCCCTATCTTCAGGCTAAAATTAAAGTATGTTAGAAAATTTAAATGTCTCTTTTTCCCATTGGATTTGTTCCTACTTTTGTGGAACTACGCAAGGCTTTTGTAACAAGTTCAACTGATTTAGAATGGCATTCCTTGTTTTTGTGTCTGTAACAGCTAGCAGAGTTTTTCCTTAATTTGATTTTTTTTTTGGTGTATGTATGTTTGTTAGAATATAACCTTTTCAATTTTTTTTCTGAGACAGGGAAGAATCTTTGTATGCACATGTGTATGTGCATATTTCACTAAATCTACTAATCTAATTTACTAAATAGAGAGGAAAGCTAAGGTAAAGATTGATTTTAAAATCATTGTGGAACAAATATGCTGCTGCTATTCTTGCTGTGCTCATATTTCACCAGTTGTTGCAAATACAATGGGTAGTTATAAAAGAGGAAAGCAGAGTTAATATTTTCACTGGCAGAATTAAAATTTCCCATAAAGGTTTCAGACAGCTTTGTTTCCTTAATTGTAGTACCTTAAGACAGGAGGAGATCTCTTAAAATCCCCTGGAGAAGCTCCCAAAGGAGAACATCTTTGAAAGTGTCTTGCATAGTTATTTGCCAAATATTTTTCTCCATTGACTGATGCCTATTCACTGGCTCTATAGGTCACACAATTACAGTTTTGTTAAATGGTTCTACTCTGATACTTCTTTTTCTTCAGTTGTCATTAGCTTTTTTTTTTTTTTTTTTTTTTTTTTTTTTTTTTTTTTTTTTTTTTTTTTTTTTTTTTTATAAAAAAAAATTTTCAAGTTTTTTTTTTTTTTTTTTTTTTTTTTTTTTTTTTTTTTTTTTTTTTTTTTTGTAATAGCTTATGAGCAAAAAATAGTTGCAGCAGATTTTATGGAGGTATCTTTTTTATCATGTCTGACTCATAAGGAGCATTTTATTTCTGGAAAAAATTGAATGGTTTCTGTACATGAGAGCCTTCAAACTTTTTTAATATACCATAAAAGTTTCCTGCTTCCATTTTTGTGCTGTAAGAGATACATTTGTATGAATATGTTTTTTCATATATCAATAAATGCGTAACAAAGCTTTTATGGAGCAAAAGGAAGTTATGCTTGCATTCTGCAGATGGATTTTGTTCTTGATGCTTCTTTTTCTCATTTGGTTTTTAGTAAGATTAGCAAAAGTAATATAATGATTTATCTTGCACCTCTGAATGTTTCTGTGACAGTGAAAGATCCTGTCTAACACTGCTAAAGCCATCTCTGCAGCGACTGCCTGGTTTTGGCCTTGTTTTGATGGTCTCAGTAAGTTATACTGAATAGTTTTTTAGTGGCAGAGTGAGAGTTGCAAGAGATTGAGTGTGAGTATTTAAGCCTTATATCGGATTTCAGCACTGGTATCTATACGAGTGAACTGGTAGAGGGTTAAATCTGGGTCACATTTGTACCTCAGCATGCCATTTGGGTGATACAGTTTCAAAGTGGGCTTGTTTCATTTCCTCTGTAGCCTGTATCTTGAACGAAGAGCTTAATCTGTTGCTGAGTTAATGAGCCGCCCTACTTTCAGTTCTAGCTCAGCTAGTATAAGTGCTAGTACTTCTGTTTGAAATTTACAGGAACAATACTGTTTTTTACTAGGCAGTAAGTCTATATGTAGGTGATGATGAAAAGGATAGCTGCAGGAAACAAGCATATAGTCCTTTTCTGCCTCATTGTTTGCTTTCTGCTAGTATTGGGGTCCTCCCAGGGCAGTCGTAAAGGGATTGTAACTGGTCTTGTCATTTTGTTTCATTTGGTCAGACCTGATTTCCACTTTGGAACCACAGCCTGTGTAGAAGCGCTGGAGTTGCGTGTTGTTAAAACACGTTGGGATACAGCATTATGATCTTTTTCATGCTTCGTGCTGATTCTTTCTGAAGCTTGATCCAATATTACAGTTATACAATTGAAATGGTGTTTTTAAATTAGATTTGAGCAGGTCCTGAGCAGATTATTATTTTAGTATGAAATCTTTCTGAAGGAAAGGATGTGACAAATTGAGAGAGGGGAAAAAAGAATTCATTTACTGTCACACTGAGTTTATACTGATAGCTTTCTGCTTCTTTAAAATATTTTGCAACATTTCCATAAGCAGATCTTCTGAAGAGCTAGCAACCTGTGTGGTGCACAGCTCTCATTCATTAAAATTTGTAGCATGCTTTACTGTATTAGTACTTTTCATGAGTTTTAGTGGGACAAAACCTGAGCTGTTCTGTATGTAATCAATCTAGAAGAGACCTTTATGCTCTTACATAAATACATTACATCCCTAAATCCCAGCTCTAATTATAGAACATGGGTCCAGAATGAGTTTAAGGAGGACATACTCAAGTTTACAAATGTGTTTATGCAGACACAGGGTGGAGCTGTGACCGCATCCCGTCACTTTTTGGTGTATTGTACTACTGGAGGCCTTGAGCCATTCCACCCCCTCTGTGCAGAGATTTATCACAGGCTGGCCAGTACTTGTGTTCTCTTCCCCGCTTCTCAGAAGATGCTGTGTCCTACCCAGTTGCCTCATAATCTGTTTCATTTGACTCCAGAAAGGGCAATGTCTGTGCTCTTCTTACATAGTCACAATGACTGTGCAGACTGTCCAGTTTCTGGGTACTGTGTAAGGCTACAGTCTCTCTGAAAATTGAAATGCAGAGTTCTTGTTCTCATTTAGTGTGAAACAGCTCTTCCTGAATTTTGCTTTGTTAAATGACTGACTCTCAGTATTTAAAAGAAGAACTGAGATGAATCCAGTTAGTTTGCCCTAGTTCCAAGTTGAAGTCATGCAGAAGTGCTACGTTTTGTAGTTAAATTTAAGAATATGCCAGAAATCATGAGAGATTTTTAAACCTTTTGATGGACCTGTGGTGAATGACAAGTTGAAATGGAATTTGAAACGACATGACTTCAAATTTTACATTTGAGCAACTTCAATACTTAAAGAATGCTGAGAATATGTTGGTTTGGCTGTATCTTCTGCCTTTTGCTAATAGTTAAATGAACATAAAGACAAGTATTTTTCTTTTGAAGAATGCTAATAGCACTTTATTTTAAATAGCTTTTTTACAATTAATTGAAATAGTTTTCCATGGAGTATTATTAATTACAACCTCCCACCCCCCCTACATAAGGTGGAAGGTGCTCTGTTGTTTCTGTAGTTCTAGGCAACTGATTTGTAACACAGATTAATTTTGCTTTTGAAGTAAAAATAGTTCCCAGGCAATGCCTTCTCATGTATCATTGCAAGAATCAGTATTTCGAGCCTGTATGTTTCTGAATTGTGAATTTTGTACTCTTATTTTTCTAACTGTAAATATTTAGTTCTTAGCACCTTCATTCTTCTTGTGTCTGCAATATTAGTTTCAGTAGCTTTACTAGTTTTAGTTGAGACAGTGTATCATACTTGTTTCTCTTTCTCCCTAGTTGGATGTATAAGGCACACATGGGTAATTTTAACATAGTAATTTTGTTTTTAGTCATTGGTCATCTGGTGAGTTTCTTGTCTGGCATGCTAAAATGCTCTTCTGCCATCTGCGGAAACACAGAAAAGGAACACAAAAGGAACAAAACATTTTTTTTTATGTTCTCTACATAGGCATTTAAAAAATAAGGCACTACAATGAATTTGAATTATGGTATTTCTGTTGTTTTGAAGTACAGTATGCCACCACATATGACTAGAATTTGTATTCCTAGATACTTTGACAGAAGTATGGTTTCAACCTAGCTTCAGTTGTGATTGGTTTTAATCTTGTGGCCTGTAGGTCATTCACTTCCCCCCACGCAACCCTTCAGTTCTAGAGCTAGACTGATATCAACAGTAAAATCCTGGAAATCTCTAAAAATGTATTTTTTATATGGTATTCTTAACTAGCACAGCTCTGTCATTTTTCTAGCTTCCTACAGCAGAAACCTTTGTGTTTATATATATATATATATATATTTAAACTACCAGTATAATGTCAGTATGTTTCCTGTCAATATTAAAGTGTTACAGTTTTCATTCATAACCATTCTGTCAATTACTGCTCAAGCCTCTCTTGATAGTTATCTTTGTTTCAGACTTTTTCTTGTTTGTATTATTCCCTTGTACACTGTGGGCTTCACTGGAACATGGAGTATTCCAGGCCACAGGATTTACCAGTTTATTGGAAACTGATTAGCAAACAGTCACTGTTTGATTTAGAAGTTCTGTAGGAATGTTGCTGGAGTAAGAAGTGTTTTCAAGTCTTCTGAAGAGTTATCAGGATGTGCCCCTATGCAAAGTGGTTGTTGGAAGCAAGTCCCTTCAAGAATTCCAGTGTTATTGGTATAAATCTTTTGTTAAAGCTCTCCTTTAAGCAGTGGAGTACAAAAACATGGACTTGAGTATGTTATGAGGTGCTTTATTTAGCCATCTTGAACTTTTGTTTTTATGAGTTTCTTTGTTTTGTATATCTCCACTTTTATTTAGCCATTCATGTCTACTTTTTCTCGTTTTTTACTGATTTTTCTAGGATAAGTTGGATATCTGACATTATTGTGGTGGTTTCTCCTGAAAATATTGAAACAATGAAGACTATAATTGAAAAATATGGCCACAAAAGAGTTACAGTAGTAGAAGGTGGAATAACTCGTCACCGGTCAATATTCAATGGACTGAAAGTATTTGGAGAGAATGAATTTTCCAGCCATTTGCTCCAGAAGCCAGAAGTAGTGATTATCCATGATGCTGTGAGGCCTTTTGTTGAAGAAGATATTATTTCAAAAGTGGTTATGGCTGCTAAAGAACATGGGGTATGTACTATACAGCAATGCAACTCTGTAATGTGCTTTATACTGTACAGCTTAAAATCATGATTGTCAAATCAGGAGTTTTCTAGCAATTTTATTGATGTGTGAGGAGATGTTTTTTTGGTTTTTTTTTAATAGAACAGATCCAGATTCCCTATTACGCAGAGAGGTCAGGTGGGGGAGGTTGACGTTTTTAAATGCTGCAGTTATTATTTGCTACAGAGAATAATTGTCGCCATAGAGACTGTCAGTAAGAGATTTAATCAATCAGCAATTTGTTAGTTGAAAGGTAGGTTATGTAATGATAGTTTACCTTTTTTAGTGCAGAATTATCACCTAATGCTAGAGCATTAGGTTCTGTTAGTGATTACTAATAATAACCAAAGAGTGTGTACTGCATTGATTGACTTGCAAACTTTGTGCTTTCATCTCAAATTTGTATGCAAATTCTGAATAAGCAGCAAAAGAGCTGTCTCTGTATTAATTCTAAATTGTTCTGGAACCTGTAAGCATTGCAACTGCTGGAAAACAGGCAAAGTGGGAAGCCTCCAGCTGTAGGCTGGATATTCTCCTGTTTAACACTGCATCTGAGGACTGGGATTACTCACAGAAACCAAAAAGATTTCTGAGAAACTAAGTGATATACAAAAGGGAAGAGTTGGTAGAAGTTGTGTTATGCAAGTAGAAGGATAGGAGAGGCATGCAACAAGAAGAACAGTTAAATGAACTGCCTAAGTCAGAGATGTAAGAAATCACAACTTAGCCACAGGCTTGTTTGCAAAATTTGCTATCTTTAATTTGTTATTGTTCTTAGTCTGCATTAATAAGATGGGTAATGCTTCCCTGTTTCAAGGATGTGGTTTGAGGTAGAAGTCATTAGTGATAGGAGATTGTTTGGGTACTAGAAAACTAGGAAAATGTACTACTGCTTGTCTTTTCCAGAAAATGTGGTAAAAGATAATTGACAGGTGGTTCCCAGCTTTAACAGTGGAATAATGAGTCCGAAGAATGAACTGTGGTGTTTCCTTAGTGCTCCTATACCTTCATGGTGTAGAAGGGGAATATGTAGCTTGTTAAAATATTTATTGTGAAAATCAAATTATGTCAAGTCTCTCAGAATGTTATGTTGCAAATCTAAATATATTGAGCCTCTTATTAGTAGGCTTGTAGTTTTGTAGATAGGCTTAATACGAAATGGCAATAAAATAAAATTTCTGCACTAGAGTTTTCAGTGATCTAGAACGTAGGTTTCCAGTGATCAAAACTTAAATTCTGTTAGGTGAAAAGTCTTGTTAAAATTCTTTTTCATGTAGCATTTCAGAATTGATTCTCTGCCAAAGACTTTAAAATAAATCCTCTTTGTAAATCAGTTTTAAATGTGGTTCTTTGAAAGTGATAGAAGAATGGAGTTAATTGTACTGGTTTGGGGTTGAAATGAGAATAACTTTTCTGAATATGTTTGTGTTGCCTTTGCATGTTAAGGTATATCATATCTCATTAGAATTTAACTTGTTCACTTTTTTCTTGAAAGTTTTGTGATTTTAGTATAATATTTTCTCCTGGCTTTCTTTTTAATTGGATGTAAGATATTTAAAGTAAAAAAGTAGGGGGAACCAAGGCAATGTCCACAGACCTTCTCATATATTTTAGTTCATCTGAACTTCTGACCAGTAAATATTTCCTAACCTGGATCACTGAAGTATCATTTGATATCAAAAAGATGATCGTGTACATGTATAACAGTCTATTCCATTGCATAACATTTGTCTGAAATGCATGTGGTGATCATTTGTTCTGTGGTGGCTTTCTGTGTTGGCTGAGATCCACTGACTTCAGCAAGGCTGGGCCATCAGAGAGATGTGTGCTTGAAGTCTCTAAGAGCTGGGTGCTATTGATGTTACCCGACAAAGTAATTGAATTAAGGAACATGAGAAGAATTTCATTTCATGTAACATTGGGAAACCACCTTCCCAGAGACAGGTGACTGTTTCCACCTGAGAACTTCAGAATTCTGAAGAACTCAATGGAAAGCTATGACTTTCTCAAAACTTGTATGCATGGTTTTGAATATAAAAAAAAAATGATCAAGAGCAGCTACCATGTTTAGTTCTTTCTATGGTCAAATTCTTTGCATATCTAAAAGGATTTCAGTTCTTCAATCTTTCAGTACAAAAAGTAATTACTTCCTCTTGCATTATGTAGAAACGTACAAAACCTGGCAGAAACATCATATTAAATGACTTGTGTTAATAAGGGTAATGCTGTATTGTTATATGTCTGCATACCATATAGATAACATAATTATGGGAAGCTTTAATGTTCTTTAAAATGGCAATTGATCAAGTAAGTTATTTCACTTCTAGCTGTCAATTGTCAGACAAATAAACTGCTTTATTACACTTACTAATCAGTTTGTTATTT
The DNA here is from genome assembly GCA_013397375.1 of Toxostoma redivivum. Classification (NCBI taxonomy): domain Eukaryota; kingdom Metazoa; phylum Chordata; class Aves; order Passeriformes; family Mimidae; genus Toxostoma; species Toxostoma redivivum. The sequence continues at coordinate 461,352 of VXBI01008531.1, forward strand.
GCCTGTGGGAATAGAAATGTGTACCTTAACCAGAACTAATAAATTATGCCTTAAACCCCCCAAACAACTCCTTGATTATGTCAAAATATTACTTTGTAACCAATTAAATTCCATTTATGTTTTTGGGGTAATTTTGCAATTAAAATTATATGTTTCTAGAAACAAATTCTTTACAGCTAGTAAAAGCTGGTAAAAGTGGAAGCTTCAGAAGGCATCAGTCCAAAGCCTCTAGCAATATCTCATTGCCAACATTGCATTTTAAACAACATAACTAAAATGAAAAATGCTTACATAAAAAGGAAATCAAAAAGGTTGGGGGAACTTGTCAGTTCTGCTATTGAAAGTTTACAAAAAGTAGGCACAACCAAAGACTTATTTTTTTCTCTAGTTAACATAAACTGGATTTGAAAGTACAGTATGTTATATTGAAAGAACTAAGTCAAAGTGGCATTCTTAAAAGCTGTTTTCTGGAAGCTGTCTAACGTCATTACTTTATTCTGAGCTTTAGCAAGGACCTGAACAAAGCTTACATGCCAATACAGCTGTGCAGTGCTGCTCAGTCTCGAGGACTCCTACTTACAGGGGCAGTTGGTCAAAATAATACCCTCAGATAGAAAACACTACATGTTGTGCTCAGTCTGTTCCTCTCGTGCCACCATTATCACTCTTACTGTAGTGGAAGGCTGGAGCAGAAAACATGGACCCCTGTGGATCCTGTTCTTTCACCCACTTATTTTGCTATCTATGATTGCTGAGTTATATTAGCAAAGCTTAATGGGTGACAAACCAAAAACCACCTCTTTTTCTTCACTGACAGTCAAGGATGACTTGAGTGAAAAAGTAAGATGATCTGGGATAGTGCACTTGAATGGGGACAGAATGCTGGTTCTGCCCCCTCTGACCTTTCTTTGCACTTTTTCTCTTGTAGCAATTATCTTTTTGTTTTTTGTCTCCTGTGATTTTGCCATATATAGAGTATTTTACACATGGTCTTTGTCCTCTTTGTTGTATTCAAAGACTGATTTTAGCCAGCTGCAAAGGCTGCATCAGTGACAAGATTGTTTTTGATTCATATTTATACACTGCATCATCTGAACTTATCCTCTGCCTGTGTTCTCAGAAGTTCTGCTTTCATTGTATGTTTGGTGTTTTGTGGGGCTCTCACTGTCCTGTCACACCTCTGTGCAAAAACAGAATCAAGAATTGATGACATATTACTATTACCATCTTGATATGAATGGAATGAGTTTTGTACTTTAGGAGAGTGACTAATGTCAATGTAAAATAATTATTAATTCATTGTAGGGCTGTATTCATAAATTTGAGAATAAAATAACATGCTCTTAGCCTACTAAGGTACATGGAGGACAGGGAGAAGATCTGAGAGCACTGTTACGGCTTTACCAAGGGCAAGTCCTGCTCAACCAACCTAGGGGCCTTCTGTGATGGAGTGACTACATCAAGGAACAAGGAAGAACTATGGATGTTGCCTCTCTGGTCTTCCCTAAGGCCTTTGGCACAGTTCTTCACATTCTCCTTCTCTCTAAATTGGACAAAGAAGGATTTGACGGGTGGACTGTTGAGTGGAGGAGGAATTGGTTGGATGGCTGCAGTGAGAGGACAATGGTTAACACCTCAATGTCCAGCTGGAGATCAGTGATAAATAGTGTCCCGCAGGCATCCATACTGGGACTAGTTCTCTTTAATACCTTCATCATTGATGCAGACACATGGGGATCAGGTGCACCCTGAGCAAATATATAGATGACACCAAGGTGAGTGTTGTGGTTGATATGCCTGGTGGGTGGATGCCATGCACAGGGACCTGGACAAGCTCAAGCAGCAGTCCTGTGTGAGCACTGAGGTTCAAAATGGCCAGGTGCAAGCTCCTGTATCAATAAAGGCTGGAGGCTGAAAAGATTGAGAGGACACTTCAGAAAAGGACATGGGGTACTTGTAGCTGAACTGACAGTATGAACTTACAGCCTGAAAGTCAACTGTGTTCTGGGCCAGGAGAGGTGTGGCCAGCAGGTCCAGGGAGGTGTTTATGTCCCTCTACTCCACTTATGTGAGAATCCACCTGGAGTGCTGCACTGGGGCCCTCAGCACAAGAAAGATGTAGACCTATTGGAGCAGGTCCACCAGAGGGCCACAGAAATGATCAGATGGATTGAACATCCTCTATGATGAAAGGCTGAGAGAGTTAGGGTTGATTAGCCTGGACAAGAGAGCTCTGGAGAGACCTTATTGTGGCCTCTTAGTGCTGGAAGGGGGCTTATGTGAGAGATGGGGACAAACTTTTTAGCAGGGTCTGTTGACATAGGACAAGTGGTAGTGATTTTAAGCTAAAAAAGAGTAGAGTCAGACTAGATAGAGACAAATACTTTTTTACAGTGTGGGTGGTGGAACACAGGAAGAGTTTTCCCAAAGAGATGATGGATGCCCAATCCCTTGAAACAGTCAAGGTCCAGTTGAACAAGGCTGAACAAGCTGATCTCACTCAGAGTTTGAGATGTCTGTGTTCATTGCAGTAGGGTTGGACTACATGACCTTAAAGGTCCCTTGCAACCCAAACTATTTTATGATTCTGCATTATTGTAAAGATCAGGAGCTCCTTAGCAGCCCTGAATGTGTGAAGAAATGAAGTGTGGTTTTTCTGTTGTACAAAAAATGGTTATACAATGCATTTGTCCTTTTTAATGGATAACTATCGAAAGCATAGTGATGTTTCCATAGCTTATGGCATTTTTGGTCCCACAGAAATTAAAACCTTCTCAGCCAAGTTGTTAATTGTTTTCCATGTTGAATGGAGAACTAATGCATTGTTAGTAAATACTTGTAGTCTTAGTCCTAACAAGATGTAATGTTTGATGGTGGGAGGGCATTGGTGAGGGGAAAAAGAAGCTCTGTCATTTCCCAGTCTCAATTTAAGTGCTTTAGATGATTCACCGCATTTATTGTGAAGGATGCAGCTCACCCAGCTGAAATACATAAACCATGGACAGAAACTTAAGTTATAATCTCTCTTTGTTCTTGGCAGCGTTTGTGTGTTTTACTAACAGAGCCAGTCTAGTACTAACACATCTAGTATTTTTAAAAGGTGGCTTAATCCACCACTTTTTAGTTTCTGGAAGTCTACACGCATTATTTTTTACCTTCTTGGTTTGGTTTTTTTTTTTTTTTAGCTAGGCTTAGTTTATTCTGAAAATAAATTCTTAGCATAGTTTCCTGTCCTTAAGAGGCTGTTGGGGTAATTCTTATGTAATGTCTATAAAATGTACTTTAAATTTAGAGAAACGACATATACAGTACTGCTGTTTATTTGAGGCTGGTTAAAATCTCTATGCTTTATCTGAGAAAATAATATTACATTTGGGAAATTAAGCAGCCTTTAGCAAAGATAAGTGTATTTAGCACTCAGATTTCTCCTTCCTGCAGCAGATAAAACATTTAAAGAGTAGTTCCTTAAAATGAGGGAAATCTTATATTGTCCAGCATATATGAGAAGCTGAATAAAGGCCTTGCATCATTCTAGCAACTCCTGCATGGCAAGATCTTGAAGAAGTTCTTAGCCATACCTCTCTGGCTAAGGATTAGACATGTAAATTTTACTCCTTTTCACCAAATGCATTGAAAAGAAAGATCATCTGAGTTTTCAAGCAGAAATGTTCCCAGCTGCATTTTGGCTGAGTTTGTAATCTGTGTGGTTGTGGCAAGGACAATACCAGCTCTGCAGGCTAGGTGAAGCTTCTGAAAGCCAACTTGGCCTGTTTCGTATGCTGTAATAGTTTCCTGGACTGGTTCTGTGCTTATCCTCATGTTTCCAAGAAGTAAGTGGGCTGTAATACAGAAAGAACTAAAACTGCCTTGAGGAGCCTTGGAGCATGTAGGAGAGAATTCATGAGGTATCAAATCCACACATACATGTATTAAAGTCACTATTTGAGCCAAACTGACATGGTAAGGTGTAATGATCCATTTTACAACACCCTTGATAACAGGAAGTGTTAGATGAAGCCTGTATAAAGAGGTGACTTGAAATTTTGAATTCAATGGGCTATAAGGGAAAGAAATTTGAGTCCAAGATTTCCTGCAAGGAGAGGCACAAGCAGGTCTGAGAGAAGCAGCTGAGCAAGTTCAAGAGGCAAAGACATTTGATAAGCAAGTGCAGAGTTGCTTAGGGCACTGTGTGACCACAAATTCTAGTGCCCGTGGGTTTGGTTGCTCAGGACTGTATGCGTGGGATAAAAGTTATAAATTAAACATTGCAGTTTTGCATTTAGTTGTTTAAATTGTGCAAGAGTGTTCCTACAACACACTGCGATTTTTTTCTTCTTCATAAAATGATGCAAATCATTTGTTAAATGATATGCAGTGGATCAGTAGCCTTCACATCATGTTGATTTTGTAATGATGCACGCTGTCTGGAGGTAAAATACTCTTGTTAAAGTATAAACCCCCTAAAAACAATTTTAACTCCTGTGGCAGTTGCATCAGCATTTCCACTGAATACAAGTGCTAACTCATCCTTATGTTGATTTACTGTAATATGCAAATCCTTTGTGACAGAATGCACACTCACCAATACCTTTTTGCTATGTAAATCAGTATTTGGGGTATGAAAGATGTCTTGCTGACTGTAAGTTGTGCTTCATTACTTCTTAATGCAAGGTAATACTGTGCAGTCAAAGTAAAATAAACAGTCTTGTTGATTTTAGTGGCAAAATTTATTGTTTTCATGTTTCAATAATTTTTAGAGCAGATGTTTTTTTTAAATTTTGCTACCTAAATTTGCAGTATAGCACAAGTTAGAACAAGAAAGTTTTGGTAGCTCATCTTGTTGTCAGTTATGTTGAATGAATGCCAAAATGTAAAGCTGTAAGTACGATTTAAAATGCTTCAAAAAATGTTGAAAACTGATGTTGGGTTACTGGCCACATGATTCGCTTTGAAATATTTGAATTGCTTAGACCGAATTATATATCTTATAGAATCCATTGTAATTGTGTGTAGCGTACAACTGAAAAGAATAAATAGGTCATAAGGAAGTCTTAAAACTTTACAGCACGTGCTGCTCTTTAGGTGAGGGATGCCATGTGTGGTGTGTATCGTATACGTAATTTAGATCTTTAGTAGCATTTTACAGATTATAGCAAACTTTAAAAGATTTTTTAAAAATCTATCTAGAAGGAAAAAAATCTTGTTAAATGACAGCATGTTGTTAAACATTTCCAGTTATTGCATGTGACAAAAAAATAAGTTAAATATGTTAACTAAAGTGGTAAGACCTTTTTTGTCTAATAATATGACAAAATATAGTTTATGTAATGTACTGTACTATTGTATCTTTCCAAAACACTATCTTACTTGACCATTCTTGAATTATCAGAAGGAATGCACAGATAAAGAATGCACTAGAAGAAATGCTATGTAATTTGTGTGACACGTTAAAAATGTATATATTGGTCTAATCCTGTGAACTTTTGTAGTTTTATGCTTTATTGTTTTAAACAATTATGTCAGTAATTCATGATACAAGATAAACTACATAATACAACATAAATGACATTCCTACTACTTACTTTTAGTCCACTTTTTAAAAAAAATCCAATTTTAACATGAAATCAAATGTTCACATAAATGTTGTGTTATTGTTTTCAGTACCACTCTTTTCCTTAGTGTGTATGTACTTAGTTTTGCTTGTTTTCCACTTATGGTACATTTTAGAGCTTGTTTTCAGTGCTGTGTGTTGAAAAATTGCAGCCTGTGATGCATGTAGTTCTGCTTCTTTACTCTACATTAAACATCTATTTTTTTTCATTTATGTATTCTATTGTTCTGTCTTTTTGAGGGGAATCTTTTCTATTTTCTCTGAGATATCTTATTTGTTCCACAGAAAAACATTTAGAATTTAGCATGTGGTTGATAAGACCAATATAAGATTTACTGATGCTTAGAAGTAAATGGTTTAAATACAAAAGAACAGAAATTATGTAAAGTAAAAAAGAGCATATGCAGTCTTAATTTTTGGGCAACAGTTGCCGTTATCTTCCTCAGTTTGCTCTAGCTAATTGGGGCTCTGACATGTCTTGATGTATATGTGCTATCCCCAGTTACTCAGATAGTATATTCTGATAAGGTTGACCTCATTAGAAGAAACGTTTTCTTTTTCTTAAACAGTGTCATAAATATACATTACATTTGTTTAAGGCATCCTATGTCTTTGAAGTCATTTCAATGTACAACACAGTGTCAGCTCATTAACATTGGATCAAAGTGTGTATTAAGTTTCTGATTAAACATCCCCTCTCTTTCAGCTAGGAATAAACACAATTATAACTTCTTCCTTCCTGGTGTTGGTTTAAGATTAACATGTGCCCAATTTTAGTGAGTTTGACTGTTGCTTCTAGACAGCTGGGTAAACAGACTTTAAGGAAAGTAGGTGAAGTTTAGCATACAAGTGTTTTTTCCCTAGTGTTCAAAACTCCTTACATGTGTTCTAATTAACCTTCTTTTTGTCTAGCTGATGATTAGGCTTAATATCTGTGTAAGACTAGGCTTGTTTAACATTTCAACCAGTTCTGTCTTTGGGCAATTAAAAGCTGCCAGTGCAAATGTGTCAAGATAGATGAAATTGCGGTGGCTGGTGATACTGCCTGCATAAAAGAAATTCTAGTGCTCACTAATGAGAATCAAACATGCTGTAGCCATAAGGATTATGAATTTTTTTTTTCTTTTCCCCAACAAAATTCAAAAGAACCTAATTTAAGAATTATTCTTTTTGTTAAAGAATATACAGGCAGAAGATACCCTTGCAGAAAGAAGATAATCCTTTTTCTTCAGACTTAATTTCTAATGGATACACAGCCCAGGTTGCAGATTGTGCTTTTGCATCAGTAGAAAGAATAGGTAGGAATCCTGGCCCCACCACAACACAGTCACATAAGTTATGTCTATGGTACATGGGAGGGTCTGGGTGTGAGTGCGGGTGAAAGTATGTGCCCTGGACTCACATTTATGTTTCTGCATGCTAATGAGACTGCCTCTATCTTTATTGTGGTGTGCTGTTTTAATGAGTCATCTTGCTTGTCCTGTAGTCCTGACTGACTCCATGCTCTATCTGGTCCTTCAAGAGAAGTGTGCAGCTGATTTGTAGGGTCTTATGGACATGAAATTTACAGAATGAGTCATGTGGGTAGATGGTTATAGGTTTGAGTTGAAACCATACAACCAAACTGCTGTCTTACCTTGCTGTCCGGAAAGTAGATGGGTTCTGGGTGCAGAATGAGGTTATGAACTCTGAGGACTATGTGCAGGCTTGTATTAGTGCAGTTTGGAAGCTTGGCTAGTTTGGGCTTGAACAAGTGTTCACACCTAAGTTTAGAAAACTTTGCTTGCATAGTTGAGTTGTTGTTTTCAACTACACTTCTGTATAGGTGTGGTGGCTTATGGTTTGTGTCATGACTTTGTTCCTGCCTCCATCTTGTCCATTGAAATAGAGTTGGTTTGCTAGGATTTCTGTCGATTGCAAGAGGAAATACCCTAAATTGTTCATCTCTGCACTGGAATCATAAAACTTTTCATAGATTGAAACTTCTGGTTATAGAAAAAAAAGTAGTTCTAGATAAGAGCTGGATACAAAATACAGAAAATGAAAAGCAAAAAAAAGAAACATAATAAGATATGATATTTTAATATTATACCTTAAATGTGCATTAGAAGTAATTCTCTAATTGCTTTATTTTACAAAAATGGTTACATGCCTTTGTTTTATTAGCTGGAAGGAACATCCTCTTAAATATGTGAAATATTTTAATCTTACGATTAAGTTTTTGAATTTTGCTTTGAAGGTTCTGTTTGATAAATATGAAATAAGAAATCTTTCAGTAGAGACAATTCTTCTAACTTAAGTGGAAATTACTGAGTGTGGCTGAAGTATGTTGATTACTGTAGATACAATTAGTTTGAATGCAAATGTCTGAATAGAAATGCAGGTTTCTACCTGTTTCATGCATCAGAGATACTGTGTTTATTTCTGTATTTTTTTCATACTGTAGATGGCTGTGAATGCCCTTCCTGGAAAGTAGTTTGATCTGTGTAAAAGAATACTTTCCTTTAGTAACATGTGGAAATAGTTTGATGGAATAAAATGAGAAGAAATTAATCATAGTTATTCTGAGCTTCTTTTGCTGGTTTATAGCCAGACCTAATTTAGACGGAAATCCTTATGAGATGGTAGTGTTTGGAAACATATAAATAGTCTTTCACCCAACAAAAACCATTCCAGGACATATTTGTAAACTGTTAGATACCTAGCTTGTCTAAATTAACATTGATTGTTATTGTTACGTAGTTAACCAGTGTCCTAATGCAATCCTTGTCTTCATGGAAAAGCAAGATTAAATTGCTTGTATATTTACCACGTTCATAATTATAAAACAGGCTTTAATGATGTTCCAAGATGGATAAGTGTGGCAAGCCCCACCATCTCCAACATACAGTTTCAAAGAAGTTAGCTGCTTTGAAACTAATTTCTAATATACTTCTATTTTCAGTGTATATATGCAAGCCAAGTTTATTCTTTCTAAGGCAGGGTGGCTAAACTATTTGTGACTCTTGCTTCAGTTCTATTTTGCTTGTCAGAGTTGAAAACAAGTCTGAATAAAGAATTAAGATTTATAAATATGAATACTGAGAAAACATGTAGAAGCTTAAGATAGGAACATTCTTTTAAACTCAGCACTCAAAGGCTTGCTTTTCTATATCCTCATATCAGGTCTATTCCTAAGTAATATTAAAACATTGAATTGTTAGTTGGGATGATTAAAATATTAAATAAATAAAACATAAAATATACACTTACTTGGTGCTACTAGACAGCTGAGAAGATAGCATAGGGAAAATGAATTTCAGGGGAGACAGAGGCTAGGAATGGAGAGGAAAAGTATTGTTGGTGTAATTAAAAAGTGAAAAAAAGTCATGTTAGAGAGATGGAAGGCTTTGCTCTTTTATGACTAGACTGTAAAGTTTTAGGCTGTCATTCCCACACACTTGAAGTTGAGGGTTCCAGACTGGCTGTGTGAGTGGACTTTGTGTCTCTGTGTTAGTACTTGGGGCTTACTGGGGACAAGGTAAGTATGCCAAAGACATAGCATACTTTTTTTTTTAGTAGGCCAGCCTGGAGGATCTGCGGTTGTCTGAACTTGTTACCACACTGTTCTAAAACAAAAGGAATTGTAGTTCTGACATTTTTTGTGAGGATTTTGTGCCACTACAACTTTTTTTCTTCCTAGTCCATGTCATTCAACTTGTTGAGATTTGCAGCTATTTAGCATTGTTCTGTTTCAACATTGGCTACCCAAAATGGCCAAATCAGTGATGCTTGTTGGTTTTCACGCTCTTTTGGAGCTTTTGACTCTTTGATAACTTGTTCTTGGTATGTTGTGCTGTAGGTGGGGTGTGTTGGTCTTGGGTGAATGTTGCATTGTATTTTGTATGTCTGTAAGCTGGATAATATTTTGCTTGTGATAAAAGCTCCATCTCCCTCCCTAATCCTTATGAAAATTTTAATGAGTTATGTTTGGATTTTACTACCTACTATTACCTTTTTATAAATAAAAGGAGGATTTTAATTATTTATGAATATTCAGTAAAAGTAAGCTATACTGCATTATGTTAGCCAAGTTGTTATGTTGTATGTTGGCTTCTGTGATCTAAAAATTCATATTAATTTTGTAATAAAAGATGTCATTAATCCTTTTTTTATTCAGCAGTCCTTGAACTGATTGTGTTGTCTGATCTTAAAGCTCACCCTGGCTGTGGATTCACTGAATAGAAATATCTAAACAACTCATGTTAAAGTAGAAGTATGATAAACTGAGAACAATATGTTGCTGTTTAGTGAAAAGGTGGGTTAGTATACCTTGTATCCACTGAAAACACTTGTAATACCTTGTTACACTGACCTTCCTCATGCACTTCATTCTCTACCTTTTTTTTCAATCACCACTGAATCCTTAAATCTTGAATGCATGTTATAGTCTAGGCAGTTATGCAAAAAGATGAACACAAGACTTAGAACCTTTTCATAAATTATTTTGACTTGTGCAGTTAAATTGGGTCATAAAAGACACCTGTTGCTTTTAAAAGCATCTGGAAATAGGTTCAGTTTTACCAGATCAATAGATGAGCTTACTTCTGAGTGACAGGAGTCTGTCACTTCCCCTGAAGTTGATAGAATTCTGCGTTCTTAGAATATTTTAGCATTGTTTTAAGGAAGTCATAGATTAGAAGGTTGTTTTTTCTTCCAATATTTTGTCTGCAAAAGAAAACTAATCCGTTAGTGGTATTTGTTTCAATGTCTGTTATGCTATGAAGCAGTATGTTATGAGCTTGGTCACTCATATTTGAATATTTTAATTGATTTATTTAACAAAATATGCAAAAATGGGGGAAAGAAATGCATTTCCTGGACATGCCAAGGTTAGTGCTTGAGTATGTTTGAAGCAGAGCATCTTGAAGGCTGTAAAGTGGACATTTAAAGAAATTCAGATCTGTTGAATATCCACTTCACATTCAGGAGGATGTTTAATGCATTTTCTGTATGATGAGGTCTGGCTCAAAATTACTAGAAATTGGAAGACAAGTACTCTTGAGTAGGGAAATGTCAGTATAAGACCAAGGCACTTGCTTTAGATTCACAGGATTTGTATTTTGTGCTATGGTAATTCAAAGTGCAAAAGAGATTTTTAGAACTACAGTGACATTTGCAAGTACTTATAATTTTAAATGAGGTCAGGCTTTCTTTGGCCTTGCCTGAGAGCTGGGCCAAATACTTGTGTAATTCTGACATAAAGAGCAAGTCAGTGCTTCTCAAATTAGAACAAATAAAATTCAAATACCTGAAGCCCAGTATATACTCTTTTACTAATATGGAAATAATTTTTGTTTCTGACTTATAAGCACAAAAACCAACATGGAAATCCCTTGCAAAGGTTTAAATGCTTGCTGTTGTAACTTGAATAGATGTAAACTAGCTGAATGAGCATGTTCTTCACCTACACCCCACAATTATCAGGGACAATCTCTTTAGCTATCTCTTTAGCTATAATACTGCCTTACTGTATTATTACCTCTATTGTGCCCTAATATTTAAGTTTCTGAATGAAAAAATGTAATCTGTAGCCCTGTCTTAAATTCCTAAATTCCCCATTCAGTACATTACAAGGCTGCTAGGTGGAATTCAGAAAGGCTTTGTGATTTTCAGAGAAGGGATTTGTGCTCACCAGAAAGAAGTACTGCAGAATGAGCCAAACATCTTAAAAGTGTGCCCCTCTTTGGCCTGTATATAATACAAAAGTCACAGCTCAATTCTTTTGATTTTACATGCCAAATGTTATGCCTAGACCATGAATGAAGATACAATGAGCCGGTTTTGGAAGCAGAAGCACATGTGGTGAGGTCTGTGTAAGCCAGCACGGGTTTGGCAGCTCTGTTGGCTTATACCAGCTCAGGGATGTTGCCAGCAGTACTGCAGATGGAGTTTCCTGTGTTTGAGACTCAGCTCTCTTGTGCCATATGGAAACAGTGCAGGGCCACAGGCCAGTGTTTTCCCTTGCTTGGTCCCAATTTCACGCAGTCTGAAAGAGGCCTTAGGAATTAATGTAGTTCATGCGTCAGTGAGGTTGTAAATGTAGCCTTGTGTTGGGTCACATCATCTGGTTGAGAAAGCCTATGTGTGTTTATAAGACAGAGAAAGGTCCTGTGGGGAGTGAGCCCATAATAAGCAAAACAGACAATCAGTTTCTGTATCTTGTCTCAGGATTTTTAAGTATTGACTCAGTGCTGCACCTTAGCAAGTATGCTCAAGTTGAGCTTCTGGGGCTTTTAGACTGCAGCTCTTTATCATATGAAGGCTTTCTGAGCAGTTGAAACTTCTTGGCTTTACTAAGTACCAGAGTTGTCCATTCTGCTTTCAGTCACAGACTGAGTTGTCCTTTTCTAGAGTAAAAGCTGGGCTTTCTTTTGAAATCAAATGACTGCTTATTATCATGTTTCTGCATACATGGAATTTCTCTCCTTTGCATGATCAGAAGTCAGCCATGAATCTTATTCTTTGTATTAAATTTCACATTTTCAATCAGTATCAGATATAGTTTGAGTGGACCTGCTGCAGAAAAAAAAAATCTTATTGCGCCCAACTCGTGATTTCTTATTGAATTGGCAGGAAGAGAGAGGAAAAACTCAGCCTGCCATGCTGGTCTCAGATATGGGGTATTGTAAAAGAAAACTGTAGTTTGAAAAATGCACTTGTTAAATGTTAAGTGCCGTGAAGCTTTCAGTTACTTGAGAAGTTAATTGCAGACTTTTTTAAAAAAAGTTGCATTTGGATTTAGTAGAAATTATGTCTTTCTGAATTGTTTGGAAGAGCTAGGTCTCAGCAGAGCAGGAGTTGTGGTTCAGTATTGTCACAAAGATACCAATACAGATATTCATAATTTTTTATTGTGCAATAAACCAGATGGCAAGAAAACAATGTGTTTCAGAGTTCTTAAAAGAACATAATTCTGAGTATTCAATTTTATTTAGAATTGCAGTTTGGTTTTTTGTTCCTCAGAGTGCATGTTTCACTTGTGAGATTTGGTTACGCAAGTCACATTGTATTCTTCCAGCCTGTTTTATGCTGAAAATGTAAAATGACAGGATTGTTAAAACTGTAATAAAATATTGGATCGGCCTACGGAATCCTCTTTAGCTAAATAGCTTTCTAGAATGGTAACTGTTCCAGAAAAAAAATTATTCAAATATATAGCTAATTACAGAAAAACTATGGGTAGCATGTTGCTCTCTCTCTTTTCCCACTACTTTCTAATTTTATAATTTTGTGTGTGTGTGTGTGTGACCAATTAAAATATGACAGCAGAGCAAAATAACATAGTCCAAATGCCCAGCAGCTGGGATATAGATGTAATAGTGCATGTCTTTGAATCATAGGAAACAGAGAGGGGACAAATTGCAGATAATTTAGTCTCTCTACTTCTGCTATGCACAGCTTTTGCTCTAAGTACATCTGTTAAATTTACACCCCATTTAATACACTGACGTATTACTAAAATTATAGTGGTGTTTAGTTTTCTCAGTTTGTCTTTTCTATTACAGAAATATAATTGATCCTGCCTAGGACAGAAAGGTGGCCTAGATGACTTGAGATTCTTTACAGACAGTTCTTATGTGATTGCATAATTTTTACTTATCTTTCCGAATCACATTTTGCCTTTGGTTGATAGTGTTTTGCTCCGTGTAGTTTTTGTATAGGTATCTCTTTCCATGTATTAGAAACAAAAAGTGTTTTCCAGATTTTGAGAAAGTAGTTCAGGTATATCTCTTCTCACATGTCTTTTGAATCTTTTTTCTTCCTTCACCCTACCCTGGTTGGTCATGCCTACCAGAAATCTTTGGGCATGAGAAATTGGTTCACATCTCTGTATTCATTCTGTAGAAAAATGAACTGAGAAACTGTAGTTTAGAGCTCATAAAGTGCTCAACACTGGCTGCATTCACCTTTTTTTTATTGTTAGTAGTGTAAAAGGGAGAGGGAAGAGAACTCGTTCTTTCTCTTCTGAGAGGGCAAACCTTTTTTTGTATTTTTCTGCTATTTTATGATTATCTGAGGTCAGAAATCTTCTAAGAATGAACAGGACTTATGTATTAGGGCAGGATTTGCCAACGAAGATAAGTATAATTGCTCATATGTGATAAGGGACTGTAGTGTTTTTTTCTGTGTCAAAATTCACTAAACCTCAGAAAATCTGTGTCTGCAGTAAAAAGTGTCCGAATTCACCACTGGGAATGATTTTCTAGGTATATGGTTTTAAGATGTTGGATAATTCCACATATTTTGAAACAGCATCAATTATTCTTTTTCTATTAATCTTAAAAATTCATAATAAGTAGTATAGCATGAAGATGCTCTTCTCAGTGGTTAGCATTGATGGGGGGCACGCTGTTTGTCCTGTGACTTGTTAAGCAGTGTCCTGCCATTGCATTATTTTCTTCATTATTGTATGGACCCCTCTTGTCCCAGTAGTCTTAAGCTACATCCAAAGCACATGAGCATTTGATAAGTTGCTGATGAAGTGTGGATAACTTTTTGATATCAAAATGCCTAAAACTGCATAGGAGAGTTCTGTTTCAAAGATGCCACAGGTCTTTAATACTCTATATTGATGAAAAAAATCAAAGGTATATGTTTAATTGGTTTCAAACCTAAGCAAAACTAAAACTGAAATATAAGCATTTAAATATCTGTTCTGCAGCACAATGCTGGGTACTGTCAGATATATATGCTGTGTTCTGTTTGATTTCACTGGTATGTATGGTTACTTGGTATTTCACAGGGTGAATTCAACACAGGAGCAAGCTCAATTTTCTGAAACTTTTCTGGTATCTTAGTTCTGATCAGTTTAGATCAAGTTGAGATCTGTGAAAGCAATAGGTGTTGTGGATTGTCAAGACTTCTCAGGTGTCTGCTGCTGTTTGCTATCTGAATAGGCCTAGAGCTGTCCTCACAGAAACCACATACTATGTATAGAGAAGAAAGCTGAAGAATGAACATCTTAGATGTTTATGAAGGACTTAAGATTTCTTTATTTTTTTTGGTAAAATGTCCCTCAAAGTGTTCTTATACAATCTTCCATTGCTACATTAATCTTGAAAGTCTCATGAAGACGAAGTAGTGTGACTTATGGATTATGAGAGATAGAAAAGATAAAGAAGGAAAAACAACAATTTTCAAGCTTTTTCGACTAAAGCTTTGTGATATAAATTAATATTGATAACATTTAGATCTCTCATTGTGCTTTGTTCCACAGGCAGCAGGAGCAATCCGTCCTTTAGTTTCTACTGTTATTGCCTCTGCTCCTGATGGCTGCTTGGACCACTCACTGGAACGTGCCAGGTACAGAGCGAGTGAAATGCCTCAGGCATTCTTGTTTGATATAATCTATGAAGCATACCAACAGGTAAGATATTAAGACTTTCTGAGACCTTTTTTCCATTTACTTCAGTTAAAAAGAAGAAAATGTAACTTTATTTCTCTTCTTTCAAGAATAGAGCTTCAGCACCTATTTCAGATCATGTCAAGCTGTATGCATATTACTTCTGAGTTTTTAAAAAAGCCTAATCATTCTAATTTATTCAAATTTTTGATTAGTTAACTTTTAAATACAAGATGGGGTAATGGGTCTGAATGGCTGAAAAGACAAATATAATTTTTATTGTGCATTAAATAAATTACTTAGATGAGTGGGTTTATATGTTCAAAGTTACGTGTCTATGTAAATTATGTACTGTTGATTGAGAGTATCAAAGGTTTTTGGGTGCACAGTGTAATAATTACATTTTATAGTAATTTAGTGGGATACAGGCTGATCTAAAATACTGAGATAATATAACTTGCTACATCTAGGTAAATGCTTATTTTGTTTCTTGCTGTATGTGTATTATACATACTTTGATTAGTGGCTGAAAATAATGTTTACTTGTCTCTGTTGTAATTTTTCATTTTTTCTTAATATATTGCTTTGAAATTAATTTCATTCAGGAAAATTATGTGGATAATGTATTAAAACCTGACTCTTTTGCCTTAATTTGCCCTGAAGACTGCTTTCATTTGCCCCACCCTGCATTCACAGTTTACTGGAAACATTCCAGCCTTTAGTCTCAATACTCAACTTCCTTTTCATTCATCACCTTGTGGAAATTGCCTGTCCTCCAGGTATCTTACAGACTGACTGGAAGCAGAGCATTTCTTCATTTGTCATTTGGAAGGAATTATTTTTCCTGTTAATCCTGACAGTCATGCTTCCTATCAGTCTTTCAATTCTAAACAAGCCCAAGTTTCTGATAGTCACTTTCAGAGAGTACACTACTGAGAAGTCACCAACAGAAAAAACTGAGGATAGGCAATGAAGAAGCTGTTACTTAATTGCTCAGTAATTGTTTTCCTTAGAAATGTTGGCACAAATTCTTTGTCATACCCTTTATGAGTGATACTTGGAGATATTAGATGCTGAAGGTGAAGGAGTATCCAAAATTAAGAGCTACTCAAGTGATTGGACTGGCTTCAACCTTTTTGCTTCTGATAGTAAGCAGGGGGTTGTTCTTGGTATATGACACACAGCTGATACTTCTGAGATTCTACCTTGAATGTAGTGGGTATACTCATAAGAAATGTAGCCTCTATATGCATAAGAATACATCTCAAGAGGCAACTGCTGCTGTTGGTTCTACAACCTTTTTTGATGTGTGTATCTTTTGGCAAATTGCATGTTTATGTGCTGTTTCTTGCAACCACCAACAACCCAGTACTTCTTCTACTGTGTTTGCTTATAATTTGCAAATACGATGGAGCTGGCAAATACATAAAAAGCTCTTGGCCTAAATGTCTCACTCAAAAGACAGCTATATTTGCAGTTCCTATGCTCTTCTGAATAGAGTTTTTTCTCACATATGCATTCCATCAGTCTTCTTTTTTGTATCCCTGCTCTTTCAAGAACAAGCCACCAAAGCTGTTAGAAGCAACCAAGGCTATGGTTTCTTGTCCCCAGTTTCCTTTGCTTTGGCTAAATTCTGGTCATTTTAATACTCTGTGCCTAGACCCTTGGGAAGTATAACACACTGCTAAAATCTCTCAACTCATATTGTTTCCTAATTATTTATGTTTCAATGGTGTCTAGCTGTCCAAGTCAAGGATTAAGACCCTATTGTTCTGGGAACTGTATAAACAAATAAAAAAAGACAGATAATCGTTGTCCTGAAAAACCTAGTCAAGCTACTGTAGGACAGATTTTTGTAGGAATGGATGCAGCTTATGATGCTTCCTAAATATTAACATAACCATAATCAATTCCCACAACCTGGTGAAGGTAAGTATCATTGTACAGGTGAACAAAGAAGAGAAAATAATTTTGTTACTTATGTTGCAAGTCATTCAAGAAGCTGGGAATGGAATTTGTTTTGGCTGGCTCCGCCTGGGATCATGATCCCATGCCTGTGTATTTTATACAGTTGTGACCTTTATGCAACAACAGCGTGGGGAAAAACAACTGTCAAACATGCATTCCTTGGAAAGAAACTGTCCGTTTGAATTAGTGCTTCGAGTAACATGGGCTTTTCAGTTACACTGTGAGTAATGTGGAATACTGCTTTTAAACTCCATCTCTATTTAAATGCACCATCTGATGTGAGTCGATAGGTTTAAAGTGTTTACTTCCAGATATGTTTGTGCATGTAAACTCTCTAAATATACTGACCACAAAGTTGTGAAAATCAGTTAAAGGTCAGTTTCCTGACCCTTACAGGTTTGCCATCTACAGTTTCTTTTGTCTCTTCTTGTCTGGTAGCAATCTGGGCACAGCGGACTTGAGGTCCTTCTCCTTTTATTGCTGTTTTAAATTTATCTAGAACTAGAATGGAGTAAGGTATTAACACTATTAAAATATGAAAAAACATATTTGTATGATCTTTACCAAATTAAGTAATTTCCTTAGAAAACATTTTCCATTTCTTGCTCAAATAAAAAAAAAATAGTAATGATTTGGGGAAAAATACATACCCTGTTGAATCTCCTCTAATTAATTTCATGTACAAATACCAAAGATTGATTTACAATAGTATCTTAAAATATATGTGTACTACAGGGGATCCCCTTTACATTTGACGCCAAAAAATCAGGACAGATTTTGAGGAATTCAGCCAGGTTATTCATCTGCATTTCATTGTGATGCATTTAATTTAGTTTTTAGTCTTACAACTTCCCTGTTATCTAAAACATGTATTCCAAACAGATCTTTGTTCAGATACAGGTTACTTTCTGATTTATAACTGTTATGATGTCAAGACTTCTGACTTCATAGCTATTAACTTTCAAATTTATACCATTTATAAAATTTATAAAAGTTACAACTTTTATTTGAATTATGTGTGTCTGGTTCAGGATGGACAAGTGACCAATGCAAACAACTGCAACAACTGTATTTATAGTGTGTGTGGATCTTGCAGGTGGGAGGCTTTATGTTAGCCAGGGGTTTTCCTTGGGATTTTAGGTAAAAGGACATATAAATTTGTTAAGGGGATAAATGTGATGTTGCATCACTATTCTTAGTTCTGGTACATCCTAATTTGTAAGTTCTCATTTCCTGCACAATGTAATGAACCACAGTAAATGGACAAATTAAAAATTTTCAAATCAAAGGTGCAAACCTCTAGTAAAACCTCTGGAAAAGTTGTAAAAAATGTCAGAATCCATTATTTACTTCAATTCTGAATTACCTGGGACAAAATCAGGCAATTGAATTTTTTAAAAAATACTTTTATTTTATTATGTTAATAAAATATTCCTAATCTTTAAAATACTTGTTTCTTTTCTATTTTTATCAATCCCAAGGAAAATCAGGAAAGTTTAAGTGTTAATTGAAAATCCACCCTTTCCAAAGATAGCAAGTAAGGGATAGATTCCTTAGACCAGACTTGTTCATTTTTGCTTAAGGTAGTTTCATGTTTCTGTTCCACTTCATGATTTAAATAGAAACAAATGTGAAGTATGATCATGCAAGCCTGGGAGGAGGTGGGTGGGGGAAAGACTTCACTTACCAGAAGTCAAGTGTTCCCTGGAGCAGTACCTTTTAAAAGAATTAGAGTATCAGGAAGTCAGGTAGACTACCATTTTCCTTTAATCAGAGTAGGTTGAGACTCATTTCTGTAATACTTCCTTTTGACATATTGTGAAATGGACAAAGATCTCAAAGGCTTTTTTGTCTTTAACACAAAGCATCTTGTTGTGTCATGTCATGTGCTCTGTACAAAGTAACACAACCACAGTATATAAAGGCTGAAATACTCAAAGCATTGAACACTTGAAATGTATCTGCTAAAGCAGGAAAGGTAGCAGGAACATTTAAAAAGCTTTACCTTTTCATGGTCTGGGAGAGAAACAATCAAAAATGGAAACAGAAGAGGAATGGTAGGTAGAAGATTCTAACCAGTTTCTGTGTCAGATACATCAGTTAAGGAGTTGTCAGTATGAATGCCAGGAATTCCAGAGAGTTGCTCACCAATGCCTCCAGTCCATGGAAGCTGAAAACCCTGTGTTATAAGTGCATGACATGTTGTTGTCTCTTCGCAAATATTGGGATAAATGCTATATGTATAATGTTAAAATAGCATTTCTATATGGATATAGTTTTTATTCTTTTTTTTCTTCTCTCTGGTAATAGCACAAGTTAGACATAAGTTTTTAGAGATAGTATGCTTAAACTACCCGCTTAGTTAAGATAACAGCCCGTAAANCAATTATCAACACTCACTGGCTGCCAGAGGCCGGGACCACCACCCAAATTAAAAGATGATAAGAAGATTAAAACCACAAACCAAGAAACACGCATGCTCTAAAAAGCCGGACCCAAGGAGTGGCCATGCTAAACAGTTCCCAGAAACAGTTGACTATGTATGAAGGTCTATAAATATGTAACAAGTTATGTATCCTAAAACGTGTTTAAAGGGGTGTTCCCGAAGCTCCCGCGTGCTGTTGGCAGCATGCCAAGCTCCCAGCCGTTTTAACCCTTTGCTTTTTGTTTGTCTCCTGTTGTCTTTTTTATTAAACCTTTTGAATTCTCCCAAAACAGTGAACCTTATTTTTCACACTTGTAAGAGGAAATAGCCACAAACAGCTGAAAAAAGAGCAGGACATGTTAGAATGCTATTCTGCAGGAATCCTTCCTATGTGGGTGGTATGGCAAAGTCTGATCACTAACTCTAAATTAAGGGATAGCTTTTTAAGAATCTATTTAAAAAAAAAAAAACAAAAAACCTCCACATTTTTTCTGCTGATCATTTATACATTATCTTACAATTTTCCTCAAGATCTGCTGTACCTGTGAAAAATTTACTGCAAGAACTAAACATTTTGGGGAGGGTGGAGTGTTTGTATTACATACATAGTTTAATCATTAGTTGAGAGTAGACCTTTTGCAGAGTATGGTAGTTTATATCTAATCAGAACAATGAAGCTGAAGTAAAAAAGAAAAAAAAACAGGAAGCAGGAATACTCATTGAAGAATGAGCTTCAACATGTTTAGAGATATTTCTCTGATTCATGTCTATAACCTCTTTACAGATATCCACACAGATCAGTCTGATCTTAGGGATTCTATCTAATCTATGTAGAAAATATGTATAGATTAGTACTTTTTGGGACTACAGTAAATTAGTGTATCTGTTCATAACCAACATTAACCACTCTTGGAATATTAAGCAATTACATTTACTTATGGGCCATTACAGCATCTGCCTGCATAGGAGAGAACGGCTATATATAAACATGGTAATGACAAGATACAAAACAATAGTGTGTCAGAGAGGATCGTGCACATGCTTTGATGCTGAATTCTGGGAGGCAGATGTTCTTCCACTCCCCAAAAAAATCATTGCAAGATGTCCACAGATTGGGTGTAGATGGGGAGAAGAGATAGTCTGCAAACTGTCCAACCTGGTCATTAGTAGAAGAAAATGAAATCCTAAAATTATTCTCCTCTAACAACCCCTAGAAATGTTCAGGGAAGATTTTGCCAGAGTAAGAAAGGAAGTTTGCTATTGTTAGGGCCATTGTAAAAGTATTTGCTGAAAGTATTGTCTTTTCTGTATGTAAATAATAGGGAGTGTATTCCATGTGGATTTTGTAGACTTCTAAAGTACTTTTTGAAAGGGTACAACATTACTGGGATTCTTTTTCAAACATGTGTGAAGCATTTTAGTATCCTCTGTAGCAGGGAAGTGGAGTCAGCTGTAGCCGTTTAGCAATATTTTGGCATAGGTCAGGCAAAGTCCTTCGAGGCAACATGTCTAGACTGATTTGGGGATTTTCCTGTGGCTTCATTCTTTGTTAAAAACATCAATGTCTGTCAAAGTATTATTGCCAGGAGCAACAAGTGATTAGATGAGCGGTAGTAGACAAATTGTTGACTAAAACCGTGGCAACTTTGGTAGAAAGGGTCAGATTCAGAAAAAGGACTGGAGGATAAAGATGTGAGTCAAAATTTGGGCATTTAATTCTAATGCTGGAATCCAGAAAAAACCACTGCTCATCCCCTTGCCAAGACTAATGATATCTGAATCTTCAAGGCATGTCAACCTTTATTTTTAACATTGGCCAAACATGAAACTTTGTGTATATCAAGGCATGTAAGTTGTCATCAGGGTTGGCCAACTTAATATTTTATCTCCTGTAAGCATTTACTTGAGGATAATTTTTTCATCTGATTCTATTCCATCATGAATTAGTGATATGGGTCAGAGCTGTTCATTTTTGTAGTGTAAAAGTGCCAAAAAAGACATCACCATTGATTTAAACATATGAGAAGCAGTGCATTAAATATATATGTTTTATCATAAGTTATACTGTGTTTTTTCTTGACCTATGTCTTTTTTAAAAAAGCATCAGGAATCTTTTTTTTAAAGTGTATCGTGTTGTAAGGATGATAATTTAACTTCTTTCTTATTCAAATGGATTTTGCAGTTTCTGTATGCTCTGTGTGTGTGTAGGTCTACTTTCTTTTCTACGTTCCTAGGCTCTGGTCACACATTTTACTTTTGTAGTTTATAGTTATATGCTCAGGTCTTATGAATGTATGCCACGTAACATTATAATTGTATTTGTCCTAATTCTACATTCTAGTTTGTGTCTATAGGTTTTCT
This sequence comes from Toxostoma redivivum, assembly GCA_013397375.1. NCBI lineage: Eukaryota > Metazoa > Chordata > Aves > Passeriformes > Mimidae > Toxostoma > Toxostoma redivivum. Next base: position 483,102 of record VXBI01008531.1, read on the forward strand.
TCCTTCTTATTAAAGGTATTCTGAAATACTGAATCAAGAAGTGATTTGTGAATTAGGCAAGAGCTGGCTAAACTAATAGTAATCTTGTAGTATGATTTGTATGAAGATAGTACTACAAACCAATGTTCTTCTTTGTATGGAGTCCTAAAGGCAGCATTCTTTCATCTGCCTATATAACAGGTAATTACAGTTTAGTGCAACTACCTACTTGATTGGTCCAAGTAAGCTGGATACTTATCTGAAGTTTTTTTGAAATTCCTAGCCCTAATTTTAATTATCTGTGTACTACTTGTATGAAGATGGCAAATACCTGTGACTTTTTCAGTGTACAATCTTAGCATATTAAATAATCTAACAAAAGGAAGCCTTTCTGATTTGTTCATGGATCATTAGGATTTTAGATATGATGGTTTGACAAAGAAATCTGTGTACTCCCAAATGTAAGAAGAAAATCTATTTGTTCTTACAAGAGAAATTTCTCATTATTAATAGTGTTCTTTCACTGTTGTGGTCCATTTCAGCTTTGATTTTATGACTTGTTTTAGTCATATTAAAAAAAATTATAAATTTGAAACTTCATTAGAACGTGAATTCTGTTCCATTTAATGCACACTGAAAGCTGGTAATTTTTTTCTTGTTTTGATGCAAAATTACTATGGTGCTAATTTTTTAATAATGCAGTTTTTCAGAGGTTCTGCATTTCTCTGTTTATTGTCAGACTGATACATGCAGACTGTTTTTTAACTACAGGGTTGTCAACCTCACCTAAATGAATATCCTAATTTGTATAGTCTGCAGGTAGTAGCTTTGAGATATTTTCCAAAGAGATCTGTTATTTCATCTGGCATCTTTTTACTCTGACAACTTTGCTCTGAGGAGTAGGGAGGAATAAATAACTTTTCCTATCCTTAAAGCTGACCCAATTCTAAAGAATACTTTTCAGGGTAAATAAGCTAAAAGAAATTTTGTCAGTAATGCTTTTTTTATTCAAAAAGTGAAGCTAGATTGGTGGTCTGGAGAAAACTGTGCTAGATTAGATAGCTCTGTACTTGATTAGTTCTTTGGAGCAATGGTAGAGTCAGGATATTGTCTGAATCCCCACCTTTCCCTAATTAAATTCTGCCACAAGAATGTTTGGAGAGATTCTAATGCCTTGCACAAGAGAAAAAAGGGGTTTTGCTAATGGGATAATTAGTTCCATTTTATGTCACTCCTCATCCTGTAGGTTCTCAAAGAACTTTGCAAATTCACATATTAGCTGCTTGAATTGTTGCTGCAGTGGTGTAAAGCTTCCACTCCATGGGTGAAATTTGGCATCTCTATGGCAGTGAAAAGGCATTTTGTCTTCAGATATAATTTGGAAGGTGTATGTTAAGGAGACACAATGCAAATATTCAAGTTGGAAGTTAGACTGGATTATGAGAATACTGTTGTGTTACTGGATTTACCCTGGTAAGTGTCCTGTATCCATGAGAATCACCTGTTTGGCAGAAGCTCAGAAAATGCTGAATACTGTGTGAGGATCCTAGTATCCTGCATATGGGAGACCACCCACCTAATTTGTCATCTGTTGCTTATTCTGAGTAATGAAGAAGACAAGGTAGTGAAGCTAGAGGTTTTAATCTTGTGTTATTGACAGTTTGGTGTATTGAAAGGCAGGGAAAAGGACCATTTATGATACTGCATAATTCGCAAGGTAATTTTTCTGAAGTAAATTGTTCCAAGACTAAATAATCGTATGTATTAAAAAAAATTACATTTGAAAATGCATTTTAGCTTGACCTGAATTTGGCTCACCTCTGCTTCCAACCTCGATTAAATTATCTGTTAGTTTCTTAATTTTATAACATGATGTATTTAGAAATCTCTTTATTGGGAGAATGAGAACAATTACATCTTCATATTTTCTTAGAATTACTTCAGTAATCTGTATTTTCTACATTAGGGCAAGATTTTTCTTGTCTTTTTCTTGTCCAAATAATTATTTCCCAAGTATTTTTCCAATTTGCAAGATAATTTTAAAAGTTTAAACAATGAGTCCTAACACAGTGTTTTGACTACTACTCTTGTCACATAGGATATTACTATTTTCTTATTTCTTCATGTTGTAACTAAAATATGGGTATTTAGTGTACTTGGAAGCAATATGAGTACCAAAATATTCCAATGAGCAATGAGGAAGTGTTCAGGGGTTTAATGGTAGATTGCCAGGAAAGCATGGCATGTACAGAAAAGGAACTTGCAGTTACTGCACTGAAAGATGCTGGGATATAGATACAGGTCTGTATAAAAACAGGCTTGCTTAATTCTGTTAGGGAATAAATTGCTGTATCTTTGTTTTCTTCACTACTACTGCATCTGGATGTATGTCACAACAGTTTTAATAATTAACTACAGTAAAAATAGTTTCAGAGATGAGATAATCTGGTTTTGTGTTGATCTCAGTATTTCCTCAGTCACATTTCCTCCTGTTTGCTGCTTCTGCTGTCTCTTGTTTAGCTGTGGCATATTAATGTAGGCTGAGTGCTTGTTGCAAGCCTGCTGTTGGATTTAGCTTTTTTTTTGTTTGTTTCAGTGGTAACAAGCGTGGCAAAAATAATCTTTAAAAAATATTATAAAAATAGGCCAATTCAGGTTCAGTGAGAGCTTGTGTCTACTTCTTTTCTTAACTCAGTAAAATGTTCCTAATGATGAGTGTTCATGATGTACTCTGGCACTTCAGCAGTGGAAACTTGATTTGCCAGGATGTGGGAAAATCCTAAACTTCTGCTATTGTTGATTAGTTATGCATTTTAACTGCAAGTGTTCTGATATTGTTACTGAATGGATTTATATGGGAGAAAAAAATGGACATGATGCTGACAGTGGAAAAAGTGCTAAAGATTACGCAGTCAAGGGTTACAGAAGTATAAATGCTGGCTATACAATGGCTTTAAAGATATCTGTAAAGGAGCATATCTGAAAATTTTCTTTCAGTTAATGCATAAAAGAATATTTTGTATCATTATAAACTAAGGAATGATGAAAAGATTAGAAAATAACAGTCCTATGTTGAGCCTTATTTTTATCTGCGCTGGGTCTGTTGTATGGTTACCAGTTCTCATATAAAGATACAGTAAATTAGTGTTCAAAGTATTGTATTGAAAGGAAGTAAGCATATGGACTATTCGTAAATACCAGGGAAACACAGGCTGCATAGCTGCTTTTTTCTCTAACCTCTTATTCTGTGTTTACATACAAGGAACAACAATATGCCTTGCATTTTAGGAAGTAGTAGTATTTTTCAAAATGTTTTCAAACTAATTTTGGGGGAAAGAGGAAGAAGACTTTGTGTGATGCTATAATCTGTATCTGGTTCCACTCATAGCTCTTTATTCAAACATCCAGTCTTGGAAAACAAACAGAAAAAAACACCCACAAGAAAGTGTCCCCAAAACTACCTATTAGAATGCCTTTGAATTTCAACAGTATAAAAGCATTTTTAAGTAACATATTTCCTTCTGTGTCATTTAAAGAGCTAAACTGTTATGTTTTCTTTCTTTTGTGGATATGTTTTGTGCCAATATTTCCATAATTTCAAATCTGTGGTCTGAAACTTAAACTATGTCTATTGTTTCACAAAGCTATGTGTGCCTGTCAAGTTCAGTTAACTGTACGCTGTAAAACTTACATTAAAAAGGCTTTCAGTAATAAAGGGGCTTCAGAAAGAGTAAGAGTTTTAAACAGATTTTTGTATTGTAAGTTGAATCTAGATGTACTCTGAATCACATACAGAAGACTTAGAATGAGAATTGTTGTATACCTTGGTCAGTAAGAATTTTTTTCACAAATATTCTGGAATTTTTGTAGAATCACAGAATATCCTGAATTGAAAGGAACCATAAGGATCACTGAATCCAACTCCTGGCCCTGCAGAAGACATCCCCAGTAGTCTCACCACCTGAGAGCATTGTCCGAATGTTTCTTGAGCTCTGCCAGGCTTGGTGCTAGATCACTTCCTTGGGGAGCCTGCTCCTTCCCTCTGCATGAAGACCTGATTCCTGATATCCAACCTAAACATCCACTGATACAACTTCAGGCCAGTCCCTCAGGTCTTGTCACTGATCACCAAAGAGAAGAGATCAGTGTCTGCCCCTCTGCTTCCTCATGTTAGGAAGTAGTAATTGCAATGAGGTCTCCCTTCAGACTCCTCCAGGCTGAACAGACCAAGTGACCCCAGCTACTCTTCATATGGCTTTCCCTCAAGGCCCTTCATCATCCTTGTTGGCCTCCTCTGGACACTTTAATAGTTTAATGTGTTTTTTGTATTGAGGTGGCCTTACACTGCCCCCAGCACTTGATGTGAGGCCGCCCCAGTGCAGAGCAGAGCTGGACAATCCCTGCCCTTGACTGGCTGGCGATGCTGTGCCTGGTGCAGGACGTTTTTTATAGGTGCTCTCTAATAATGCTAATTTGTAACTGAATTTCTTAGGGCAAGATAGAGGCTTTTGAATTCTGCACTTTAAGTACAGATTTAAAATTTCACATGTGAAGATGTTTAGCATGAGATGATATATAAACAGCTGGCCTTGTGCTGCTACTTCATTTCATTGTTTTCCTCTGACATCAGTGTATCAGACTTGGAGAACAGTACACTCTGACAATATGTTTAGTTTGAAACAATTACAGATAATTAGAGTGGTAAATGTCATGATATACAAGTGTTAGTGAAATATGTATTTAATTATTACTTTGCCTTGTGTCATATTTCATCCCTTGAAGCAAGCAATACTCTCAATGTCTTAGCCCATTTATGGAACTTCTCCACTCCCTTTTAATTATCTGTGGTTAATACCTTGCTAAAAAGTTGGAATTGCTTAGTTTTGCCCTAGCTGCATTAATTACCCATATATTTAAAAATGTTACTTAATTTTATTTCAAAGTAAATTCTTTCACAGTTCAATTTATTTCTGAAATTTTCTCTTTCATTCTGAAGCAAGATTAAAAATACATGGGATTTTAAAATTTTTATGTTACCCACATTAGTGAAAAATAGTTTGTGTTCTACCAGAAAATTTTCCTTAAAAAAAATGAAAGAAGGAAATATTTTGATAATAAATGTTTGGAATTGAAAGTTACTAGTCCATTTCTGGTTTTACTACCACTTTATCTTTGTACCTCTTTTCTTGAGGGATTACTGCATTTTTTTCTGTGTTTTGGAGATAGAGTTCCCTATTCCTTTATCTTTTTTATTGACCTCTTTTTGTATCCTGTTTATGTAAATTTCTGTTTAATTTAAAAATATTCCAAAGTAGTTTTTCAAACCCCTTTCTTTTTAAGTTACTCTATGTTCTTGTGTCAGTTTTTTTTGGTAACTCAAGCTAAAAAACTGTAGAGAACAATATCATTTAAAGTGCTTTTCTAAGTTGGCTGACAAACTAAAATGACAGAATTTACTGACTCAAATGATATAAAAGTGATAGCTGTGTTTTTTTCTAGGATGTCTTTGTGTGAGTATTGCAATTCAGATGTGTAATGCCAATGAATTCCTTGAATTTCGCTGATACATTATAAAACAAGAATAAAACCTAAAAATTTTCTTCTTCTGTTTTAATAAACTTATTCAGGAACTTAATAAAAAGAAAGGCAGGTTGTATTGCAGTAGTCTCTTTTGGTTCTTCTTTAACCCACTAAAATTTTTACATACTCGACTATTTAGATTTCTCAAATCCTGGAGGGTACTGGAAATTACTGAGCACACTATCTTTGAAGCATGAATTTGTAGACACATGGTTAAATTTGACACAGTGGAATTTTTTGTAAAGGAAAGCTTATGTATAAGAGAGCTAATTGTCATTCTTTAAGGACTTTACTGGCATCTTGTTTGGGGTTGAATGAGGTGATAACAACCTACGTGCATTAATAAGATGTTTCACAGAAGCTTTTACCAAAGACTCTTGAAGGAAACTTAAAGATTTGGGATAAGAGAAGGGACTTACCAGAGTAGATTATTTGTTAGAAAATAAGAAACAAGGTCAAGTGCATGACCAGTTTTTATTGCAGTAAATCATCACTGGAGTTTCATGATGGTCTGTACTGAGACCTGTGCAGTTATTTTGTTCATAAATAATTTGGAACAGGAAGTGGAGGTACCCAATTTTTTTTTTCTGTGTAGTAGAGATGAGGGCAAACTGAGGTTTGTAGAAGAATATGATAAAATTCATAGGTAAGTGTAGATAAATGGAGGGTAAAAGGATTGATCAAAGTTGTTAAGTAATTTCCACACATGAAATGAATAGATATTGGTCTCTTTATCTGTGGAAAGATGTGAGAGGAGATGTGGTGGAGCATTTTGAAGGGTTGAGAAGGTAGTTTTTCTGTCAGAATAACAGAGCATGTGATGAAAAGAGTGATGAATGAGATACTCCCTGCTGCAGTTGCTAAAAAAATACTGCTATTCAAAAAATAATTGGGTGAATTGAGGATTCCTGTAATTCACTGAGTGCTGTTAAGGCAGTTGCTTCTGGTTGAGTGTGTCCCTCAGGGAGTTTTTATTATAGGGATTTCTGAAGCCAAAATAATAGCTTTATATGAGGCAAAGGGAGCATTCTGGGAAGGTAAAAATATATTGTTGCCTTGTTCTTTCTTTCTTATTGTTGACAATTCACTCTGAAATAGAGACTGGATAGTGTGCTAGCCAGCCTGTGATCTTCTCAAATACCTCCTTTTTTAATAAAAGATGCTATCTTAATTTATCCTTGTTACATGGAATTTGTGTTTCTGGATCGACTGGTAATATAACAATATGAAAATAGAGAAGAACTTTCTTATCTTAGTTAGGCTGATTAATCTTGAGGTAGTCCTGACTTGATAAGCTCCCAGTTTCTGCTTTTCTACCTATGAAGCTTAGAAGATTCTTCTCCCTGCTCAGTTTTTCATTAATGATGTTATTATAATCAGTATCAATAGGAAGCCAAACTGCTTGGGAAGGAGAGAATAACATCTTTTCAGATTACTAAAAGGTAGATAAACCTTTGTTTGTTGTGCAGAGTTGTTTTTTTTTATCTGTAAGGATCATGGAGCAGCATGAGACTGCTATTTCCTGTGCAGATAACTGGAGAAAAAGATAGAGGGAATCACATAAGGAATACAGAGGTTCTTAGTTACTACCATCCCTTTTTTGATTCTGCAATAACCAAAACAGCATTTGAAGACTCGTGTTTCTACATCTATTAAATTGTTCCCCTATTCTAAAGGTTTGTCCCTGGAAGGTCAGTGATGTCTATTGTGAGGCCTCTCTCAACTCCATCAAGAATTTTTTTTTACATGTAACTTCTCATTCATTTATTTAACAATTTAAAGGTTTAGCAAGATACTTGTACCACCTAACTGAATTCATCTGTAAATTCATATATATATATATTCATTTATAAATTCTTATAAAGTGTTTATTTACTTCTGTAGTACTTTGTTGAATAGCCACAATTTGGCATAAGCTGCTTGGAATGGTTTTACTTCTGATCCATGCTGTGCCTAATACAGATATGTTACTGTGGATAGGACTGTTGAGATATAAGGTTTAATTAATGAAAGAAAATGTGTTATTGCTTAGAAGTATCTAAGACTAATTTAGGATATTTTTTGTATTTTAATTACTACAGTGTACAGACTATGACCTGGATTATGGAACTGAATGTTTGCATCTGGCTCTGAAATACTGTAAAACAAATGCCAAACTTGTAGAAGGAACAGCTGACCTCTGGAAGGTAAAGAAATAATATCTAGTTCTATCTATATAATTTAAAATTAATAAAATTTGCATATTACCATAAAAATTTAGATGTGTTTTCAATTGTAATTTAGGCTTTTCTGTTTCATTTTTCAGAATTAGTTTTGTCTGAGCTCTTTTTAGAGCTCACTTTTGTAGAGGGACTAGAGGGACTTGGGCAGGTGTTACTTGAGATAATCAACAAAGACAGCATTTTCCTGTAAATAGGAAAAACATCTAGATATTTGAATGACCTGAGAATCTGTAAAACTATAAATATTCAATCTCTAAAATTAAGAATTTTCTTTTATGATATGAGCTTTCTCCTGCTATTTCTATATATTTTGTCTATTTTCCTCCACTTTTCCTATGGGGACATCACTTTCCTTTCTGATGCCTAATACCTGGCTATCAACAATTTTGTTTTTAGGGTAGTTCATTACATTAAGTAACACTGTAATATTTAAGACCTCTTCAAATAATTTTCTAAATTTTTTTAAACATCATTTACCTTGTCTGGTAATCTGGTAGGTTCCTGAAGACTGACAAAACAGCTGTATGTACAGATGTCAAAGTATTTGTCCCTTCTACTTCAAAGTATCACATATCATTGTTCTGGGTGGTAGCACATGATTTATTTTTAGTAGCTGCTCTGTCAAGCAATTTAAAAGTTTTTTTGTATTTTATTTATTTTATTTTATTTTATTTTATTTGTTACTGCATTGAAGGATCTGGAAGCAGCTCATATCACTGCATCTGTCTTTGACAGTAAATTTCCTCCAACGAGATGTTATTTCTAATAGCATAACCATAAATCTTACAAAGAAAGGCAATTTCCTGAATCTGCAGTGCAATTTTCCTGTGCAGTTTAACAGCAAAATTTACTTGTGCATTGACTGCATACAGAACTTCTTTTGATATCTTGTTGGGGACATATGGTCTTTCTGAAACAGTATATGGTCTGTTTTCCTATTTAGTCTTCTGAGGGACAGATTATGTCATGCATATTTACATTACATAATTTTTTTGGATGGTTTCATTGTCCACATTCCAAAGCATGATATTTACATGAAAGGTAGCAAAATACACCAGTAATGCTCTTTTAGCTCATTATAATGTTTGTCTGGTTCTTTGCTATCTGTAGATACTACTGATGTCCAACAGATAAATGTAGCTTAGAATGACACAATAATAAAGTCTGAATGAATTAGATAGATATCATCTGGTCCTATACCTTGCTGAAAGTGGGACCAGGTTAGTCATATTAGGCAGTGCAGGACCTTGTCCAGCTAAGTTTTGAATATCTCCAAGAAGGGAGATTTCACAGGCTCTCTGGGGAAGACAATTCTAATGAATATTGCCTTGTATGGGTACTTTTTTCATGTAATTTCATCAACATTTCCCTTACTGCCTATTGCACTCTCAAGGGAAGAAAGGCCAACAGAAATCTCTGCAAGAAAACTCCGATTTATTCTTCACTATGGCTATTAATTAACTCTTCCCCACCTTCCATCTTCTGTAATTTGGGCTGAACAAGCCAAGTTCTCTAACACCATCTTAGCAGCCCTTTACTAGCTTCCACCTGTTCCTTTTTGTGTTATATTGGGGAGCCCAAAATTCAAACAGTACTCTGGAGCGTTCTCTGAAGGGCCAGATACAGGGGAAAAATCCCTATATTACCTGTAATGAGGACTACTTCTTACTGATACAGACCTGTTGGATTCCTGTTCTCCACTGCTCCTCAGTGCTGACTCACGCTCAGCTTGTCCCGAAGGTCCTTCTCTGTAAAGCTGTTTTCTGTATTTCAGCATCAGCATGGACTGCTGCTGCCCAGGGTTATTCTGTCCCAGATGCAGGATGCTGTATTTATATGTTTGTCACAGACCACAAAGTTTCTCTCAGCTCCTTTTCCCAGGCTTTCAGGATCCTTCTGAATTACTGTTGGACCCTTGAGCATATTGAATGAATACTTGTTCATTTGTTGTCATCTACTAGTTTTCTGAGGGTATTTCCCCTTTCTCAGGTTGTTAATAAAGATATTAGACAGTATTGTTCCCAGTATCAGGCCCCAAGGCATAGCATCAGTAACCAGTCCCCAGTTTCATTTGGACTTGAACTTGTGCACATCTCTGTTCTAAAAGAGACTGGTTGAAGTGTCATTATCCAACACTGTTTATGAAACAAAATCCTGATGCTGTTAACTTTATAGCATGTGGGACCTATTGCAGTAGCACTGCACTTTAAAGAAGCCAATAAACATTTGGAAAATGATAACATGTGAAAGGGGAAGGGAAGTCCTCCCCCTATGGAGGAAAGAGCAGCAGAGACATTGTGTGATAAACGGACTGCAACCCCCATTTCCCATCCCCATGTGCCACTGGAGGGGAGGAGGCGAGGAAAATTTGGAGTCAAGTTGAGCCTGGGATAAAGGGAGGAGTAGGGTGAAGAAGTTTCAATATCTGGTTCTATTTCTCATTTTCCTACTCTGATTTGATTGGTAATAAATAAAACTAAATTAAACTAATTTCCCTGAGTTAAGTCTGGTTTGTGTGATCTCTCTCTTCTGATATCTTGACCCATGGAGCCTTTTGTTATATTTTCTCCCCCCTATCCACTTGAAGAGGGGATTGGCAGAGCAGTTTTGATGGCACCTGGTATGCATCCAAGGTCAACCCAGCACAGTCTCAGTGTTGATGGTATTGTGCAGAGTGTGACAGTAGCAAGGGCACCCATTTATGTGCAGACACTGTGCTGCAGGCAGTGTAGAGCAGTGAATATTTTATATACAGTAAGCACAAAGATTCTGGTGCCAGGTCATTAAAGTACCTTCTCACATCCTGTGCCCTACTTTTGTAGCTAAAAGTTGTTGATGTCTTCTGTGGCTTGTAAAGACACTAAAAATGAAAGGCATAAAAAATTACAAAGTCTGTAAAATATTACATTCTTTCTGCAGGAAGTACTCATTTCAGTTTAGAGCCTACAGAGCAATACAACTCCTTCTTGAGTAGCACTCGGTGTTGGTCACTCTGTACTGAGGTTGGCAGGTGGCTTGGAGCAGTACCATTAAAGAAGAGAACAGTCATGCTTGGTCTGCGGTTTCATGAAGTGCAGAAGACTGCCAGTTTTCTCAAGTGGTGCTTGCTTATAAAATGATTAGGAATTATTGCTGTTACTAATCAGCTCTCAGAAACACAATTGTCTTTCCTTAGCTGCTGTAATACTCTAATTTGTAATATATTATTATTATTATTTTCTGCTAGGTTTTAAATGCTGAGCTAAATGAAATTTCATATGCCAAGAGCTGATGTTCTCTCAATGGCTCCAGTCTTATATTTTCAACACAAGATATTCTATCCAGATAAATGAGAACTGAAATAGATAATCATTGTTCAGTTGAGGTTTCAGAGGATGTATAACAGAAGGACTGCAGTCAATTAACAGCTTCTAAAGTTCGAGTATTAAAAACTGGATTCATCCTATGTGGACCTTGAATCTCTAAAGAGCAGATCAGATATTTGTAAGAACTCAGTTTATGCATGTGGTGCACAACCTACATGACATTAAATGACTCAAAGCTGTAGGAAAATGTTATGTGTGTTTATATATTATCTTCTTGAATTAACACTAATTATTCTACCTGAGCACCTGTACATTAGGAAAAGTAACATTTCAAAGTCACTGTTGGAGCTAAAGAAGGAGATAGTTTGTTTATTTTCTGGGAACGAATTACAAAATTAAAATAATTCTTTGTAGTGAAAACAACCAAGCAATTCAAATAACTTCAGTGTTATAAATATTTATAAGTTCTATTTTAAAGATAGTTATTATATAGCTATTTATAAGATATTTGGGATCAGGGTGGCAAAAAAAAAGAAACAGAAATTCTCTAGCAGCAACACATTTTCAGTTTCTCTGTGTTTGATACTTTGGAAGTAAAAGTACCCTTAAATATTCTGGGGCAATAAAATTAACTAATAGAATCTATTTGTTGTACTCTAATTTATGTATGTGTGTGCTGTAGATAAAAAATTCAATGTAAGAACACTTTAAAAATTGTGAGTTATAGATTTATAGACAATATTGACAACGTGAAAAATCCTCACTATTTCTAAAAAGCAACAGATTATTTTCTAATCATACAAAACTATCTCACATAAAGGAGATTTGTACGATGTCTTAGTATAAGAGGGGGGAAAACGTCATTAAACTGAAATGCAGTACTTTTGCGTATGTGTGTGATCATAACTGTTGTATTTGTTGGGTAAATAGTTGTATTTTTGCATTTAATGTACATTTTTGTAAGTCTGAACCATTCATCAAGCTAAATCAGTTTGAAGAAGACTTAAACATCACATGGAAGTAATTTTGGGGAATAACTTCTAAAATATCATTGTAGGCAGTGAAAACTTGTAGTTTGACAATTAATATAAAAGGCACACAGGAAAACAAACTCAGCTGATGATTTTTTGAGGCTTTATCAAAGATTGTTTATTATACAGAAAAGTAGAGATATTTAATAAGTAAGACTGTTCTGCCTTTGCTATAAGCAATGTTTTCATGTTCTGTGACTGTGAGGTATTTGTGTTGAGTTTTAGTATTTGGCCTAGTGATACTCTGGATTGCAGCAATAACATCTGAAAATCTTGGACCAATGGATGTTCAAGAGGACAAAATGAAAATTAATAACACATGAAAAATGAGAATTTGAGTCATTTGGAGCCTGTGAGTTTGATATTGATCAGCAAAACAAAAGGGTGTGCTGCTACAGGCAAAACTCGATCAATAAAGAGTCATGGGATTAAAGTAATTAATGTCAACCAACATGGAATTTACTTATTTTATGAATTTGACTTCAAGACTTTATTACAAGACTATAATCTTGGCTGATAAAGATGGTAGTGCTGTTACAACATACAACTGGCAGAAGTTTGACTTGTTACTACATGACATCTTAATTAAAAATACGATGACTATAATTGTACTAGTTCTTATTAAAGAGATGAAAATTTAGATAGTTGATATATTTCAAAAGATAATTCTCACCATGTCTCACCAATTTCTGCAGAAACTGTTATTGTCTCAGGTATTTAACAGTTGTCTGATAAAGTTTGCAGATAAAGATTTAAGGATTTGTAAATAAAAATATAATTGATCAGAAGTAACCTATTTCTAAGGATTACTTAGCAAACATTTTCAACAGAGTATGCTTTTTATTGTAGCCAAATATAAAGAACTGATTTTAGAAACAAATGAAGTATAGGTCGTATTTAGTGGATTGTTCTTGGAAGGCCATGTCTTTGAATGTGGTATAGGCACCACAGAGGATAAGAAGGTTCCACTCTGTGTGGGCAAAATACGTATGTCAGCCATGGGTAGAGAAACAAGAACATGAAATTAGAAAAGACATGTTCTAGTATTACAAGTGCATCTAGAATGCTATGGACAAATCTGGGCTCAACCTCTGTGCAACTGTTAGAAGTAGAGACTATTCAGGAAATTGAATTTAGTATCTTAGTCAAATTGAAAGAGGTATAGAGAAACTCTCCCTCCTTGACTGGTAAGGGGTGGTCACAGATGGTATCTGGAAGGGTTTTTCTGTGAACTCTGAAATTTTCACGAAACTTACAGGAGCTTGTATCTGAAATTAGCTTATAGGATCAAAGATTATGAAAGAAGTGCAAATGAAGCATGTGATATGGTCTTTGATGATTTATTTCTCTAGAAAAAAAAAGCATTTACAAAGCATTAAAGTCTATCTCAGAATTTCAGAAGACATTTTTTAAAGGTTCATTCTTAACTTTTTATTCTCCTGTGCTGTTTTCTTGAAGACTGCACCTACCATTTTTTAGATCAGACTGTTTAAAAGTTTTTAAAAGACTTTTGCAACGCAAAGAGACTATAAATGTTAGACTTTGTGACCATTTCTAACAGACTTTAGTCTTGCTTCTTGAAAGGTTTTGAGATTATAATCTGTTACACTTTACTGAAAGTTCAGTATAAAGGCCCTCTAGAATCTGGTGAATTGAAAGAAACTTTGCAGCAAAATCAGTCATTCAATTGGTCACTCTATCCTTAAACCTAATTTCAAGACATTGATTCATCCCAACAATAAGTAAAAATATAAATGTTTGTATGTAAAGTCAGACTCCTAAGATTTATCAGGATAGATTCATTCTCTGGCTACTCCTTCTGCAGGACAAACTGTAAGTTAGTAAATTAGTTTTTAATTTTAAAAGAATATAATGCATTAGTAAAATCATGAGATGTTATTAATCTGTGTCTGACTATAATACGGAGCTTAATTTATGAGATTGAAAGGAAAATGGTTACAAGAATCCTTATGTTAAAATCAAATAGTCACTTATTGAGACACTAAGATCCTGATACTGTTAATGGTATCCTGCCTTAAAATTTACCTTGCAGCACTTTTGGAATTCTGTTCTGTATATTTCAAAAAGAAAGAAAATAATTATTCAGACTCTAGAGAAAAAAAATTCAGAAAGTCCAGTAAATTTTTAATTAGAATAAAATTAATTTGCAGTAAAAACAAATACAAATATTTAAGAGTCATGTCAGTTCAAGTCACTGCTTGTCATTATGAAGACATTGTTAGCAAAGACTTAAAGTCTTGGGTAGATGCTGATTTTAATTTTCTGTTATTTTATTTGCGAAGCCTATTATTGCTACTGTCAGCCACCATGAGGGTACAAAGACAGATATGAAGGGTGTTTTTGCAAGTACCAAGTAAATATTCAGCATCTTATTGTTCATCTAACTTGATCTGATTAATGTCTTCAAGAAGAATTTGATGTTTATTAATTCTCTGAAAGCTCACACAGTCTGCTTGTAGTCTCGCTGACTCCCACTGGTTAATTGGACTCTCATTGACAATAATAGTCTTTCACTACTGAAAAATTGCACCTGTATTAGTAAAAGAAATAACAAGGTTTCTCCCTTGTTTTTATGATCTCAAGTCTTGTTAAAATTCAATCTATTAGCAATAAAATTGCAGTAGAGTGGATGTGTAAAAAAATAGATGCATTATCATGTTTTCATTTTTCTAAGGATTGAAAATACTTTTAGGTTTCAAATTAATTCTAAGCAGATCTAAGTGTTTGGAAAAGGGGTTTTCTCAAGTCTCCAGTAGTTTCTGCAACCTGTGTTCTCATAAATTGCCAGTGATATTTTACCAAAATTAAGAAATTGACAATATCACTTGTTTGTGGTGTTTAAAATGTAAAGAATTGCCTTCAGGGCATTGTTTTATTGGTTTTACATTCCTTCCTGCTGTGTTAAATCTAATGAGGCTTGTCTGTCCTTTAGGTGACCTACAAGCGGGATCTGTATGCAGCTGAATCGATCATTAAGGGTATGTGTTTGTCCTTGTGACTGTCAGTTTGCATATTCCTGATTCTAATTAAGAATTTGTGTGTGGTAGTTTGAAACGTCTTTAAGAGAAGTTATATGATGGATAAAATGTGCTTAGGCAAGTTGCTTTAGCTTGTTTACTGTAATCTTTGTATTAGGCATATTTATCTTTATTTACTTCTCTCAGAATACAGAACCTTATAAAAAGCTGTGTATATTACAGGCAAATATAGATTAACTTTGAAGGTCCTTATAAGGAATAAACAGGTCTTTTTTTCTTTCATTTGCAGGTCAATTCTGAATATGTTCCATCTTTCTATTCTATGTAGTAGAGTGAAAATTAAATATTAACTCTTTAGGGTTCTTCACTGTTTTACACACATGCAGTTGTTGCCTAAATTGATATAGCAGTTAGGAGATATTGGGGTATTTCATTAATTTGTAAATATTTTGTTGAATAGTTTGTTAACCTTTTTTAAAAATTTTTTTCTGGTGGCAGCAGTTTCATTCCAGTTTAACCTTAAGACTGGATTTAGCCTTTATCTAGGTGGACTCACTCTAAAAACAATGTAGGAAGGAAGAATTCTCAAATACTGTATAATGGGATGATTGTTGTAAACAGACGGGCAGTGATTCAGGGGACCCTTGCCTGACTCCATGTTGACAGCAGTGAGATAAAACCCTGGAAACTGATGAAGAGAAAGGGATTTCCCTTTGTATTAAAAATTCCTTTTCAGAGAAAAGAATGCAGTTCCTATTTAAGAAAATCAGAGCAAAACCTGTGCTATTGAGGCACAGTGAGTGACTGTCTAGTTGTTACCTCTTGTTATTATAGTGGGCAAATATTTCATATTAGATGCATTGTTAGAACTACTTAAATGATTTTTTAAGGCACAAATAAAAATATAGAACTGTGAAGCCTGGAAATTTCTGGTTCTGACAGGCAATGTGCTCTCATCTGGTTTTTTGAAAATCCTTCTTTTTGTAGGATTCTTGGAAGTTCCGCAGTCCTACTTTTCATGCTTAGGAATTCCAAACATTTTGAAGGAAAGAAGGTGGGAGGGAGTAGTTGATATGAATTTACAAACCAGAAATTATGCCTGACCAACACAATCTCCTTCTAAAATGAAATGTGTAGCTTGGTGGTTGAGAGGAGAGTAGTGGATATGGTTGACTTGATTTCAGCGTGGCTTTTGACACTAGCTCCCATGGCATTCTTATTGACAGTCTGATGAAGAAAAGTGGATGCGGATTGAAACTGGCTGAACTCTCAGCCTCAAAGAGTAAAGTCCAGTTGGAGCCCAGTTATTAGTGGTCTACCGTAGGGGTCCATGACGGTTAAAACCTTACTAATGATCTGAATGAGAGGGCAGAGCACCCTCAGCAAGTCTGCAGATAATGCAGTGTAGGGAGAAGTAGTTGATAGCCTGAGTAGATGTGCTGCCATTGAGAAGGACCTTGATAGGATGGAGAAATGGGTGAACAGGAGTCTCATGAGATTCAGCAAGGGGAAATGCAACTCCTGCCCTTGGGAAGCGCCATTACAAGCTGGGGACTGGCCAGCTGGAAGGCAGCTCTGGAAAAATGGCCCTGGGAGGTCTTGGAGGACAAGAAATTGAACAGGAGCTGTCAACGCACTGCTAACTTGAGCAAGGGCTGGCAACATGCCCTTATGGCAAAGAAGGCCAACAGCTCCCTGGGCTACAGTAGGCAGAGCATTTACCAGCAGGCTGAGGAAGGTGATCCTTTCTCTGTGTTCAGCACTGGTGAGCTCACATCTGGAGTTTTGAGTCCAGTTCTGGGTTTCCACATCAGGGGGGAAATGGTCATATTGAAGAGAATCATGCAAAGAGCCATGACAATGATTAAGTAGTGGAATATCTGTCAAATGAGGATATGCTGTGAGAGCACAGACTGTTGTGTCTGGAGAAGAGAAGGCTCACAGGGATCTTATCAGTGGGTATAAATGGCAGACGGGGCACAGTGAAGAAGATGGAGCCACTGGTCAAAAAAATTGCAAACTTGGAATGAAACTAACCTTCATCCAAATGGATTTCCATGCTCCTGTGTATACAAGGGCTTCAATAATATTATTGATCTTTAAATGAGATTAGGTGTTATATTAGTTATATATTTTTTTTCCTTAAAGCCGGTACAGTCTTTTTCAGCTGTTGCTTTTAAAAAAAAGCTTGTGTACTTTAAAGTAAAAGCTAAGACCTTCATGGTGGTCAATCAGGCTAATCTCTTTACTTATTTAATGTCCCTTTGCCGTGGCAGCATGCAATATATCTACTTCAGTAACCACAGTAGTCTTACTATGGTGATCTTTATGAAAATCAGTACTTTAAGATTGTTGAAGTTTAGATTTGCTTCTTGCTGCATTGCATGAGTTTCAGAAACAGAAGTTGTACATCTTCTTTGCTCATTATGCAAGCAGTGTAATGAATCCTTCGTAGCAAATTAGGACACTGCATAACAGAGCTATCTTACATAATTAATTATCTTTAATGGGGTTTTGAATTGGCACTGTTAGTCTTCCAACAGCAGTTTTTAAGTTGTACCTTATCTATTTTGTGCCCTTCAAAAGGCTTAAAATCTCAGACCTTCAGGTGGCTATAGCATGAATTATTTTGGTAGTGGACAGTTGAACTATGTAAATTAATATTAGGCAGATGATTTATGCACAACTCATTCCACACTTAAAGCATATTTAAAGGGAGAATATATTTTTGTCCTTTGGAGCATCATCCTGATGTACCCCTGTATGACATCTTTTTGTCTTATGTCTGTTAGTCTTACAGAAGAAATCTTATTAGCTATGGTCTACTGTGTTGTGCTGCACCTATGAGAAACCAAGGGCCGGTCGCCTTAGAGAATGGCAACCATCCTACAAGCCAAGGCATGCTCAGTTAGGCCTTTCCTGCAAGCTGGGTAATCGACTATATTACAGTGTCTGCTTTTCTTGAGAGTTCAGAACCCACTACGTGGTGCTATATTGTAGAATCGCAGAACCATAGAATGGCCTGTGTTGGAAAGGACCTTAAAGACTATCTAGTTCCAAGCCCATGGCCATCAGTAGGGGCACCTTTCACTAGACTGGGCTGCTCAGAGCCCCATCCAACCTGACCTTGAACACTTCCAGGGATGGGGCATCCACAACTTCTCTGGGCAACCTGTTCCAGTGCCTCACCACCCTCACTGTAAAGAATTTCTTCCTAATATCTAATCTGAATCTAATCTACTCTCAGTTTGAAGCCATTCCCACTTGCCCTATCATTACATGCTCTTGTAAGTAATGTGCCTATCACTTTTTGTGTCATGCAGAGTGCCTGAGGAGGAAGTCCTACATGTCGAGTAGCAAGATGCCAGTTCTCTAAATGCCACCTTTCATGCTGTAAAGGTCACAGAAACTGAATGCATGGGCTAGGAGGGTGCCAGGTACTAAGGGCTCGGGCCTCACACTGGTCCCCACTGCTGTTTCAGTCTTCACAGCTGATTTGTTTATTATTAAGTTACCCAATTGATTGTGCTGGATGCACATTTTATCTGTGGATAAATTCAGTAGTGATAAAGAACTTTTGAGTGTACACATTTAATTTTGACTACAATTCCAAATTTTATGCCATCTGCAGTTTATATTTAATAGTGATCAAAACTTTTGGTTTTCTTCAGGAATTCAACAAATTTCAGCTTCTAAACTTGACTCAGGTGGAAGTAAGAAAAACATGCATCACTACATGTGTTTGTTTTACCTTAGATATTTATATGCATGCATATCATTCAAGGCAAGACAAAGAAATCTTTCACTGTTATAAATAGACTAATGAGTTATTTTTCTTTTGAGACTGTTTTCTTAAAACATTTCTTTTTAGTTTCCTAACTTCCTTAATTCTCTTTTATAACTATTATAAAAAGCAAATTTAGTGCTTTTCTTTAGTTAAGCAGGTACAAACTTGTCGAGTATGCAGACAAGGTGGCACACGCCTATTTTTAATAGTCTTGAAGTAAGAAAACATTGTCTTACAATAGGGATGACTCATCTAGAAATGTAGTTAAGATCAAGCTAATACAAAACATCCTAAAAAAATTCCATTAGAATTACTGCCCTCGAGGTAGATAACTTTGAACTCTAGTTACAACATGTAAACTTTAAATGGTGCTTCTCAGAAGAAGTTTGTAACTTACAGTTTGACTCTCTGTCCTCCTTCTTCTTGTTTTTCTTTTCTCAAGGGCCTTGCTTTATAAATTACTTTTTCACAAGAGCATGCATTTGCCGGTTGGATAATTTGCCCTCACATTTGGCTAAAGAAGCATCTGTTGATGTAGATAAAATGATGATTTTTGCAAGTGCTGAGAAAAATATTGTAATGCCTTCAAACTGTTTATGACTGTTGGGAGCTACATATTATGACTTGTGTTCTGTGAAGAAACCATGTGACTTATTATAAAAATAAAATTGAGATAAGCCTTGTTTAGCAAAGGACAGAAGTCTTATGCGAGGTAGGCTGCATGTTCATGGGTATGCTCATGAAGCAATGGCTGTTCTCTGCTCTGAGCCAAAGAAATAAACTGGCAGGTGGGGAATACTCCTTGGAATAGCTAGTGTTAGGTGAAAACAACCCTCTTTTCTTGCCTTCTACCACAAAATGTTGCTTCCTTCCCTATGTACTAATATTGGTTGTGTCAGTGTTAAGTTTGATTTTTAGTTTTTGTGGCTGCAGAGAAATGGGGCATGGGTAAACAACAACAAAAAAAATTGTTAGATATTTTTGTTACCTATGTTATTCAAATTACAATTTCAACTCTTTCTGTTGAGCGTAAATTAATGCTTGGCAGTATTTATTCAATTTTTCTTATGTTTACAGTAGTAACATCTCATAACAAAGATGTTTCTGAAGATGCCAGACAAAACCATACTGAATTTCTAGATCAGTCAAGCCATTGCTATGTAGAAAGTGCAAATGGAATTCTGATAAATTAATTTACTAATTGGAATTCACTGCAAACTTCAAAAGCATTTCAGTGATTAGGATGTGCTTCCAAAATAATAGGAATTGTAATAGCAGATTTAGAATGGTGTGGTATATGAGCATGTTTCCAAAAACAAGTGTATGTACACACATATAAGTGCAATTAAGAGAAAAAAAATTATGTCTGTAAGCTAAAACCTATTTGCCATTCAGATGCTTTTTTTTTTCTTATGGTATTAATTCTCTGGGATATGATATTTATTATCTTTATTCAAATAAAGTATTATTTTAATTGCTGCTTGTTTGTGGCATGCTCTTCAAGGTAAACTTCTAAGTCTTCCATTAGAGTGCACTTAATACATCATCTAACTATGATAGTTTAATAAACATGTGCGCATTTTAATTTATAATTGCATACGATCCTATGATAAAGACTGTGGCAGGTGTTGCTGAATAATAATGTGATCTAAAGCTTTCAGGATATCAAAGGAGGGTGTGGAAAAATTGGAAATTATGTTTTCTGATGTAGAAAAAAATAGATTTAATGGAATAACTTCTGAAATCTTGTATCAAATTTAGCTTTAATGAAGAAAACTCCTGATTGGGAAATTTGGTGTTTAAATTTGACAGTGTAAAGTTTTAACTATTTTTTTATTTCATGCAAAAAATATGCTCTGAGTGTATGTTAAAAGTGTTGAAAGGGATCAAATGTGATGTATGTGAATAGAGAACACTACTCCATTATCAGGTACAGCTGGAATGAAGCTGGCAGAAAATGGGTGATGTATACTGGGGAGAGGAAATTTCCAGGGAAATAATAAGTTTAAATAAGTAGAGGAAGAGGAGGCCAAAGCAAGGTGGAGAGTCTGATATATAATGTGACAGTGAGAAAACAACTAAAAAAGCATTGGGCAGATGAAAAGGAAATGATGGCAGAAAGTAGTTAAGTAGAACTGTGGTTCATTGTGGGGGGACAGGAGAAAACACAAAAACCCAACCAAGGGGAAGTTCCAGCTCAATAAAAGGAATAACCTCTTTCACCCTTGACAGACAACCAAGCAGTGAACAGGTTGCCTAGAGAGATTGCATGCCAGAGCACTAAGGGGCTGAATGACCAGGCCTGACCTGAGGTCCCTTCCAGCCTCCATTATCCAGCGGTCCAATGGAAAACAAAATGCTTTTAGCTGACTATTAAAATTCTTTGTGATATGGCCACGTCGTGGTTTTTCAGAACGACTATTTTGTTCACTTAAACAGAGTTCTGAAAACCAGGAATGAACTGCTGCACACAGTCAGTTTTACTGGCAGATGGCAAAACTCATGGAATCATTGGAATTATGAGCCAGCATTCGCTGTGCGCACTGGGTTCAGCATGACTAGGCTGAGTGACAGAGCTCCATCATCTTAGCAGAAGTGGGACACTGGCAGTCTTGGGAAGGAAGGCTCCACTCAGTCTTCCTTACCACAATGCAGCAAAGCTGCAGTCTAAACACATGGATCTTTTTTGACCAGTTGAAATCGTTTGGATTTAAATAGAAGTTGAGTTTCAAACCTCAACTAGAACAGAACTGTTGCTTTACTATGATGAATTTATAAATTATGATTTCCCAGACTTCCTTTACTCTTTTCCTTGATCATTTAAAAGCATGGAGCATTTTTTCAATGTGTGTATTATCATTACTTTAAGGGCCTCCTACTTTATTAACATACTTTCCCCTTATAACATTATGTTTCTTCTCTGTATAAAAAATGCAGTTTTCCACACTTCATTGGTTTTTCTCGTTTCTTTGTTAAACTCAGCAAATCTTAGTTACTTTTTTGTAATTGCCTCTTCTTTCTCATTTATATTACAGGAAATTAGAGATCTAAGAGGGCTGGAGAGAGTAGTGAGATGGGTTTTTATAGCTGCAGCCTTTGAGCAGTCTTGTGAGAATATTTCTGACGCTGTTGATTACAGACTTCTTTTTAAAAAGAGCTGTTTGAGCCTAAGTTATGGTGCCTTTTTGGATTCCACAGCCTTCTTCCACATGTGAATTTTTCTAATAGCTCCAATCTGACCTTCTTCATTAAATTACTTAGTTCAATAGAGTCTGAATTCTTGAAATCTGATATGCTAGTCTGGTTTATTATGTATATCTATCTTGTATCTGCACTTTGTGTACAGTACTAAATTCAAGTGGCTCTTGCTCTGATTTCAATCTACCCATTAGTTTCTTTCTGCTGATAAGAAATTAATTCAATATGGCTTTCCATTTTTCAGACTGTGAAGTTCTTCTCTATTAAGTAGAAGCCAACTGTGATGTATGTTCAGTATACTTTTTTGCCCAGTGAATCTATGGGAAGATAATTTCTCCCACAGTTGTGGTATCCTCTGATTTCTAGTCCTGTGAGAACTGGCCATGTGTTTTTTAATTCTCATTTCCATCTGGTTGTGTTGGCTTATAAGCAGATGTTTATTGTTCTCTCCCTTTCTTCCTCCCTCCCAATTCTTACTAACTTAATACAAAGTCAGTTGCCACCACTATTTTTGTTGTCACATTATAAATATTTGACATAATAAATATCCATGATTCAAAAAATCATTCTAATTATCTTTTGGAATTCTCCGTGGTTAATTCACTTTTCCTGCTCACAGAAAATTGCTTAAAAATCACAAGTCACTTTTCAATAATGTTAACTCTACAGCAGCTTTAAAATGAATTTTCAGGTATTTATGTCTATTTTTATAATGAAGTCTGTGGGTTTACAATAGAAAATGAGATATTTCTGCACTACTGAAGTTATGCATCTGATTGAATGTATTGTGTGGTATGTAATTATAGAAATAACTTTCCACATGCAACAAATATGTATTGTTTATATCCAGACTTGTTTGAAGACCAGTTAGCCCATGTTTTTATAATTTTTCTTGTCTTTCACTCCTAATTTATTTTGTGGTGGTGTTTGGTATATTTCTGTCTCTGGAGTTTCATTGAAGTCTGCTTTAAAAATAGTTAGACTTTACGTGCGTGAAATTTCTCGTTGCTTATGGAATGGCTACCCCAAAAACATTGGAAATCTTGTGTTTTGTTCTAAAGTCCTGAATTAGACTTGAGAGTTTCAGACTTGAATTTTGATTTGTTGGCTTAAAGAAAGGAAAATGTTCACGGAATCTAAAACCTGAAGTCAATAATGTGAGAAATTGTTTTCTGAAATACTAGCTTTGTGGAACAGATAAGCAATAACTTGAAACTGTTGTTCTGGATAGCAACAAAATACTGTATTTTGCTCCACCAGTTCTGGAACCAGATCTGGAAGTTGCTCACGCCCAGATCTTTGTCATAGCTTTGCAACTTGTTTGCTATTGAGGTGGAAAGTTACATCTTCTGTCTCCTTAAACAGTATCATCAATAATTTTTTTTGGCAATTTTTAGTATATGTTGTTGGGAATAGGATTTATGTTATCTCCTGTTTTTTGTTGTTTTCTGTTTTTTTGTTTTTCCCTGGTTTTCCCCTTTACTTACTCAATATTACTGACATTTCATTTAGTTATCTGTTGAAGTGATAAGAGGGATAAAGTTTTAAAAAGTTTTCTTGATTGTCATCAAGTGTCAATGTGGACCTGAACAAGTATCTTTTAATATATATAAATGGGCTTTGGGGACAGGTCTTATATAATGATTTCATGTTGTACAAAATAATATAAAATATAATTTGAATTTTGAGACATATATTATATAAATTGCTTACTTACATTAACTGTACCTTGTAGCCTTTAAATTTACAGCTATTGAAAATGTTCTGTCAAGAAATAACAATATGTCGATTGAAGGTAATGTTTAGCAGATTAGTAATTTGGATTAATTTCTTTTTCATGAAATCCTAAGGTTTCTTTCTTGATCACAGAAAACCTATCACAACAAGTTTGTGTTATCACCAATGTGAAGGAAACTCTTGCACAAGTAGGTTTTCTCCTTCCCGAATCTCTGAAAAGCCAAATAAAAGTAAGTACCACTCTATCGCTCTCAACTGTCTGATTAATTTAATGTTTCTGGTTGCCAGTGCTCCTAAGAGGTAGTCTAAATTACGTGAAAACAGAAACTGAGACTTCTTGTATCACTGTAGTATTTATTACAAGGGATTAACACCAGGTGTGGAAGTTAGCAAAAAGGAAGCATCTTTAGCCCTGTTGTGCTTTAGAGGGGGATTTTACCGATCCATTTAAAATGTCCGTATTAGATTAGAGGAGAAATTGAAGCCAGACAACAGAGAGGCAATTTTCTTTAGATTTTATGAATTCAGTAAGCCCAAATTGTTACAAATATGTTACAGAGGAAATGCTTTTGTTACTTTGAAGTCTCCTACAGAGCTGTGAATGCAAAATCAAATTAATCTGCCTTTTTGTAGAGCAATAGGGGTGCATTTTCCTCAGTGAATGCTCATAGGAGCCTCTGCCTTAGTTAAATGCCAATAGAACATTCCATCAATATCCTATCTTTTCCATTATTCTTTCTAATAGAGCTATCTTATTTCCATTTTCCCAAAGATGATTAACATTTGGTAATTGCTTAAATTTAGACTGGTGTTGGGGTGATTCTTAATTATATCTTATGTGATGATATCACATGTTCCTGTTACCCAGAGAAACAGACAGGGAATAACTGCTCAAAAATACAGGTATTCTGATTTGCATAATGTTACTTCTGCAATGGTTTTATACATGTCTGTCAATCTTCTGCATGGTGTGTTAATTATTAGAAGGCTTTTTCTCTACCAACCTGTATTGCTGTTTTATATCTGGAAATGTCATTTGACATTGCACTTAAAGATTTTGTTAGGAATGAATAGTATTTAGCATGGAATCATGCTTTATATCTATTAAATCTAATCTATTATCTGTTTAATCTATCTATCTATATCTATTAAATCTAAAACATCTAAAAGTCAAAAAAATTAGCAGAGTTGAATAACATCTTTTCTTGTCTGTATAGCTGTATGATGGGGCAGAAGTATGTTTCCATTTCAATGACATCAGATGCATTGCTATTTCTCTTTTTTATCTCTGGGTAAACTATTTTGCTATTAGTAGGAGGACATCATTTATCAATATACTTTTAAACACTAATATCTCTGAGCTAGTTCTTAAGCTTACCAACATACAGAATTTCTAACCTTAGAAATAATTTATGTGCAAGCCTATTTGTTCTCAAATGAAGCACAGTACCTTGTGTGAGAGAGTTGATTTTGTACAAAATAATTATTTGAAGCAATGTAGATGTACTGCACTGAAAGCTGGACCTTTTTAAAGGGATGATTGGAAGGTAATTGATCTAAATAAGAGACCAACTTGGAATCATTCAATAGAGTACATATTATCTGGGAACAGTATTTTAACATCTTAGATACTTTTGGCATTGCAGTTCCCAGTAGCAGCCATATTTATTTGTGGAATATTTGTTAACTTCTACCTATGTCCTTAAAGAAGAATTAAAAATAAATTTTCTAAGAAGGATTTCTGAGAGAAGCTCTACTAGCATGATAATATCAATTGTCTCGGTTTAAGAGACAGGTATTTGCCAAGGAGAGGGATGAGCCCCTTTCCCTGTAATCCGCTCCCTTTTAATCACTATACTTTGAAATCAGACGCTTTCAGGCATGAAATATGGGGGTAGGAATAACAATTCTTTACTAATATATCTAACAAGGTAAACAGCAACAACAACAACAGCTATAAAAACTGACAACAAAACAGAACAGTATCGCTCAGTCCCAGTCTTTGGATGCAAACTCTCTGGGTTCAGTTCCCNGAGGGAAAAAAGACCTAAAAATTGAACTAATAAGATTAAGGAAATGAAGAGAAAATATTTTCTAAAAATTTTTAAAGGCTACACCTGTTGCTTGCAAAGTATTTTACCAGTAATTTAATCAGTGTTATGTTAAACAGTATGACTAATGAATGAATGTTTTGTTAAAGATACTATACTGTGAAAGACATGACTGGAGTTTTTCTTTAAATTTGTTATTTAGCATTTCTTTTGAAGCAAATAAACCTAAATGAGAGCTGAAGGTGTTTTCTTCTTTCCATGACTGGAAATCATGTACTCTTTAGTGACAAGGTGCTGCTGTAATATGAAGTGGAATCAGCTGGATGAAGTTGTGTGTCATGTTACTGGATAATTACCTATGAGTAGGATATGAAAATATTTGGTTGTTTTCAAATAGAAAAAGAACTAGCATTTCACTAGAAGAAAGTCACCAATTTCTTAATGATTGCATTTTCCATCTGCATTGGTGTTAATTATGATTTTAAATTCTGATATAATTTAAATAAAATTGCAGGTTCCAAATGTCCTGGTATTATTTTTGATTTTATGGAAGTGGATGTTGAATAAACTTGAAAATTCAGTACAGGGCATCTGATAACTAAAGAACATTAAAGAATATCAGTTATTACAAGGACCAGAAGTAATTAAGCAAATCCCTATGCTACTTTTTATTTAAACACTGAAACATTATGTGAGAATTAATTTTTACCAAGGTGGTATTTTTAGGTAATTTTTGCTCTCTAATGTAGTTGATAACATTGATTAATATTAATTTTACTTTTAAAAAGTACTATTGCATAGGATGTTAAATAGCAAATAGTATAAGAATTTATTTTAGTTAATTGATGGTTTATTGAAGCTTCAACTTGGGCAGCTGTACTTACTTTTCCAACAGAAAATTTTAATTTCATTTTTGCTGGATAATATGGTCATCAAAAAATGCTAGTGTGTTACATAATAAAATTGTGGAAGGTAAATCAAAATTCTGATACACTAAAGGAATTTTTAAATGCTCAGCAATGCTTAAGAATCACGTATTGTAATACCTCAAAAGAAAAAATAAAAGTAGGCCTTCTGCCTTGGATCATGTTCCAAATACCTTCTGAAAAAACACTGGCTTGCAGTAGGCTCTTGTTTGTTGAAGTATGTGCAAGGTTATAAGGTATCAGGGATTTCTGATTTTACATCTTCAGAGGTTCAAGCCAGGTGTGCCTTGCAGTATTGCATATTCCAAGTATTTTTAAGTAATTCATACCTTCTGTGACTTTTTTTTAATCTTAAAATATTAAATGTCAGCTATTTGTAGCTATGCTATCAAATTTTGAACCCAAAATGTTTCTAAAATCTTTAGAGCATAACTACCAACTTCTTTGTTTCAAACCATCTTTCTTTGCAAAGAAGTTAGCTCCTGATTATTACGAAAAATAACAACTACAGCTCTGCATAACACTGCAAAGCCTTTTTAAATGTTGTATTTGGTATTTTTGTTGGATTGTGGACTAAGTGACATTGTAAGGGATCACAGTGTATTACTTCTGTTGCTTGCTATGATATTTAATATGTGTTTTGGGAAGAAATTAAAATTTGTTGTGAAAACAGTGGGATTTGTTGATTTAATGGAAGTAAAATGAAGATTTTTTTCCTCCTGAATTTCAAGATTTTTTATTTGCTTCAAAGTGTTATCTTCTCTTAGGGAGCAGATTCACCATCTGCTGCCTGGTTTACTGTTTTACTTAAAGCAATTCCAAAGCTGAAAATGTAGTAGAATCTACTTTTTATTTTGACTGGGATAAGATAGTTACTTAGCTTGTGTTAAAGGTTGAAAAATAAGTATATCTGTGCCTAAGACAGTATTTTAAAATATTCATTGAGGAAATTATTTCAAGGAGAAACTCTAGATGAGTCTTGTACTCTTGTTCTGCACAGAATCCTGGAATACCAGTGCACCTGGTCTTTCATTTATACTTATTTTATTTTTAACTTTGAGAGGACAAAATGTTTCTGAGTAATGTAATCTGAGTATTGTCGAGGTTTTCTCAGAGTCAGAGGTCTAAAATCATTAGATGGTTTTATGGACATTGTTTTCATCTCTTGAAACAGTTGAGCATCCTAACCCAGGCAGCAGCGCTCATGTCTGATGCTTAGAGGGCTGTTCTGGAATGGCTATCCTGAGCAGTATACTTTGACATATGTTGGGCTCCATGTTTCACTCTTGAGTGTCCCAAAATTTTGAGCAATTTTCAATTTTGTAGTGGAAATAATAATTGCCAGTTTTAAATCATTGGAATGAACAACCTCTGCCACAGTGATGGCAGCTTTAGCAGATAGTTATGGCCAAATTAGAATTTTTGACTTTTTTCTTTTTTTGTCTGATCAGGTTGAAGCTATTTCAATATCTCTAAGCAAAAATGATAGCTGTCTACAAAACATCATTTCAGGACAGTGCTACAATTATGTTTGTGTAAATGTAAGTAGTGAGGATGCGTGCCTTTTATTTTACACTTAAACTTACTAGTAATGGTAAATAATAATTAAATATTTGAGTAATAAGTTGTCTGTTATTTTTGTCTTCATGTACTGAGTCCATTCTGATGTTTGGTGTTTCTGATGTGCACTGAACTAGATCTCTGAGATACCGGTCTGCTCATTCTCCTCTGGTTTCACACTTCTGTCACTGTGTTGTTAACCAGCCATGAATTCTTGAACAAGAGGGATAAAATCTGAAGTAGTTTAAATTTTCCTTTCATAACTGTTGTATTGAAGTGAATTATTTTAAGGAGAGGCCTGCCATACGTGAAGTCATCTGACTCTGCATTCATTGCTACTGTGGTCTAAATCAGTGTTTCCCATTCTGGACATGTGTATGCCATGTGATCTGTATTTGGGTCCATGTATGGGAACAGGTTGGTTTTAGATGAACCATATCTGAGACTAATTAAGACCCTTAATTTTTTTGGTTTTTTTTTAATATATATGTATATAAAAGGTTATTAATATGATTAATCTCATTCTTTTTCAAACATCTATAACTTTACTAGACCTCCCCAAAACCAAAAAAGTTAAGTATCTTCTTCTTTTTTGGTAAATTACAGATCTTCAAATTACATTTTTATAAAATAATTGTTGTTTTCAGTAATTCTCAACCTTTATTTTAATTTAGGAAAAAAGGTGTGCCCTTCAAGAAATCCAGGAGCTAGTGGATATGTTGGAAAAATCAAATATTCCTCTCTTATGTCCAGTTGTCCTTATTTTGGTAGGTAACTCCTGTAAGCTACCATAGAAAACATCTCATTTAATTATTTTAATATTTAATATAAATGTAAGTAATATTCAATATTAATTTTTTAAAGTTAGACTAGGTTTAAACCGCTGCTAATTTAGAATAAAATTGTAAATTCAGACTGTGAATTGGTCTCTAAAGAAACTAATTTTCACTTCAACAAATGTACTGCATCCTGTCAGAAAACAAACTGACATTAGCAAATGAAATTTTATTAGTTATATATTTTTGGGAAGGCTCATTGTGGCTGGCTGTTAACTCCTGCCTTGCTATTGTGCTCTATCTCTGCTGAGGATGCTGCAAAACATGTGCTGTGCTTGAATGCTCAGTTGAAAAAGAATTAATTGGCTTTATTTTTTTCTATGTGTGTGTGTTCCTGATGGCTGCACTGTTTTTAATACAAGCCAGAATGCCATTGGCCTTTGTGGCCACCTGGGCACACGGTGGCTCATGCTCACCCACTGCCAACCTGTGCCCCCAGGTCCTTTTCCACTGGGCACCTTTCCAGCCACTCTGCCTGAGCCTGTGGTGCTGGGTATGGTAGTTGTGACCCAGGTTCAGGACGTGGCACTTTGCCCCTCTCAAACCTTATACCCTTGACCTCAGCCCATGCATCCAGCCTGTCAGATCCTTCTGTAGAGCCTACCCTATCGCATCTATTATATCCTCACCTACTGTATGCTTTCTCCTGGATTGACTGACTATGATTCTGTGAACATCAGTATTTAGCACTTTGTTTCTAGACCATCTTTTTTTCTTGATCCTACTTTTCTGGGGAACTTTGGAGTAATACTTTATTTTACTGAATTTTCAAAGATAAATTACTTCTGCCTTTCATAATCAGAGCAATTACATGCCTCCAATTCTGTTGGCCATTTACAAAGCAACTGGATGTGCAAAATGCTCTCTTCTGGACTTAAAATTGTTTTCATTAGTCCTTTATCAAGAATATAAAAAAATTTTCTGTGTTGAATTTTGAGTGTGAAGATAAAGCTGGAATTGCTTATCAACTAGCTAACACTAAGATGTCAAAAGCATGCTTATTTTGTGCCCAATTGATAGCACTTTCCAGTATGACTTTCAATTAAATAATTTTTTTATTGTGATGCTAGGAATGTGCAAACTTTGGTTTAGTAGTTGTAGCTATAAACATTCTGGTCTTAGAATCTCCTGAGAAGTAGGAGTGCAAATAATTCTTACACCATCTCCCCTTGAAACTCAGGTTTTGCCCCTGAGATAGGGCAAAAGTCTTGAAGTCATTGTAGAACCCAGAACTATTTTTAATGAAAATATACTTGCTTGAGCAGCCTGAAGCATGCACAAATTATTTAGGTGGACTCCTTTTAAAATAGCTTTAAGAGAAAATAATACATTTAATCCCTTTATTATACTCCAGATCCATCAGTTGTTTCTGACAACTACTTGAAATTTCCGAGAACTAGACAATGGAAGAAAATCTCATAACTAGGTGGAAACAGTTGCTAATATTTAAAACACTGAAAAATATACAGTTGTTAAAAGTGTATTTCCTAATTGTACTTGGGCATCTGGTGGAAGTACTACACTCTCTTTTAGAAATAAGAGAAGGGAAGAAAAGGAGATCTGGAAGATTTGTTTTAAGTGACAATAATTAGCTTAAATCATTATCTCATATTAATCACTGGGAAGTATTGAAGTCCTCTAAACTTCTGATCTCTTAAACTCATTACAGATGGTATGGGGGACAGAAACTTCCTTCAGCAGTCTTTAATTAAATTCGGTGTTGGGTGTCCTCGTCACTAAGGCTCATGAATGGGATTTTCCTCAACTTTATTTTTTCCTATATACTTTTTTAACATATTACTTGAATGAATTGTTCATGAAAAATCCTATGATACACTTCCTTTCAATGTAAAAGGACATATTAATATTTCTCAGACAAATGTGAATCAGAATTTTAAGCAATATGATGACATTTGAATACATAGGTCTTAGGTACCAGCTGTAAGGGAAATATTATGTTTTTCTACTCTCAAAAGTAAAACTCTTGAAAGAATAAATGGGGAGAGCAGCTAACTGCTTCCATTCTCATAACTTATAACTAGGAACAGCCTAATGTAATTTGATGTGAGTAATTGGAAAGTTTTTGTCTATTCTTTGATTTCATGACAAAAGCAACTTTTTTTATAATAATCTGATAATTAAGAAAAAAAAAGGAGTTTTTCACTTCCAATAGTCATCTTCTTTAGCTGCAAAAATGACAGGTGTTAGTATTGTGCCAGACTCTGTTTAACCAGCCCAGTGAGCATTGATCCCATAAAAGGATGAACTTGCACTGGACACAATTCTGTCCATATTTCCACCTATCAGTTGCCACAGACTCAAAGTCTATCCATTATCCTGGTGCCTGAATGGATTGTTTTTGTGGCATCTGTAAGCTGAAGCAGCAATTGGATTACTGTATCTGGACAAAATGGAAGATTAAAGTTACAAGAGAAACAGGCATCACAGAGGTAAACTTCAGGCAATTATTTGTTTGCATCAAGCCAGTATCTTCTCCAATTATGCTGTAACCTGACAAATTGTATTCTTAAATTGACATTACTTTTTTGAGCAATACATTTTCATGTTTGTAAGTTGTATGAATGGATTTGATTTTATGTTGTTACTTTGCTTAGGGTTAGAAAGAAAGGAAGCTAGTATTTCAGCTCTGTAGTTGCAATTATTTGCATTTCAGTACCAAAGTTTGAGAAAGATCTCTTTTCAAATCTGTCAAAGAGGTTAATGGTAAAGAGGAGCTAGGTTAAGTTCTCTCAAAATAATAGGTTTTATAATTTCTTGTAAATAGCTGTAAATGAGTAGTACTTAGCCTTGTTTTGAGTAGAAAATAAAATTATGTGTGTGTGTGAAAATTAATCTCTGCTTGCGTAGTAGAAGACAATAGCTTTGCTTCTGATGAGTATGCATTTAGGCAATAAACAGCTCTTTTTTAAAAAGTGTTTCAAGGGAAAATGGGTGAAGACCTATTTTCTGTCAGTATAAATGGAACATAAAGTACAAAGAGAACTTAAAATAATTTTCCTAAGCGCTAATCTCTGGGGTGATCTCTAAATCCCTACCTCTGTGTAGTAATTGCAGAGAAGTTTTATATGATGGAATCATTCAGTCAGAAAAATGTTTTTCCTTTCTTTTAGGGATAAAGGTATTTCTGCTATTAATAGGTGCTGAATCCTTATATGTACAAATCATCATCCTTAATTTTGATTTCTACAGCTAATAGCAGCTTTGTAAGGGAAATTGGAACGTGGAATACATAAGGCTTGGGAAAGGATTGAGCTAATTGATACATCCCTGGAAATACAAGTTACAGAAGCACAGATTATTCTGAGTTGGAAGGAACCCACAATGATCATTGAGTCCAACTCTTGGCCCTGCACAGGATACTCAGGGGAGAATTCACAGACTCAAAAAATGTGCGAGGTTGGAAGGCACCCATCAGTCATCAATTCCAACTCCTGGCCCTGCACAGTCCACATCAACAATCACATCATATGCCTAAGAATGTTGTCCAAACACTTCTTGAACTTAGTTCAGGTCCTTTAAGACCATGTTTGTGCAGCCTTCCTGATGGAAATGAGACCTGCCTTTCCCTGCCCAAGAGCTCAGGATAGTCATATCCCTACCTTCTGTTGAGGTAGTTTCTGCTTTTTAAACTCGAAGTATTAACATGAAATTCATGCAATTTAGGCAACTAATATACTATACTGAAAGGATAGTAAATTTCCTATTAAACTTTAAAGAATTCAATTCTGTCTTGAAAACATTCAAGATGCTTGTGAAAGACATGTGTATTCTATAGTCCTCTGATAGTAAAAAAGAAACAAACAAAAAATACCTCCTGTGAAAGTCTAGAGCTTATAAAAGAATGTTGTTTGTTTTCAAATTTAATTGAATATTTTTAAGATGCATGACATGTTCTGGCATATTGGTTTCTTCTGCTTTGAAAGAAACAGTTTTCATGTCCCTAAATGTATAAGTAGTGGAATTCAGTAGTAAATAGAAACTATCTAAGAAAAACCTTTTTTATGTGCTTAACATATAGAAACGAGATACTAAAAACCATCAGTCTAAAATGGCACACTATGGAAAAAGTGGATTTTGTATTTTTCTCATCTGTTTTTTTGCAGGTGTACTTGGATATTTCAGAAAATAATTCTTTCAGTATTGGGATGGAAGACCTAACTACAATCAAGAAATTTGCAAGAGAAACTAAAAAGAAAAACATTTTAGTTTATGGTCTCCTTATACAATATAAGGTATGTAATTATCTTTCTGTGCGCAAATTATCTTCTTTTGCAATTTATATGATTAATGATAGAATCTTAATTTAAAACAGAATCAAAGGGAAATAAATATGACATGAAAAGGACTTTTGGGAAGATTCTTGCCTGTTCTTGTTCAAAATTCAGACAAGCCTGTAGTTATAGATAAAAAATGTAAGCTTTTGATTAGAGAGGAATAAGTGGTAAACATTTTTTAGAAATGCATGAAAAAATCAGGACCCTTTTTGCTTTTTTACTTGGGAACTTGCTTTTTTTCAGCATTAGAAAACAAGAAAAGATAGTGAAAGTACATTCAATCTGGTTCTGCAGTATTTTATGTCCCCCCTCAAAACAGTTTGGTACTCAGGTGACAGGAAGGGCATGGCGTATAGGTGTTGAAACAGTGTCTGTAACAGCAGCAAATTGCCTCTGCTGGAGGCAAAAAGAGTTAGCACTCCAACATACTTTGCACTCATATAAGCTATTTAAAGATAAACCATTTGGCTGGGAAACATGTTCTGTCAACCAGAAGAGTGGGCTGCCTTGCCTCCAGTGCCGATATAGTTTTGCAGCTTCTTAACTCAGTAAACAGTGAAGAAAGAAGTAAGCAAGAAGTTTTAGTAAAGAAGAATAAATGTAATCCTAACTGCTTTTTTGGGGGGGTTGAATTATGTGTTTGGGGTTATATATAATTGATTAAATGTGGCTTTAATTTTACATCTTTTTCTGGCATACCAAGCACTTGATTTTTCCCATCAAATTCTATTGTTTTATTAAGAGCTGTAAGTATCAATACCTATCTGTTTATGCTTGTATACACTTTTAATGCCAACACAGTATGAATATTGCTATCATATGACATTAGTTTGTCTCTTGTTTGTAAAACACTGAAGGACATGTAACTGTTCAGTTTTCTTCCTGCTACTATCAAACCCATTTTTTCAGGGTGAATTCTGGTTTCTTTTGGTAAAAATAATTTAGATAACTATTGAAATATAGCTTTAAGAGCCACCTTATCATGATAAAAATTAACACTTCAACTATTGCCTTAGTCTAACTGTAGTTTCTGCCTTTTAGACTTCATTGTGTGTATATGATTTTATATGCAAGTGAATCAAATAAAGATATGTGGATAGCAGAAGTTAGTAAAGCTGACTGGAAGAAAGAAAAACCGTTTATAAACTTCAGTGGATTTTGATGTGCATGGCACCAAGACATTTTAATATTAATGGACACATATTAGAGCAGTTGAGATCTGAGTGGGAATTCTTGATCTGTGGTGATAAGAGGATTGCAGCAGACTGCTGCCTCCATTCTTTGAAAATAAAAAGATAGAATGATTATGTAAGATCACTGCAGGCAGAATCATCACTTGTTAGCATGAAGAAAGTCTTCTATAGAGCAAAAGATTTCACAAAGTAAGTAAATATTTCTAGCTCTCTTGTTTTAAAATGGCTTTCAAACATGTCCCTGATCACAAGGGCACAATCTTGAGTTCCTGCTGTCTACTTTGATCAATAACAAAAGAATAAGTTGTACACATCATTTGTATATATGTGATATATGTATCAAGTTTACTTTTGGCTGCAGATCTATATAGAACGTAATTGTTTCTAGGTAGAGGCCTATGGAAAGACTTGATGTATGAATCTAGAAATTACATAGCCCCAAATTGCTGGTCTGGCTGGGACTAAGAGACTGTGAAGAAAAGGAATTTGTTACATGAATAAACATCTTTAAAATAGTTTATTTTTTTTTAATCTGAAGTCCAAAGCATAGTTAGAGAGTCATCAAGGCATTTTACTTCTAGTACAAGCCATTAATAGATGCACCTGTAGGTGAGTTCCATGCTTCAGGATGGAACTTCATATAGGCATAATTGAGAGTCCAGAAGAAGAAGAAACACAAAAAGCACCTGTGCTAATGCAGGATAACCTATTATTGTAGTAACTTCTGTCACTAGATCTTTCTAGAAGTCCCAGAAAGCTATAGCTTATTTCAGGAAAAGAGTG
Organism: Toxostoma redivivum; assembly: GCA_013397375.1. NCBI lineage: Eukaryota > Metazoa > Chordata > Aves > Passeriformes > Mimidae > Toxostoma > Toxostoma redivivum. The sequence continues at coordinate 518,584 of VXBI01008531.1, forward strand.
ATGACAAGTTGCTTCATGGAGCTTTCCTCTAGCTGACAGGTTTATATCATCACTACCAGGCATACACAGTTGGTAGGTACACATTTCCTAATTAGAAAAAAAAAGGAAATTTATTGAGACATGGCCATGGTAATGTTCATGTGAAATCAAGTTATGTTTAGAAGGGTTATGTGATTAAGTGGGTGTAAGGATATGTTGATATAAAAGAAAATGGGGGCGGTCTTCTGGATTTTGCCTTTTTGAAAGGCAAATTTGTTGAAATAAATACATTTTGAAAATATAGTTGTTAAGGTTTTTTTATGTTTTGGAAGCAAGGAGTTCAGTTTTGATGGTATTGAAGGAACTGTGAAGCCCTAAGAAAAAGTATGAGCCTTTATTTTCACTTCTTAAATGCTGTGTTTGTTTGGTATTTAGAAAAAGATGTCAAGTATTTTTATGACTATTTGGTACACCAAGAAGGTAATCAGGAGAATTAAAGGAAAAGGCTTTAATGAGCTGTATAAATTACCTGCTTTTTACCTTTCATTTGCCTATAACAAGTGCATGTTCTCAGCTGGTAGACAAATAGCTATTTCTCTTATAAACATCATGCATAGGATGCCACATTGCTAATGTTGATATACAGATTGGATCCATTTCATAAAACCTCTAGTTTGCATCCTGAAAATACTGTTAATTTAAATGGCACTTATGAAATATTTATTTGCTTTTCTAAAACAGTTCTGCAATGTTAGAAGTGGTCTACACATTCAAAATATGTAGAGTATTCAATATCCAGAGTCTGAACTTATGGAATTAGTTTTTGACCATTTTTCAGATTATTTGAAGGAAATACCTGATAAACAAAGTGAATTAAAAACTGGGAGAAAGATCCATTTTTAATGGACGATATTATTGACAAGTGTTGATGAAAATTCCACTCCTTAATTTAATGACAAGTTCACATTGAAAAAAGCAATGACTGGCAAGATATTATTATATATTAGAATAAGAATCTTTGCTTTAATAATGGCCAAGCAGGATGTAACGGAGAAAGCAAATTCTGAATATTGGGAGATAAACCTATAAAAAGAAGCTAATTATTCTTAAATAAACAAAGTTGTACTTAGAAGGAGCCTTAAGAACTGCTAAATCCCAAAGAGTATGAAAGCTAATGTCAAATCATTGCATTTATGCAGGGCTGGATATATATTAAAAGTATTGATTTATATCATTGTAGCCACAAGATTTGGGAGGATACCTCAGCTGCATGTTGTTGTTCTATGTTCTGAGCAATGGAAAAATACTGAAATTGGGCCTTGATCTCATACACATACACACACACACATTCTTATCTTGAAACATATTCTAGGTAGTTAATGGGGTTATGCTTGAATATGACAGTAGTGTTTTTAAAAAATCCTATTTTCTCTATTTACTGCTCTTCTCCCTTTAAAAATAATAATCATAATAATTGTAATAACGATACTGATAATAATGATGATAGTCTTATGACTGAATTACAAAAAAATTCAATAAAATAATAAAAAGAGAATATAAGAAGCATTTCTTAGCATGGGAGTTCAAATTCAACAGCTTGTAAAGGTTACATAAAAATCTTGGTCTGTGTGTTTCAGTAATGAATTCTTTACAGTTCACAGGGAGTAAAAAGGAGCTGTAAGCATTCAAAATAAAGCACATTTGGATGGACATAGGAAACCACAGAAAACTTTAAAATAAGAAAGTAACATTAATATATCTCGGTTATGGAACTATATTAATTTAAAATAATCCTGCTACAGAGAATCACTGACAGAATGTTGTGTCAGAGCACCAAATATGTGCTAATGCTTGCCTAGGGTAAAGTGGCCCCAAATACTTTTGCCTCTGAAACTTCTATTTATTGAAGATAAAGGAACTATTCACCGACAGCCAGAAAAATCACAGTACCTACACTAAAAAGAGACAAATGATGCAATAGAGTAATTGTTATGAAGCTGCTTGAATCTAAAAGGAACCTAAAATGTGGGTGATTTCTTATGCAAACATACTGGGCACTTACTGTAGCCTTAAATACTTTTTGAAGACAAGAGGCCCATCTGCAGTGTGGCTGATGGCTCAAGAAATACTTGGTGTGCTAGAAGTATTTTATGTTTATCTTGGTAAACCACAAAGGTAAACATTTATGATTTCTTTTTCATCAAAGATACCTTAAAATAGTATTATGGGTAAACATTAAGGCAATGTTTCTCAAAAGAGGGAACACACCCCTCAGTGGGATAATCCACAAAGTAGAAGGTGGTTTGGCAAACAGTAGTGAGATAATGAGCCTGGAGGGCAAATGAAATAAAATCACAAAATAAAACTTTGGAAACTCATTAGAAACAAATAGGTTCTGCTCTACATGACCCCCACATGCTTCTCAATTTGCTTAATAATCAGCATAGAATTGGTCAAATGATTGCAATCTGATTTAAGTTATTAGAATGCTGCCTGGAGACCTCAATTTTCTCAAAATGACAGTTTTTTTTCATTTCAGCTGCAGTGACATAATAGATTGCAATGAATAAGGAAACTTACATTTTTTCTTAGAAATCCTTAAGGCCAAGTAATTACTGTTTAGTATTTTCAAGAGGCAGAAGTTTAACTTTTAAATATCATGGTCCTATGGACTATTCATTCTTTCATCAAGGAAAATTGTGCAAATTATGTGATGACACAGAGTGGTCTTGTTTTCATAGAGTTTGGGACAAAGAGGAAAATCAAATCAGTCTGAAACTTTCTATATGTATAGGGTCATAGAAATCAGAATCTCTAGGTTTCTTAATACAGACTCATAGCCAGTCATTCACCAGTAAAATCAGAAATTTATATTTATGGAGACTTGACACATTTTTATCCTATCTAGCCTTTTGCATCTGTTTTGTACCATTTAGAAACTATTTTTAAAGAAATAAAGAACATGTCTCTGGCACATTAGTCAATTAAGAAATGCATTAGTTCATATTTTACAAAAATGTTGGGGAAGTTTTAGGCTTAGAGTCAAGAAAGGTCATATCATAAACACAGAACTTTGCAACCTCACTTTTGCTTGCAACACTCTGGTGCCTGACATTGTGAGAAGCACAGCTGCTTGACTGTGCTGCTGCTCATTTTAGTAGATATCCTGAAGCTTGATACTGGATAATATTGATCAAAAAAATGGGATTGCTATTCTTTTTTTTCAGTTTTAGTTTCTACTTTGAATGCCTGCATACATGCTCTTTTATTTTCTTGACACCTTTCTCTGTTCTCTTGTTTCCTGTCAAGTCTTCCTCCTCTTCTAGCCAAACAGGTAACAAACCACTGGATTTTCTACAGATTTGCAATGCTTCTAAAAGCACTCAAATGAAGATTTCCGAAAACTAATTTCTCAATGCCGTACCAAATTCCCTGTATGAGGAACATGGACTTTTAAGAAAAATAACTGGTAATGTTTAGGGCTTTCATTAAATAGCTGTATACGATTTTGTCAGAGGAAGGTCAGAAAGTTGCTCAATTTGTCTCTGCTATTAAAAGTTCTGGGAGTTTACCGAGCTGCACAGAAAACTATGAGGTTAATATTTTATGCCTTTTACACATGACCTTTTTAGAACTTGATTCAGCTATTGAACTTATAATTGCAGAAATCAGAGTTCTTCCATCAGCTTGTCAGCCAAAGTGATGAAGGCATATAGACATATCCTAAAAGTCATGACTTCATAAAATGACCTTAAACATCCTTGCTCTTATACCTCAGTTCAGCCATTCTCACAGTGCTAGTCAATAAATGTTGCCAGTCATTTCTTTTGTGGATATTTTAACAGCATAAAACATATTTCTCTAGAATAGCTTCTTAGTATGAAGAATTTTGGGGCGCAAGTGGAGTTAAGGTGAACTACCAAACTCTCTAGTAGGAAGGAAAATGTGTGATACACAATATAGGAGCTTAGAAAAGTATGGCAGTATTATTTTTTCTGGATACTTTATTGTAATAGGAAATAAACATTGAATTGGAACCATTTGCAAAAACAAATACTATGAGCATCAAATCTGAGTTTTATCTTCAAATCTGATAGTATGAGTTATTCTGATTTTTATTTCTTATTAAAGCTTTGATGTTGACATCTTATCTCTTAATGGAAACATAAACATTTAAGATGAAAGGACTTTGACACAAAATCTTGTTTGCAAACAAATGGCTTTTAACTTCTTTTTCCATTGCTAGCCCGCCTGACAGAAACCTCTGAAGTCCATTCCATCTATTTAAGGACAGTTGCACTTTTGAGTTGTTAGTGCTGCGATTCTCCACTTAAAGTGATGTTTGTACTCTTTTATTGTCTAAGTTGGGCATCAAAAAGTATTCATCTCACTTGGCTTCCATGCTGTCCCCCAGAGGCATCATTTAGCAGCTAAAATACCTATAGTACAGAATACTTCTGTTTTTTAATGGCTTAGCTCTGATTACATAAAGCAATAGTAACAAAGAAGCTTTCTAAAATTGTTTTGTATGCTTAAGAGACATTTTGAAAATGTTAACAGCTTGCTGTTGTGTTAGTTTTCTAATGAGATTTGTATTTTGAGTTCACTTTTTCAATTAACATGAAACATTAACATCATTAACATCATTAACATCATTACCATTATGGCTGAAATTCTTCCAATAACTTTTCCAGTTTCAATGCAAAGTTTAGTTTTATAGCAAAAATATGCAAAAGTTGTAGGACATTTTCATCACTAGATCGGACCAGGAAAATGTAGGAAGTCCTTCAGCCATTTAAACACAAAAATTCCCTTCAAGCTGTACATTGTAGTGACTGTAACTATTCTGCAGGCTTTTGCTGCAGTCCTTGCAGTGTGGTAATTCCTAAAGTTTGTGCAGTAGAGGCAGTAACCATCAAATCTATATTGGAAGTATTAATTTCCTCTTTCATCCTCTCCTGCTATATATTAGCACTAGTCAAGTAATCCAGCCTCAGGCTAACTTTGGACTATGTCTTTGGAAGGGCTGGAAGACCTGTGGTTGGGGTTTCTGTATATATTTGAGTCACTAAGCCCCAAATCTTACAAGAATTTGTCCCCAAACAAATAGGAATTTGTTGCTTATGTCTGCTTGTTCAGTGAAAGCCATCCATTATGGATCATACCCAGTGCTGAAGTATTTAAAAATAATATGTGATATTACACATGGCAAAGGCCCAATAATGTAAAGAATGCAAAATGCCCCAGCCTGTGCACAGCCATCAGATTCCAGTGATACCATCTATCCTAGCAGCTGCTTTGTGCACTTGAACCTTTTTCAGATTTGTCACCCATGTCCTCTGGAAGTACCTGTCATGAAACATCCCGGGTTTGGATTTTGCTGCAGTGGGATTTATTATGCTGCAATATGTTGCCATCAAAGGACCGAAATGGACCAGATCAGAAGTTTATCTAGGTCATTGTCTTGGGTCCAACCATAGCTGGAAGGAAATCCCTAGGAGAGAATCAGATCAGGGCAAGCATATATGGCACTCCTAAATTTTCTCCTTACATTCAGTAATTGCTAACTTAAGTACTTCCTGAGCCAGAGAGGTTTCCTGTGGAAGTATTATCCCTGATGGATTTCTGTTCCATGCTCTTGGTCTTCTGAGATCTGTGTAAACTTTTAGCCTCCACTGTGTTCCCTAATGAACAATTACATAGCCTGGAAAACAAAGAAAGAGAGGGGGTTCTTCACAAAGTAATGTCTTAAGCACAGGGGTTTGCTTCTGCTTCTGCTTCTGCTCAGATCTCATGATTTAAAATTTGAAGTACAGATTAATTGTTTTATATTCACTTACGTTCAGCTTAATCTATCATTTTATTGTCTAGTTACTCAGTTTATAATGAACTTCCTACATTCCAGGCCAGTCAGCCACTACCCTAATGGACTTCATATCATAAGCAAACTCGTATTCTTACTTACTATTTTTTCCAATTTGTTTATGAATATGTTGAACAACATAGATCCTATAACAAATCCCACCTGATCTATGTGGGTTCTGTTCTGAGAACTAAGCATTTCCTCCTACCCACTCTACTCAGTCTTCTGAGCAAGAATTTATCCCTGACAGGTCTTCTGTCTTAAGTTCTGGAACCTTTGTTTTCTTAAAACCTTTGGGGAGGAATTTTGTTGAAAGTCATGGAAATCCCAGTAAATTCAATCAACTGTCATCCACTCCTTTGAAGAAATATTGTGAGAATGCACATTCAAACTTAAAAACAAAGACATGTTTACTTTATCATCATCTTAATTTACTCTCTGCTATTACTGTTGAGTATTTAATTGTTAATTTTTTTGGTATGGAGTTACAGCTTTCTATTCTGTAGTTCTCTGTATCCTTGCAGAATATTCTTGTTTTAAATTGGAAATTGTTATCACGCTGTTGTACCTACTAAGGCAATTTTTAAACTAGACATGATGCAAATGACTAGAAACCTGTCACTTTTCTTCATTAGTGATAAGGCCAGAACAATCACGGTGCATTCTGGTTCTGGCTTGTGGTTGCTGAGGGCTATTTATTTGTTAACATTCAATAACAGGAGATAACAGGAGAAAATCTCGTGGCAACTTCATCTCACTAATGTTAAGTTTCTAAACATTTTAGCTGGCTTTCATCTAAATATGTCTTGGAACATCTGAATATGAAAATATGTTCATATCTCAAGACTATGAGGTGCAGAGTGTTTGAAGTTATATTAAACTGTTCTCTTAAGACATGGAAATGCATGGATTGAGGCTTAACAGAAGTCAGAAAAAGATCATAGGAAACCTCTATTGGGTAGTGATTTTCATCTGAATTTTGTTGTGAAGTATTTCCTGGAAATTATTTTCCAGTTGAATACTTGGATTGAATAAAAGTGGAAATTGTCACCATTATTGATTTTCCAGCATTTTCAGTCTAAACTCATTAAATTTTATTTTAAAGCATTCTTTGAGGAATTGCCTTCCTGAGCCAATTTTTATTTATCCTCCTAACTAATATTTTAACCATATTCCAAGCCTTACAACGTACATTCTCACCAGGTCATAGGTCATATTTTCTATTGAGCATCACAGCCATTACTTCACAATGTGCTTGTAAATCTTCTTGATTTATAACTGTTTCGCTCTTTGAAGTTTCTACCAAGCAGAATCTTTTAAAAAATGGGATTGTTTAGACTTGAGTTTTATTCAACCTGTGTGGTACTGGCAGCAGCATGAATGCACATTTTTGGCAGAACCTCTGCCTTCAATTTTTTCCTTGATTCAATCTTTCCATTCTTATGCAGCTATGAGCTCAAGTGTTTTTCCCTTGTTTATTTAATTCCAATGTTCTGTGCTTAAATTTAGCAGACCAGACTGAATTTTGTAGGCAAAATTTTAGCAAATGGTATGAAAGATGGAGATAATGTGTGATTTCTACTTAAACAACAGCAGGATAATGAAGTCTGCTTTGCAAGGCTAACTACACACCAATTTTTATGGTCACTCCCAGAACTGTGCAATTTTAGATGTGTTTCCCTGTCCTGCGAGGTCTTTCATTATTCAAAATGATGTAAAATGAGTTCAGAACTTTCCTTCAACTAGGTCAGATACCAGTTCCATAGTTCAGCTTTTGATTTTTGTCCTCAAAATGTCTATGCTTGCCATGTTCAAGGCACAAAGATTCGTCCATGGAATTATGGCATAACTGTGTTTATGAGCTCATGGAGTTAATAAGGTAAAATAGTTGATGGTGTCAAAAGGGACAGCACGTGCCTTTTCCTCTGAAGTAGAGAGTGGACTTTCTCTCTCTTTTGACTCTGCCTTTGTAAGCAGAGGGGGTGTTAGTTCCTTCTGTAAAAGTTAAATTTCTTCTTTCAAAGACTTGAAAGGTTGGGGTCAGGGTAAAGCTCCATTTTTGTGCAGACTCTTGTTCTTGTGCAACTTTTCCTCATTCTGTAGATAATACATTTCAATCTGAACATTTTCCCTCCTTCCCTCCTTCTCTACTAGATGTATATATGTGTATATATATATATAGCATTGTAACTTTTAAGTCCTTCTTGTATATACTGTGGGAAAACTGGGTGAAATGTGATGCAGTTACCCAGAGTAGAGATAAAACATCCTGAATTCTGCTTCTTAAAAGTAGTGGCAGTAACTGAGGAAGAGTCTGTCTTTCAATATTAAAACTGAAGCAAAGGTATTAATGTTTCAGAGTTTGCATTTATTTTGTGAATTTTTAAAATCATCCATAAAATGCTGCAGATGCTTGTGTTAGTCAGGACTGTTTTATTTTTCTTCCTGATGAATATTTAACACAGTGACATGAATGTGGCCTAAAAATAATTACATTTCTGTAAAGAGACTGAAATATTGAGGTTCTGTAATTAAACTTCGCTGATTTTGATTTTTCAGAATCCCTTGTTCAACAGTGGTTGGTATGAGGGGTCTAGTTGCTCAAAAATTTGTATGGAAAGGTTTCCAGTGTATTCTCAAATTATGTAAGCAGAAATTATGAGTTTGTTATAGATAAAATATTTTATGTTGAAAACATTCTTTAAGCATTGTCTTATACATCAGGAAAGAAAAAAAAAGTAATATTATTAGAATCCCTTTAGGGAATGGGAGCCTAAGCAGGGGGTTACTTTAGAATAGAAAAGGATTTTGTGATGTATTTGTGACATTTGCTCTCAAACTTCTTGCCCATTTTGTTATGCTGTATTGCAAGTGCAGCTTTAGGAGAAACTTACTGTACCAGCCAATGTTTTATCACATGAACATTTTCAGGAACACGAAGGGAGGTAAGGCAGAGTATTAATGTTTAATATATGGTGTAGGAAATTCGTATACTGCTGTTTGATCCTATAGGAGAGGGTGAAGTAAATGAAACTCTAAACAGAGTATGGTTCTAGGTCAGTTATCATGGGAGACACATGTAAGGCTGTGGGTCACTTTTCAGATCCCACCCCTCATTTCTGCCTGAGCAATTTTGGTCTGACAGAAACCATGGCTTTATTTGTATTCATAAGGGTAGATGATCGGTTATAATTACTCTAATACTGTGAGGGATGTGCATTTTAGGAGTGAGAAAAGTTGAAGCTTCAGTGAGACTAACTGTGTTTTAACTAGTGGAGTTAAAGTCTCTGTACTCAGAGAGCTGCAGTCTGTGACTGATACTTGCTTGTACTGACAATAAACCTTCAGCAGGTTTAAAACTGACATTTCTGCTACACATCCTAATTGCTTAATTGATAAGAGTTTATTGGTGAAAACCTACTTCTGAACAACAATCTCTGCTTGGTATTAGTGGTGTGCCAAAGAGAATTTTGTCAGTGCCTTAGGTATTGACTCAGATGTTTTAAAGGTAGTTTGCCCTGATGTGTCTTGCAATATAGTGTAGCTCAAGAGTAAATTCAAGCCCATTCTCATAAAACCATGTCAAATCCTTGTTGAAAAGTTATATTGAAATTTACAGTTATGCTTCTATACCATCTACAATCTTCTTATAAAAATAATTAAAACTAGGATTTCTCTAGAAGAAATAGCGTGAGGAGTTAATTTTTCATGGAAGTACATGTTCTCTGCATGTACTGTTTCTAAATGTTTTGGAAAGATGAGTCTGCTTTATTTATAAAGCTTCAAAATGTTTTGGGATGATTTACTGTGCTCTGAAGTTCCATTAATCATGTTTGTTTGTATGTCAAAATTCCACTTCCTAAAGTTTACCGAAACCCAGTTTTAAGTAGCTAGCTGTTACTAAATAAGGGCTAACCATGCATCTACATCTAGCTGATGTAAGCTTTTGCTGATTAACTTACTAGTAACTCTTACTGGCATGCCATTTTTTCAGATTTTACATAAATTTTGCAATAAATAGAAATTTTTGACAAGGTAACAGTTAACTGTAGCTGCAGTCTCTTAGCTTTTTAACATTCTACTAAAGCTTGTTTGCACTTTGTTTAGTTTTTTTCCCCTCATGATAGAGAAAAGTGCATTTTACAGCCTAGAATCATCCAAAAATATTAATTATGATCTTTCTAGAACTTATTGAATAATTGGCCTAGTGAATTCAGAGGGTTTCCTCATTTTCCTTAGTTCCTTATGTGACTGATCAAAGTTTTGCTACAAGGTACCGTGCTACCCCACTTTTTTCAGGCATTAATTGGAAAAACCTCTCTTTCTATTCTAAACAGTATAATCTCATTTCTGAAATAGTTCATCCAAGAGTGAGAATGGAGATGAAATTTAGTGGTGTAAGAAAGCAGCCACTGAAAGTTTTCATACACAGGTTGTGTGTCAGTCACAGCAATAGCAAAGGTAAGTTGGTAACTGTCAGCTGTACTGCTGCTCTTGTTGTTAACAGGGTTTGCATTTCTAGTGGAAGGGCCAGCATGGTTTCATATGCCAGCAACTCCTTGTAGCTGTGTCTGTAAGAGCTTGAAACTGGTATGTTTCAAGAGATGGATTTCAATGTCAGTGCTGAACAAAACGAGTAACTAATAATGTTGCTTTTTCTTCATGCATAGAAAAATAGAAATTAATGACAGAAAAATTGATCATCCAACTCCATTCTACATGCAAGATTATTCCTTTAAGCAAACATTGTTTTTGCCTTCCTTCTGTATTGATTTTAGTAACTTTATCCGTCTTGCCTGCTTGATAAAGCTCATCTGAAACATGTATTTGTGTTGTGTACCCATCTATTTCAGCCATTCATTGCTTGAAAAACATTATTGTGTAATTAACTCTATATATTTTTCCTTTTCTAATTCTTTATGGTATGAATTAGGCCATTCTCTCCCTCTATTTGACAAGGGCATATTTTGTACGAATTGATATTACAGCATTAAGAGAAACTGCTTGGAGACTCACTGGCTCCATGCCTAATTATCATGTACATATTCTTGGTTAAGTGGGACATGAGCAACATCTTTTTGAACACAGAGACATATAGAAATGTTCCGGGTAATTATTGAAAAGTGACTGCCCAAATCACAGTAACATACTTCTTTTTTTTTGTAGGTCAGGATCTTTCTTCACATTTCCTTTTGAAAATAACATTCACTCCTGCCTCAAATCAAAGACCACCACAAATTAAAGTTCTACAACAGGGCAGAGCTAAGATAAATTTCTCTTTACAGAAAAAGAAAGTGGGAAACTTATTTTAAAATAAGACTTTTCTTCTTAAAAACTGAAGCATTGGTGAAACCATCAAGGGTTGGCTTTGTTTTTTTCCCCCAAAGATTCTGTATCAATATTCCATTTTGCTAGAAGCAGTACAGCTGTGTTTAAGAGAGTACTTGCCAGTATAATTTAAGGATGTGAAGGATCAGATTCACTTGGGATGGGAACATTGGTTACAGGACCTCAGAGTGCTAATTTATAGCATAAGATTGCACCAAATTGTGCCAAAATGGGAATCATACTCAGTGAGCACCCTAAAACATTGCTAAAGCATTGCAGCATCAGTTTAGTATGAAATGAAATGTTTGCACTGGCTTTTGACATTTTTCCCATACTGAAGTGCAGCAACAAGTTTAATCCTAGGGCAAGAGTTTTGCAGAAAAAGCCCACTGTATCCTGATAATGTAGCAGCTGTTTCTCCTTGCTGATGTTTTTCAGCTAAAGAACACAGGCGTTCAAGTGTACAGGCAAAAGTGATGTTATTGTAGAGAAGTACTAGAAACTTTAATGGTTTTTAACTGAAGGAGAGTTTTTTAGATAAAATAAAAAGATGTTTTACACTGGGAGTGGTGAAACACTGGGACAGGTTGCCCAGAACCCAGTATCATCCACAGTTAGGTTGGACAGGGTTCTGAGCCATTTGATCTAGTTGAAAATATCCTGACTTATTGCAGGGAGGTTGGATTAGATGACCTTTAGAGGTGCCTCCCACCCAAACCATGCTGTGATCCTATGATTGTGTAATTTGGTATTGGGCTAAGCTAGTACACTTCAATGTCCAATGGCTCTTTTTATTCCTGTGATTTTATCATTGGTAGCAGCATGATTATTATTTCTACAAGCTTTAGTAAGCACTGTAACTTAATATCCTTGTAAATTGTGTTTACTCTAAATTCACAGTACCTGTAGGATTTGATTTTATTTGGTAATCAAAGTAAGTACAAGATGAATGTAAAACTGAACAAAAGCTTTCCACTTAAAAGCAGGATGCTTTTTTTTTGGTACCATTAGGAAAAACTCTCTTGACCGTGCATAGAGGTGGTTCTCCAATTAAGAAAGGAATGTTCTTATTTGTATAGGTTTCTTAGCAGATGAAAGTGGATTTACTCTATGCAGTGTTTTGAGCTACATGATTTGTTCACTTACTTCTAGCCTGTCCTAACCTTGTGCTTTGCAAAAAGTGAGCAATGTCTTGGCTGTATATGCATTAGGTATACTTTCTTATATATCTGATGAACTCCTCGTTCTATGCAGCCATTATAGTATCCTAGCTTCTGCCCATTCACAGGGATCCTTGATAGAGTTCCTGCTAGTGGAGACTGTCCAGTATGGGCAATGATCCACGGTGGGATTGGAAGCTACAGTAAATGAATTAAATTTAATTGTGAATAATTCTTTCCCACTTTTTTTTTTTTTTTTTTTGCTGAGGAAGGTAAGCCACGCCCTGGTCGGGAGAGCCAACATAATATCAGGAATGTTTTTTACTTTTTTCTTGAGAGACAATGCTTTCAGGCACATGATGTAATCTTGGGGGTTGTCCTGTGAGATGGACTCAGTGAACCTTGTGGGTCCCTTCCAACTGAGGATATTATATGATTTGATGATTAATCCAAATTTAGCCAAGTGATTCAGTTCTGTAAACCTTCTCTCTTGTACATACACTGCTGATGCTAGTGAAAGCTACAGCCATGAAATTTGCAGACATTCCTCTGTATTCATCATGGATTATTGTCCATGGGTTTCAGCTTTCTTTATGGCTGCTCTTTCCACAAAGACTTTGAACAGACCCCACACAGGCTTTGGCATTTTTCCCCTTTTTTTCCCAGGGAAGACACTGCAGCTCATTGCTCCTATTTGGTGGTGGTGTACAATGTGTTCTAGTTGCAATAGGGTTTTCATGTGTTCATAACCACCCTCAGCTTGGGCACCTGGTGTCAAGAAGAGAGAATAAGGGGTAAAGAGACATTTTAGTGGAAGGGGGAGAGAAAAGGCAAGACAGGAGGAAACATTGCAGAAGAGTGAAATAAAAAAGACTGGGAGCAGGGCAACAGCAATGAACTTGGCATTTTATGGCATTGGTGGAGTAGACAGTGGAGTCCGCAACCATTTTACCAGTCTTGGTGGTTTGCTACATTTATTAGTGCTGTTCCCAATGGGTCCTGTGGGGCGAAAAGTGAATAACCATATGCTATTAAAATGCTTTATGCAAAAATATCCTGAAATAGTCTGCACAGAAGCTCCTTAATTATTTGAGTTCTGACACTTGAGTTAAACTTAATATTTTAAAAATTAAAACTAATACAGTGAACATTTTATTTCCTCTCTATTTTCTCAAAAAGGCATCTAATGTAAAATTAATTATAAGCTGGCTCAATTGAATGTAGACCCTGGTCCACAACTCTTCCACTGAGAACAGGAAAAGCATTGCAATAACCACATCATGTCTGAATGAGGGAAGGCTCTTCTACTCCTACTGACAGAATTTGGGAAACATATCAATATGTACTTCATAAATATAGATGAAAATACCACTCATGTTTTTAATCTTTCTAGAAGATCTAAAGCATTTAAATTTAAATTTGCAGTTCAGATGATGTATCCCCATTTGGCAACTGTAAAATAGGTCTTCTTTTTAATATTCACTCCAGGGATATTGTGAGCAAAATAAGATTAAAGATATGATATTAAAATAAGATAAGAGGCTTCTCAGGGTTGTGCTTTGTAGGCATGTTTGGAAATATTTGCTCTAATCTACTGAGATAATGTTTTACTACATATGAAAGATATCTTGAAGATGTGATTTAGGACAACGAGCATGAATTTTACATAAACATGTTTTATCCAGTAAAGACCAAGTATTGTCTTGAATTGATGAGTTAATTATCATGGCAATAATATAGGTCATAATAAAAAGATAATACAGGAGAAGAAAGCCAGAAGGATTAATCACTGTAGTCCAGAGGTGTGTTATTCTATATACCAATGAAGTTTTATAATGCAGACTGGATTTTTAACTGACTGAGTATAAAAAAGTGTTGATTTGCAATCCCTGCAGCATAAATAGTACATTTCTTCATCAGTCAGCAATACTTTTATTACTATAATTATAGTCAGAGGCAGTAGGATTCTAGGCATCTTTATCCAGATGATGATTATATATTTATTACTCAAGTTTCTAATATTTATTTTAAAACAAGACATTTCTAAACATGCTCATCCATGCAGGAACACTCAAGGCCTATCAAATGCACTCTATATCGCAACATAGCATGCTACTGTATTGATGAACAATATCTGTTCATCAAACCATAGAGAAGACTAAAGTGCTAAAGTGGGAGCAAGTACAAAACTGTTCTTTTCTGCTTGATCAGTCAGCTATAAATAAAAGTACCCGTGATGAGATCATATTCTTGTTATTCCATCTTTCCTACTTGCTAGAGATTATCACCATCTTTCAGTAGAGAAGAGATTAGTATGTGATGTTTTTAGTATAAGCAAAGAGGAGGAGTGAGCTGGAATAAAAATTCAAGTAGCAGAAAGGAGTTGTAAAAGTCAGAAAATAGTGTTCTCTACAAAATTCCTGTGAAATTGGCCTACCAGGATCCTTAATTTCTGTGCTTTTCTCCACCCTGGAATTGACATCAGTATCAAGTTAGCAAATACTTAGTGGCTTCAGCTGAAGCATTTTAGCTGGACTGCCCTTGTTGAAAACACCATGTGATGATGAATAGCAGTTTTTGAAAATGAAGTGCAGTTAATTCGTAAATCTCCACACAGACACCCTTTTTCAGACGTATAGTAGCCCCAGGCCAGTATCTGCGGAGGAGTGGAAAGCATACGGATTCACAGCTTTACTTCACAAGTTTTTTGTGTGATTCCACATTTTCCTCCCCACAGCATTTTATGTCTTTTAAGTCTATTGTGTCAGAGTTTTTGAACTGTTCATGCTATTAGATTTTTCTTTCCACACCCTGTGATAGGTGAATAGTCTTCTGCATAGCTCTTCATACATACAATTGCAATTATGAATGCTTTCATTGTAAGTGAACATTATTTATGAGATACTTGTAGAGTGATTTATCTCTTTTCAAGTATGAACAAACTATCAGGTTTAGAAATAAGCACATTTATATTCATTTCTCTGCATCTGTGATTGATGACATGACCACTGATGCTATGCTCTGTGTGAGGGAACACATTCTAGGGAATGCTGTGTCTGGCCAGATCTGGAGATACAGATCTTAGTCTCTCTGTCATCTTTTGTAAGAAGATCTGGGAGGAATGAACATACAGGATCGGATTTGAGAGAAAGAAAAAGTGGTGAGGAATTCTCCATCATAAGCTTGGAATAGAGGAAAGATTCTACCTCACTGAGCTTTTAGGCTGAATAGTGGGGCTTTGGTTTCTTTTTTGTTTTGCCTGTTTTTTTACCTTGTAAGATTTTGATTTATTTCATTGCTTTGATATTCCACAATTACGGTTTTTAAGAAAAACACTTATTTTAAAATATATTCTCTTTGTGGCATGCAAATTAATTATACCGTATTTCAGAACTTATTTTGATACCACATTCTAGTATTTATATGTGTTTATAGACAACGTGGGGTTTGGTTAATTATTTTCAAGGAAGCTGGGTAGAAGCTTGGAACCTGTGGGTCCTAGGAGAATGGAGGGTTTGTCTGCATGGCTGGTTGTGAGAAGCGGGGTTTAGTTAGTGTTCCAGTCCATGTTGGCATAGTAATGGTACTTCAATTTTTCAATATCTTGATTGTGGATAGCTCAGGAGCAAGAGTTTGCACAGGAAAGTTGTGGAGATTTCCTCCAGTTTTGTGCTTTTATTTACAAAAATGTAATTCGTAACAACTGCTCAATTATGAAAATGGTTTTGCCAGACTACTCATCATATTTCCCTGCATATGCATGTTAAAAAGCTTTCCTCAATGACTGATTAAGACATTCAGTAGAGACCCAATTATCATCTGAGATGCTGAGGGAAAAATAATTTCAGTGTCAATTAACTGAGTTCTGCAGTGATGCTGGTATATCCTATTGAAAAAAACAACAACAAAACCCCACCATTCTTGCAGACTGGTTGATAATACTATAAAAATTAACATTAGCAAAGTAAAACTTTCACATTGAAAGAGAATGGAAAGTTTATTATTAATGATGATAGCATTTTAAAGCAAGATTGTAAAAGTGACATAAAGTAACGGCAGGGCCATTTATTCCTTTGGAATTGCAAAGTAAAATTTAACTCCCAAAATAAATACACAGATTTGCTAAGACTTGCAAGAATATGAAACTTTTCCCATAAGACTTGTAGAGATTTTCTGGACATTTTAACTGTAAAATTATAGTTTTATACTGTGATTCACCAGAACAGTCTTTGGAGAAGCTTTTTTGTTATTCACTGCTGCTTTAGGCTGCCAAATTAAAAATATTTTCAGGCTATGTCAATACTTGAGCAGTATAGAAGGAAGAGCCTCAGATGGATCTTCCCAAAGTAATCCTCTGGTATTAGTGTTGTAGTATCTTACCATAGCTGACAGATGTTAAGTATGTTAATGGTGTTTTGCCTTATGTTTTTGTTTGTTTTAAATTGTAACACTAGTATAACAAAAGGAACCTCAGTGGAATCATACCATATTGTATTACTCCATGTGGAATATACTACTGAAATATTCTGCTCATACCATAGACTAATAAAACCTCATAGTCTTTGCCATTGGCATCACTGTCAGTGGTCATTGTCCCTCCAGTACCAGTTCCACCAGAGTTTTCATGAGTAATGTGAACATCTCTATGTTCAAGACTTGATCATATCATACTGCTTCATGTGAGGAAAGGTGTTCTCCATATAGAGTTATGTATACACTTTCAAGAAATACAGCGTGAAAAACGCCTCCAGCAGTCTTGATTATACCTTTGCGTACTGCAACTGAAAAAAATTATATGCACCTGTAATTTATTATGAGCATGGTGAAATCACAATGCCAACTCATAGCAGAAGGCTTTTACTGTAAGCCTTTGACAGCATCCTGAAGTTCTGCATATGCTGTGTGCTTTATCCCATGTCCCAGGATGATGCAGTCGCATCCAGAGATTTTGGTGCCTCCAGCTGACACCAGATTAGAGTCAAAGCACCTGTGGTGCTAGAGACTTCTAGAAAAATTTCTCTCCTCAGACTCAAGTGGCTCCATGAAGTCAGTTCATCTGAGGTATTCTCACTGAGTATCTACTACAGATGGGAGAGTAGGAGAGGGACGGAACTCCTAATGGCTTTATGGTGGCACTTCAGTGTAAGGAGAGACAGGAGAACTCAAAGCAGAAACAAAGATGAACAGAAGGGGCTGACTCCATATATGAGTCTTATAAAGGAGATGCATGTCACTGCCTCTGCCACCTGGTGTTACCATGTCTGACAGGCAAAAGGATGATGAAGTGCTTCACCAAGTATACACCTGATATATCTGCTCTTTGGAAACCAAAGATTTGTGGGATAACTATCCTTGGAACTGCTGGAGTGAAAACACTTGATCTGGGCCTCAGATTTGAACTAGACTGAAGAAAAAAATCCACAAAATGTAGTTTGTATAATTACAAGGTCCTCAGCAGCATCACTGCATTGGTCATCTCTTACTGTGCTGCTCTACTTGGTGAAGACAGCTGAATTTAGGAAACCCCAGGAGATACACTTTTCCTGGGTTCTTTGGGTTAAATATTGACCTGAGCTTCAGTTTCCTGTGCCTCCTGCACTGGAAAGCAACAGCAACTGTCTTCTCCCTACAACAGCTGCTTGCCTTTCTGTCTAGCCAGGCAATCTTTCTCCTCTCATCTTTTGGGTACAGGAAATTCTCTTTTCCTTTCACCTGAAGCACCAGCATCCTTTTTATAGTCAAATAGTCCCTGTCCATTACTCTCTTCAGCAACAGAATTACCTGTTACTTTTATTATTTACTCTAAATTATCTTAATTTCCCTTATTTTCCCACTCCTGTCCAGAAGTTTCCACTTAGCTCCTGTGTTTTTGGCTACTGGTATGGAGCAGAAGTGGTCTGGAATGGGTGTTTGACAAATCCAAAATACCTGGATGCAGCTAGTATAGAGGCTGTGCTTGGGAGGAGACATCTTGCAGCCCAGTGAGACATCCATCTGACTGACCTTTTACCCTCCATACCCTCCATGCCCCTCACACAAGTTGTCTGTCTGCCTCGAGAACATCTGGTATTCTGCACAGATGTTCTGTTACTCTTCCAAGGGATCCTGTGCCAGATGGCAGGATCCACAAAATGGATCCCTGTCACTCTTACTCTCTGCTGTTGGACTTGAACACAAATACAATCTAAATGCAATGTTAATGAAAACAGCACTAAACACTTTAGCTAAAAGGTATACTATGCAATTTATTCTTTCACTAATTGGATGAACTCTTTGAATCAAGATTTTTATAATTTAAGTAATAACTGCCAACTCTTATTTTTATTGCTTTTTATTGCCTCAGGTGAATATTTTATTTTGATATTTAAATAATTGGCAACAGAAAGTTGAAAGTTACTAAAAAAATTATAACATGAATCATCAAGTCAGACAATAGCTTATTTTTTTTTAACAGGGGTGGGTGATATAAAAGACTTCCAGATGTTATTTTGTTCATGTCATTCATCAAACGAGAATATTCTGAACAGGCTGGCCTGAGCAGATAGTATTTCTGAAATATTGATAATTAGAAATTTTTCCTGACATATCTCAAACTTGACTAAGCACTCTCCACTGGGTATGCATGGCAATCTGAGTCATTCTGCAGTCTACCCAAGAACAGCATGATCCTAAGTAGAGCTGGTGGTCCCATTTCAGCGCTGTTCATATGCTTTTACAGTGAGGTGACCAGCCTACACTGCCCCAAGTTGCTTTGGGTGGTGGATATTCAGGATTGTGCTTGGTACTGCAGTTACGAGGACGACAATGCAGATAGTGAAGGTACTGTGTGCCTAAAACTGAGTGCAAAGCAAACTGTGATGGCAAATGCTTCATGAAGTTCAATTCATAATTTATAAAAAAAATTATGTACATAAAGATCTTGTCTTGGTAGGAACAGACTTAATCATCTACTTTATTTGTGGCAATTTATTTTGATAGACTGAAGATGAAAAAAGTGTGAAAACAATAAGCATTGTTATTGCTCAGTAGTATATTGGTCATTAACTAGAGAATGTTGTGAAATTTGAAGTTGTGGGAATGCAGTTACCAAAAAAGTATTTTGTCACAGTGTGCAGAGACATTTAAAGCCAGCTGGTATTAACATAGCAACTTTATACAATTTTACACAGCCTGCTTGCCGACTCCAATGCTCAGAGTTCAGAATGTGGTTTTCTTTTAAGTGTAAACATCTATGTCACAACATATAGAAGGCAGCCAACCTGCTGGTTTGATGAACAATTGTAAGGCTTGTCTGGGAATAGCCACAGTATCATTCAGGTTGGAAAAGACCTCCAAGATCATTGAATCCAACCTGTGACCCAACACCACCTTGTCAAGCAGACCATGGCACTAGGTGCCACAACCTCCTTGTTTAACCTTGTTAAACACCTCCTTCATAAATGCCATTTAAACTCTGTTGCTGTTGATGGAAAGTTTTGCTGAAACACACGCTTAAACTTAAGCAAGCAGGACTGTGTTTGATATGAGATATAAGAGTATGCACTTCTATGCAAAATAACATTCTAAAAATTATAAGAGAAGTAGGTAATTCCAAGAGGTATGTTAAAAGAGCAGTGAGGATATATGTGTGCAGTGATTTCACTGGTGTACTGAGATGTGTTGTATAGCTGAGAACAGCACTGCTTAGAAAGTATGATAATGAAGTATATTGTGCTTTTGTGTTGGTGTTTTGCCTCCAGCTTGCTTCATATGCTGGTAAAGTTATACCTACAGGTTGATGCCTGTTACAGCACTGTCAGGAGTGTTTTTCAGGTTGAAAGGGATGTCTTGAGACCTGGGCAAGGATTTTAAACTGAGGAGTAGGAAAGAAATTCATAGCCAGTGGAAGCAAGGACAAGTAACCTTGTCAGTGTACAGAGATGCAGTCTGGATGTGTAGGATGGCATCAGGAAACCTAAGGCACAAAAGGAACTGGACTTGACAAGGAATGTGAAAAATACTTCCTGAGAAATGATTCAAACTTTGAAGTATGGGGAAACAAGGTATGGCACAGGAAGAGTTGAGTTTCTTTCCTCCAGCATGTTTGCTTCCAATTTGAAAACTTGACTTCAGGCAACTTGGAAGTACTCTGTTAAATGCAGATTGGTAGCAGGGGCTGAGCAGATTGAACTAGAAAATATTTTTTCATTAACAATTGTCTTTACTAACTGACTGGGTGTGATAGGTACAGCTTGGGAATAGATTCAATAAATTCATGCAGTTACAGATAATCAGCTGACATTTTTAGAACTCCTTTGTTCATTTGTTAAAATGAACTTTTAGGTGAACTGGCAGTATCTGTGAGTTACAAACAGTGTTGGTCATTTATCTGTTGCTTCACTGTATACCTTCTATGAATTAAGCAACAGTATCTGGCAGGCATGTTTAATGTTTCTGATATTCTCTGTCATTCATTTATTAAATCTAGGCATTTAGCAAATGTAAGTGAGATTAACATTAGGTTGACCCTCACTGAAGCTTATGGAATTTCTCATCTCAATTATGCTCAGTTAGGTGTTAGGACTCTTAAATGCTCATGTTTAATTGGTTTAGTTTATCTTGAAGGATAGGTGCAGTAAATACTGCAAATGGAGACTTCTAATGTGCAGAGCCACTCCTTTTACTGACTACAAGGAATAATCAAAGCTTTTTCCAGTTTAAATATTTTTAATTTGTTTTATCTCCATCCTGTTATTAGGATATTTCAAATTCTGCTGAATTCTTACTAGATATAAATATCTAGATCTGTGTTTTCAGTTACAAAATTTTTTACATACAGTTTATGAAAGTTGTAAAAATAACACAATGGACTATAATTGTAAAAATACACTTGCTCTAAGAATGCTAATTTTTTAAAATCTAAACTAAAACACTTTATATTTGAATTTTATGCTTTGGATTGTAGAACCTTCTTTGCTACACTGAACTATCTTTGGAATCAAGTAGCCTGGCATTTGAATTCCTTATGTTTGCATAATATACAAAGATTCTGAACAAATTAATTTAATTGAAGACAGACAATCACAGGTCTTTAAGAATATATCTGTTACTTAACTTGTAGAACTTTTACAGCTTTTGTAGCTAGATCCTGCTTCCATCCCTATAAGCACTCAGAACTATTTCTGTTATACAGAAGGATGTTTTGGAAAGCCTTTATTTTAAAGGATTTTCCATATATATTAGATCAAATTATTACATAGGTTTTGTTGGGGATTATTTATGAATTGTATCTACTCAGTGTTAATCCTTTAACTTTTTTTGCCTTCTCTCCTAAATACTCTTGCAAACTATTTTGTTCTTGGGCATGGAATAAGAATTAAGAAAATAATCCCTATGAAATAAAAGTATATAAAGGTAAATCTGTATTCCAAAGTTGACTTTATCCTTATTATAAATCAATTTATCTATTAACCTATAACACATTATATTATCCTTATTGGTAAATTTTGCTGTGATTCAGTTGCTGTTTATAGATGTATCCCAGAAGGCTGTAGTTCACTGTTATTTTCACATTAAATAAAACATGAAAGAGTAGCTCTGACCTGTATACAAGTTAGATTCCTCACCTTTTTTATGTTGTCTTTGAAATTTAATTCCCACTTTTGCTTTTATTTATGTAATCAAATTTTATAGTTTGCTCATTTAGCTTTGCAGTAGTGTTCCACCTTATGTTTTTCATTCTTTACTTTTCATTTGATGTCCGAAGCCACAGTTGAAAAGCAGAATTTTCCAAAGAGAGGAAGCAATAGATAGGTAGCAGAAGTATTGAACAAAACGTACTTTAGGTGAACATGTTGTTCATGAGATTTCTCCTTTTGATGGCTGGCATTTGAAGACATAGTTGAAATTTTTTATAGTAGAAAAAACGATATGCTTTTTGCATGTTTTATCAAGACTAATTTAAAATATTTTTGAAGTGCAGATACTTGTCAATAATGCTTTGTCTTAAAACCAATAAGATTTAGAATCCTAGATTAAGTACACTGTGGATATATTTGTGACAAATGAGCAATTCATATCAGACATAGTCACACCTTTCCAAGAGAGCTGCTCTTCTGGGATGCCACCAGAACCTTGCAATGCACTGGCCAGAAGCCATCCGCAGTTATTGCACCTGAAGTACATGGTGTTTATTATGTGTGATATCAGAAAGTGTGTATCTACCCACTGAAAGGCTGAGGGAGTTTGTTATTGCCAACAGCCTCTGCTGGGACTTGGTTTCATCCAATGAAATAAATGAAACCAAGGCTTGATGATCTGTTGATGTTGAATTGTGGATGAGTCTCTTTACATAAAGTGGGATTGGCAATCTGGACAGTAGCTAGCTAATCTATTCTGGTGATTTGTGATGCTTTTTATGTTTTTGCAGTTCTTTCAAGAGAAGGAACTGATTCCAAAATAAACTTTAGAAGATTCCACAAGTTACAAACCTTAAGTGCAATTGCAAGTGACACAGCAGTTTGAATTACCTGACTTAAATACTAGGATTCATGGACTGTCTTTTTTAATGAAAGTATGCAACTAAGTTTGAATTTTGACTGTTCACAAATAAGCACTGTTCTGTGTACCTGAACTTTAAAAAATCTTATTTTCAGATTCTGAGTTATCAAATCAGAACTGAAAACAGTAGGTGCAGGCAGAATCTCACAATTGTGCAATTGTTCTGCTTTGTAATGCTGCTTATGAGACTTTCCTAGTTCTTTTCATCTGAACTGTATTTCTCTTCACCTAACACTTTAAGAAGTTGAAAAGTAACTGATAGAAATTGCTGTTATAAATAGCTTAAGTCTTCTTGATAAAATTAATGTCCTGGAGCTGGTGTGCAATGACATCATTCACAAATCAGTCTATTGCTTGTTTTCCTTATTTTGAAGTTTATTTTCCATTTTATATCAGTAATATAATCCAGGCATTTCAGTCCAAAACAGTACTTCTTGGGTGGTAAAACTCAATAGGTATTTAGTCCCATGCCTTATAAATCTACTAGAGGCAAATTATAATTGTCTTGAAATACAATGCTTGTCATAACTTATTACAGTTTATGAATTATCTATTGTGTAAATACAGCATTGGTTCCTTTAAGCACATACTAAAGTCAAAGCAGAATATAACATCACAGTGGCCAACACAAGGACCCAGAGAATTGTCTGGGGTCCATGACAGCTTTCTCAGAACATTATCAATTAAGCACAATAAAGGATTGCTTCTACTGAATGATTTGACTTGAGAGCTCCTGGTATTTACTACCTGCAGAATATGAATTTGGTTACCACATATTTAGATATTAGAAAAGAAAATGTTTCACTGAAAGAGTGGTCAGACTTTGGAATAAGTTGCCCAGGAAAATGGTGGAGTGACTGTTTTTGGAAGTGTTCAAGAGGTGTCTGGATGTGGCACCTGGGGAATATGGCGTAGGGGTAGTTATGGTGGTGCTGGGTTGATGGTTGGACTTGCTGGTCTTGAAGGTCTCTTCCAACCTTGATGATTCTGTGATTTATTTACTTAATATGATGGTAGTTGCAGAAACAAGGATTCATATACAATGCTTTCAAAATTTATTACTTTCCTAAATGCATCCTAATACGGTGGAATGAATCTAGAAATTTTTTGAGAAAGATGGTTTTTGGCATAATTGCACTTTATTTTATAAATAGCTCTGAATTTTAAAATATGTTCTTTCTGATATTTAGGTTGATGTTTAGAGATTTCATGATTAATCAGCTTAAATGTCATTGCAAAATTGTAATTCCCCTGATATTTATTTGGTACAATGCCATTTTTTATTTTTGAGTTTGCTCGAACAAATTAATTCTAGTGTATATTCAAAAAGCTTTGAGATTGGTCATAAAGAAATACACAAAAATTAAAAATTAAAATTGACATTTCAAATTTCCATCCTAGTATTAGAATCCTATAAAAGTATATTGAAAAAATTAAAAGGAAGAATAAGTCAGATAATTTACTCTCAATAAGAATAATAGTCTTGGCATATATATGCATTGCAACTATAAAAATTTCAGTAGTGAGTTTGGACTTAATGACTCTCTATAAAAGCTGTGTCCTAAAAGTGTAGATTTTGGAACTCATTGCTTATATTGTCCATGATATTGGTAAGAGAGCAAATATTTTTTAAAAAATTAAAAATTTCAGGGAAGTGGAAGATAGGAGGTTTTTTCTACTACGTGTTTCTATAATTTTGTCTAGTTTATATACTATAAAAATATGTGCTGCACCATCAGTATTATTAGAAGAGTAAATCACTGATGCATGGACAAAAGAATATTTTTTCAGGTGAATATTAGGCTAAACAATTCAGGAAATCCTTTCTGCTAGTGTCTGATCTAGTTATAGGAAAGACAGAAACCAGTGGGAAATAATTAAATGCAGTAACTTAGAAAGGATTTTTAAGTCCCATCTTTGGACTGGAACAAATTCACAGACAACCTCAAGCACAAGATAGCTTATGTTTTCCTAATGGACCTTGAAGGGAACGTGTTATTGTTAGATTTTTTGACTGGGAGAATGGAATCTCATTTTAATGAGATTAAAAGCATGTTAAGCAGCAAAAGTTAATGCAAAAGTTCTTACTAGGTAAGCTTCAAGTAAGTAATGGAAAGATAATCTCAGTAGTTATTGTGAAGGGGACATTGTGACTGAGGACAACTGGGAGTGTCAAAAGAAGAGGCTGTGGCACGTCTGTACTGCTGCAGACATAATTCTGCTGACTGAATAGGCAGCAGATTTATGGAAGAAGAACACTCAGGGTAAAAGCTGAGGCCAAGAGTGGGCACAAGGGAATACAGTTGGTTGAAGACAAAAGAGATATTGAATCGAGAGGTTTTAGTGGAAATGGAGTCAGAGATTACTTCTTTTGTCCGGAGGAAACTTTTAAAGCCTGTCCATGAAAAGCCAAACCACGCATTTATCTAATCAATACAGGCTGAGGAGATGAACAATGTGAAATCAGTGCCCATGTAAAAAGATACATGCACTTCTAAATGCAGCTGTGAACTTGGAAGCAAATACTGAAGCTGGAAGGAAAAAAATAAAAGTGAGTCAAAGTCAGAGAAAAAGTAAAAGTTGTGCTTTCTAGTTGAAACTAACACCTAAATTATTTGAACAGCAGAACTGATTTTTAATTCTGGATAAGGCTTAAACAGAGCTACATTCCTTTCCTTTTTTACCAAACAAATCTATGATATAATAGCTTTGCAGGCTCTCATAACTGAAGTCACATGGTGAGTGCTGGGATTCATATCTGTGCCATCCAGTGTTCCCACTTGGCTAACTGACCTTTTCATGAGTATTATTTCCTTGTTAGCTGTGGATATCAAGACCAGGACTCCACAAAATTAAGCTACTACATTTCCCTTAAATACAAATGCTACTATTATACAGTTTCTATTAAAAAAAGTATTGACTTTAAAAAATCAATTTAAAATTCCTCAGCAGTATTACATCCAGGATCTGTAATGGTTAGATGCTGTCAATTTTTTTGCTATGAGAATGGAGGCTATGTGGTATTCTGTTTGCTTTCATTTTTGACTGTTATATTCAGAGAATAATCCAACTATTTTGTTAAACAGTCTAAATTTTTCTTCAGTTTGTTTTAAATATCATTCAAGATTAGCATATTTTAAAATACTTTAGACATTTTTCAAGTGAATTATACAAGTCTCATGATTATCATGATTCTTGCATCACTTTTTAAATATTGGCAACAGTAATTTAGATATTAATTATTAATTTAGAATATTCCATTTTTATAAGGAAAGGTGAAAATCAAAACCATTTCACATGTAGGCAGTCTACAAGAGAGTCTACAATATTACCTCTTCTACCGTACTATTTTAGAAAAATGGCAATCCATTTTCTTATAAAAAATACTAATGCCATCCATCACCATGAAAATAACATTGGTCGCCTTTTCAGCCTGTGGATCTCAATTAGGTTTGGATGACCAAATTTTAAAGTGAGGACTGAGAGATGTAGTAATTTCTTAAATGCCTAGTACAGAAGGTACTAGGGAGAACCAAACTTACTGTGCAGCCAGTCACATGTATTTTAAGTGGCAAGTAGGCCCAAGATGGTTTTAGGATTTTTGAAAGGAAACTTTGGTAACAGTATAATTGAAAGTGTTAAAGGCTGTAAAACATAGTCTCTTCTGTTATGCAACTCAAGATACAATATACCTGAAGAATAGGCTTAACACTGAATGCTAATCTCATAAAAACAGATGTGCTCATAGCTAACAAAATATTTAATATGCCTTATTTTTAATAAAATATCTAATTATAGAGTAAAATTAATCCATCTGCTAAAGCGGGACTAATTCCTTTTTTTATTCTATTTCTTTCTGTTTGTTTTTAAAGCTTTAAAATACCCTTTCTTCTAAAAGAACCATTTTTTTGTTATTTTACAAGAGTTTTATCACTTGGATATATTTTAATTTTGACTGCTTTTTTTGTATGTAGACAGGCTATTGTGTTACATGATTTGGGCTGATACTTGCTGGCAGAAAGAGAAGTCTGTCTTGGCAAACCCTGATTTTTATGTAAAAGAACATCTATGAGCTCTATCTTTGTGGTGTAGCTGGACCCTCATAGCCTAAGAGAAAACTAGAATATAAAAACAAGCACATCTGTCCACTTACAACTATAAGGATTATACATTTTGAGTTGAAGGATAAGGATTTTCTGGTGAACCCTGAGGAATGATACTAACTGCTTTATCTATTTGCCATGGTTTTGCTCAAGGCAAGTTGTGTGCTTTTTTCTGCCTTCCTACCACTGAGCTTATACTCAAAGGTTTATTTTGGAAACTGGCTATTTACCCTCCAGCTATGCCATGGTTAAATCAATAGCTAGGGGCAGGACAGATTCCTCCATTTGATTTAAAAGTGAAGGGATGATCAGGTGGGGGTGAGACTCAGAATAGATATTACAGCAGGAGCATTAAGGCTGGAAAAGACCTCCAAGATCATCAAGTCCAACTTTTGATACAAAACCACGGTGCCCACTAAATCATATCACAGAGTGCCATGTCTACTAATTTTTTGAACACTTCCAAGGATGGTGACTCTACCACTTCCCTGATAACCTATTCCAGTGCTTAACTATTGTTAAAATTTCTTTCCTGATATCCAACCTGAATCTCCCCTCATGCAACTTGAGGCCATTTCCTCTTTGTCCTGTTACTGGTTGCCTGGGAGAAGAGTCTGACCCCCACTTGGCTACAACCTCCTCTCAGGTAGTTGTAGAGAGCAAATGGCCATACTTCCATCCAAACTTCCATGGGAAGATACAGTGTCTCGTGCTTGTCATTCCTCTTGGCTACTCAATGAAAACAGAGCACTTTGCCACGGTGGTTACTTAGTGTGTTTTTATATTTTCCTGCCCCTTCTGTTGGATTAGGTGAAGACTGTTCACTGCTGCTTTCTGCTCACACCAGATTTTAAGACTCAGCCTTTCTTTGGGATTATTTATTCAAAATTCATATGCTCCCACCATTGCTTAGCTGAAAACTTTCAGAAGGACATACTATTTGCTCTGACTTTAGACTATGGACTAAGGATGACAAAGAAATAAAGAATGGAGAAACTGAGAGTTTGGATCAACATTTTCAGAAACTATTATTCTTATTTCCTTTGCCTTCTGAGTAGGTATTCATTCAGTTCATGTCCTAGAGTGCTGGTCAGATAAACTGTCCGGTCTTAAGTGAGTAGGTAAACATTGTGTAGGTAAAATACCTGAAGGAAAAAAATAAAGTGCAAATGTACTTTCTCCATTCACAGCAGTTTTGAGTATTTGAGCATACCTGTGCTTAGAGGTATTTTGCTCATGGAATTATTCATGCTTGCAAGAAATTTAAGTTCCTTTTCTGCTTATTACATTCACTGTGTGAAGATGGCTTTGGAGCTGGAACAAGTTCATGTTTTGTGCAAAAGAATTTTGAGAACAATCAGAATTACTGAAAAATTGATGTGTTAAAACCTAATACTGGTGTGAGAGACAAAGGGAATAAATCTTATTACTAAATTCTGTTGTAACTTGTTTTACCCCTGCTGACTTGTCTCCTCTTACTCTCCAAGGAGAGATGTCACCTGATGTCCTTGTAACCTTTTATCTCATTTCTGGGTGCTTTTTCATCAGTCTGTGTTGGTTTTTTTCATTGTTGTTGGGGTTTTTTTGTTTTGGTTTAGTTTGTGTTCTTTTGTTAAATGTAAACTAGCTTGGCCTTAGATGAAAGTCTTGAATTGCAAGGAATTTATATTTTTGTGTTCCAGTAGGGTGTAGAGCCTCAGTTATAGACAGGAAAAGACAAAGATGGACATAAACTATCCCTTAACATCAAAGAGATGCAGTCAGAGAAGTAGAATCTGAGCGATAAGATGAAAG
Source organism: Toxostoma redivivum (assembly GCA_013397375.1). Taxonomy (NCBI): domain Eukaryota; kingdom Metazoa; phylum Chordata; class Aves; order Passeriformes; family Mimidae; genus Toxostoma; species Toxostoma redivivum. The sequence continues at coordinate 547,350 of VXBI01008531.1, forward strand.
TTGTAGGATGGACATTGAGGTTTGATTCAAAGATGTTTTCATATTTCAGTGTGTAACTTACAAAGTCTTAATGATTTATTCTGCAATCAGTCCCTCCTCGCAGAATGATGAGATGATGCAACTTGGGAACCACTTTGCATGCAGCAAGCTAGATTCAATTAGGAGTATCAAATTAGGGAAATCTGTGATATCAAGCGACTAACAATGAGCTTCTGACCAGCCACTCCCACTCACTGTGCCTCACTGCCCAAAACACTGACATTTGAGTAACTTTAAAGCTGCTTTTGAAATTTTGAGAGAACAGTTTAAAGCCAATTATGTATTAGATCTCCTGTAGCAAAATACAGAGCTTAAAGTTGAAATTCAGTCTCTGCAACTGCAAAATAGACAGGCTTGTAATACTGTCATTACTTTGGTTTGTATTTCTGTAACCAAGATTGGAATGTGGCCTTTACCCCATTGAACTGATTTTATCATCCTAAAAGTTTGGAAGCCACAAAGCTGGATGTGAACAATAGCCCAGCACATGTCTACGCATACTTTGTCCCTCAGTATCTCTTGGGTTTTGTTTACTTCTTTTCCCAAAGGAGAATTTTTTTTTGTTGCATTTTAGAAGGCCATATGGTTCTTCCTCTGAACCATCTCAAACAAATTATCTGTAATCAAAATGAATGTTTCCAATCAATTAGTTACTGCAGGCGTGTGCTTATATTTCAGATTATTCACAGTCTGTAGGAGTTGTATAATGAAGATTTTAACGACTAAATGTTGGCATGTGTCCATTTTAACAAATGGACACATGCCTCTTCTTATTTTGGGGATCTGGATGTCTATTAAGCTTAATATTACATATAAAGTTAGCACTTATAGAAAGGAAGAAAAATGTGCTTTAGACTGGAAGAAAGGAAAAAAAAAGCTCACATTTCCTCTGCACTGATTTTTAGCATCCCCCAGGAGATTGAAATGCATCACTCATTTTTTCTAAAAGCCTTACAATTTTATTGGTGACTAATTAAAAGTTGTCCAGTCTTTTTCTATAACACTGATAGTCACAGCCACAAATTGTATGTCATAAAGTATATGAAACTATTGCAGCACATTTGTATGCAAAGTTCTGTAACCTGTGATAGCTAAAGCATTTCGTGTCTTGTACTACATAATATCAACTTAGATGTTTGTGCACTACTGTGTTAATTTTTTTCTTGAAAAGTGACACAACCAATCTATGTTGCCAATGCAATATGGTATAGAAAGGAAAAACTTCTAATATTGAAATATACTGTGTTAAATATACTATAAATATATACTTTCTGCTTGTGCTATAAGTTTATTGAAGAATTGCTGTATTGTTTCCTCTGTCCCTATTAGGTAGGGTTATGGAATTTTTTTAAAATTTATTTTTTTCTTTTGTAATACAGTTACATAGATGGCCCCAGATCTCACTGGGTAGAAATGTCTTCTGTGCTTCTTTGAAGATTTAAAAAAAATATTTATTTCACCTGCAGTATATGACACGGAGCCTCTGACATTGATATAATCTCACCTCATCTTTAGCAGTGGTTTATTTTTTATCTTTTCAGGGCTGAGGTAGTTGTGTATTTAAACTTTTAACTCTGTGTTTTTTCCTTTTCCCCCTTCTGACTTGCTCCCCTATCACTTCTCTGTCTTTTTTACATACTCATTTTTGCCTTCCTTCTTATTGCCAGCTAGGGCTAAAACAACAGTCATCAAGTGAAACAGAGCTTGAAAGTGCTGTATTTCTCTGTTTATTATAGGAGAAAACCAGCTAAATTGTGCTGAACTGCTTTTGCTCTGCTACTGGCCCCACATGTCAAATGCAGTCATATGGATCCGTAGCTCTCCATCTTTGCTTGGTGCCTCGAGAAGTGCAGCAGTCTGTAAATGATTTGCATGATTGGGGTGTTGTGTTATGTTATGCAGGAGGCCAGCACCTCTTAACCCATTTTTTCTGTGTGTGTGTGTGGTGGGTCTGCTCTGTATTCCTGGCTAGCTGCAAAAGTTAATGCTGCAGCCCATTGAAGTATTGATAGACTCCCACAGTGGAAGAGACAGCAGAGAACCCAGCACACAAACACACAGAGGGGTATGATGTTATAACTTCTTCACAAGGGGAAGTGCAGGAGCAGACACTGGTCTCTTCTCTCTGGTGACTGGTGACAGGACCCAAGGAAATGGCATGAAGCTGTGTCAGGGGAGGTTTAGGTTGGATATCAGGAAAAGATTCTTCACCCAGAGAGTGGCTGGGCACTTGGAACAGGGTCCTCAGGGAAGTGGTCATAGCACCAAGCCTGGCAATCTTCAAGAAGTGTTTGTTCTTGGGTCCATGGAGTAATTTTTGGGGCTGTTCTGTGCAGGCCCAGGAACCGGGACTTCAATGATCCTTATGGGTCCCTTTCAGTTGAGGATGTTCTGTGATTCTATATGCTGCTGCTGTGTAGAAGGCTTAAATCCCACTTCCACATGAATTTGTTAGTGCTATCAGATTGAACCACAGCTTTCTAAAAACAGAGGAATTACTTGCTACTGCTTCAGTCAACTTCAGACAAATCTTAAGATTTTTGGCAGGTCACAGAGTGCAGGTTTTTCAGAGCAGAAAGAAAGGCTCCTGTGCCTTTGGAGCATTTCAGCATTCCTGTACTGATGGCAAGAATGATTTTTTCCTTCCCCTTAAAAGCCCTGATGGTGTTTTTTGCAAGGTTAGCAGAGTGACACCTCATAGAGCCTGTAGGTAGCTCAGTAACATATCTTAATATGAATACATTTCATACTATAGAATTATTTGGTAATATACTTTATGAAGAGACCACCTCTGAGAAACCTCAAACACATAATATAGTTTTGCAGGCAACCACTCTGTTAAATGGCCTGTTTCTGCCAGTACTTTTGTACCAGTCCCATACAGGTGGCAGAACTGGCCGCTAGCTCAAGCATTAGGTAGCTTTTGGAGCAACTTAGAGGGCAAGATGATTCACAGGCATTGTGCTGTCACTGCTGGCACACTCTTGCAAAGAGCTTCAATCAGATAGTGGTTAAGTGCTGACTGAAAACTCTTGCTTAAGCTTCAGTGATTGAATGTATTGAAAGTGCTCTTCATAACAAACTCTTCAGAGAATTTTTTTGGTTCAGGAATTTTGATTGATCATTTGGCATGCCCATGTAAACAATGTTTTTTTACAAGGGGGAAAAAAAAGATTTGGAGAACTGAAGGAGGGAACTGACCCCTGGTCACCTATATGCTGTAGAACATGTAGATAATGGGGCTATTTTAAACCTGCTGATCTAGGGTGAATCTGTCTATTCTTATCATACTAGAGAAAGGAATAATATTTGAGTTTTTGTTTGTTTTTTTGTTTGTGCTGTTTTGTTGGACTTTTTTAAACAAAAGAGTGATGTTTACCTTCAGGTTTAAATCTGTCAATCTTATATGAAAAGATAGAAGCAAAAGCACTAGAGACTTAATCCTCACAGACTCCAGAAGATTTAAAATATTTGTTTCTTCTCAGTAGATTCACACACATATTTTAAATGTTGATGGCTCTCCATTTTCTTTGTATAAACTATAAGAAGCATGGCTGATCAAAAGTACGAGAGAGAGTTACAGTACAGTTTCATGTATTTATGCACAATTTATTGAGGTTTGGCTTGATTAGCATGAATGTATGACCATTTAACTGCAGGGAATTAGCTCACATCTATCAGTTCACTAATTAAGTGGTCTGCTAAACTACATTAGCACAGTGGCAGCTTGGTTCTTCCAGTGCCACATCGCTTTTTTTCAATCCTCATTGCATCCTTAGTATCTAGATTTCAAAATTATTTATATTTTAAGGGGTATCCACTAATGAAAATTTATTGCATTTTTGTAATTCAGAAAGGAAGGCTGTGTATGCAGAGGTTCAATTATGAACCCGCTCAAGGAATTTTGAACCCAGCTACCTATCTGGATTTAAGTGCTACCTTAATTACTTATGTATTACTTGAAAGGAAACCTAAAAATATTCAGAGAAATGCTTTTCTTATCTTTTAGAATTATCTGCATAGCTGTCTTCTTTTTGAGATAAATGTTTGCATTGATATTATATATGAGATGACACTTATCAATAGATCCTTTGGCACATGGATTAAAAATGTGATGTGGAAGCATTTTAAGAAGAAAGGAGACTTCAGATTAATTTGTACTATTACAGAAATGGAGGTTGCTTTCATATGTAGATGCATGCCAGTACACATCTTGAAGGGGGGAAAATGCTTTTTTGTGAATCTACTGATGAATTCTTCATGGTGTGGTTAAACAACAAACCATGTTAAATCATTGATTTCTGGTAGTGGAAGAACCTCAGTCCCTCTTCAGACCAACTGTTTCAATTAAAAGTATTCATTGAAGAAGAAAATTTCAAGTATTGAGGTTTTTGAGATTAGATTCTTCACTCAGTTTCTCTGAGTCCAAATAAAACACTCAGTATGTGATATCAGGCGAGTTTTGAAGGGACCTGGTATAGCCTTAGTATAAATTGCAGCATTCTGTGGAGTTTTAAATTAGCAGCAGCTCCTCTTAACATAGTCTTTTGCAAGATGCCTCCCAGAACAAAGACTATTTCAGCACTTTTCTCTTTTGCCCATGTCTCCTGGTATACCTGGTGAGCACTCATATCCACACTGTGAAAAGGAGAAATGGCATGAGTTCCTGCTACAGCTCCAACCTTTTCCCCTAAGATGGCAAGAAAGCGCAGTACAGCACAGTTACTGTCTTCTAGTATGATTTATCCCTCTCTCTTTCTCTGTTTTAGTGGGAAAGGTGTCTACAGAGTAATTAGTTTTCATTTTCTTTATGACTGTGCTTATGTGATAGCAACATGGAATTTGAGCCTCAGTCTGGGGGACACTATTTGATTGTGATTCTATGTATTCTTGATGCATCTGGTAGGAACAGAAATGCTCAAGTGTCCCTTACCAGTGGTATGTATGCTGTATCCATACTGGTGAGTAAAACAGGCCAGGGATGGTTCTCTTTTCCTAGGGCTAAAAGGCACAGCATGCCTCATCTCCATATGGCTACATTCTCACTTCCCAAAAGAGGGTGGCCTCATTCATCCTGTCCCTTTGGAGCATTCCTTGGCCTGTGCTGTCCCCTGAACCATGCCCAGCCATTGTCTGGAAACATGTTAGCTGTCAGGAGCCAAAACTGTGCCAGGGAGCAGGCTTACAATGGAACAGCAAGGGCAGGAGCATGCCAGCATGCCAGCACATGCTCCAGCCCTCTTTTTGTTCCTGGTACAAACATTACTGTGTTAATACTGATACTGCCTAAGTTTAGCAGTGTCTTCAAGTTCTGTTTGTAGGCTTTCTGTCAGCCATATAATCAGGATTATACAATTCTATTAATTTAAAAAAAATTTTTTTAGTGGAATGTCAAATAATACTACAGCAAGACAGAGTGCAAATAATGGAACACAGCAGTTTTATTCTTTTGGCAGTACAAGAAAGAGGCAATACCTGCAGAGGCTTTCTCTTTTTGAGCTGAAAAGAGTAGGTGTGTTTTTCAAACTATTCTTACACTGAGCTAGTACTTAGGTAAATTGAAATGCATATATATGAAGTTCCAGTTGGGGTGAAAAATAAATCCTAAACAGATTGAAGCGAGGAAATGAATTGTAAGGGAAATGTCAGTAAATATTCAGATATCCTCACAGTTTCTTAAATAAATGCACATTTGTAAAATATCAGATTACATATTCCAAACACAACTTTAACTCTGTTCCTGGAGTTGTTCCCAGTCTTAGTCTGCAGACCAGAGAACCCCCACAGTCAGAAACTCTACATCAAATAAATTCTGGGTATGAGTTACAGCCATCACACAATATGGTTACACTGGAATACTTTCACTATTTAATAACAGACAAAATAGATATTTTATTTTGGAATCAAAGTGCTGTTATGTGGATTTATGGTTTATAACATTGGCAGTGTTTCTGAATACTTTCTTTTCCAAAGTACATAAACATAAAGTGGTACAAGTTTTGGTTTTAGTTTATAAATGTAGTTAATAATCTGTTCAAACAATAAAAAAATTCTATTTATTAATGGCCAAGAAATGTTTGAGGGAGTTGGTTTTTCTTTTTACAGGAGAATAATTTAAATCAACTGGATGAAATAAGTAGACAGTGAATATCACAAAGGTTTGGGGGGAGTTCATGACACACCAGCTGATCAGGTGGAACTTCAGTTATTAATTTATTGAAGTCATTACTGCCTCCAACTCTTCTTTAAAGGTCACAGTCTTTTTAAAGGATTTGGTTAATGAGGAAAAGTACTATTCCTGTTTGATCAGTCCAGTGTGTGCAGGGCTGTGGTCTCTCTGACTGGAGTGGAAGGATGTTCTGTGCCTGGAATTTGCAGTGCTGGGCTGTGGGTAGGCACTAATGTGCAAGACTCTTGTGGCTGCATGAGGATTTGTATTGATCCTCCTATTCTGACATCCTGGGTTTTATCATGGTTACAATGTAGGCAGACACGTCAAGCAATTAAACATGTGAAGACACGGTTCTGCTCGATTATTTGACTCCTGCAACTAATAATGAGATTTTTGAAAGATTTAGTGCTATGCCATTGAATATAAAAGAAGTGTGAAGGCCTGTATGTGCAATGGAGTTAGGTGTGGTAGATTTAAGTTTGTCCTGGCATCCTTATTGAAGCTTCCCTGTAGGCACTATCAGCTGTAATCAACATTGTTGCCAGAAATAACATTGCAGTGTCAAAATCATAGGTGTTTCAAGGATACAGTCAGGGGACTTGAAATGTTCACTTGTTTGTTTAACTTTAAATTAATAAAGACCCACAGGATTTTTTTCCTTTCCTGGGTTGTAGTTGAATCCTGTAATTTTTTCTTTCTAATATTCTTTTGAAAAACTTCTGGTGTTCAAAATACATTAAAAATATCTGCTTACAGGCAGAGTAATGGCAGAGTAAAGTAAAATAAAATCCTAGGAGGATTTGGAAGAGAGAAAGAATACTTAAGATATAAATTTAGCTGTTGCATCAGTCCTTGTTATGCCTACACTTTGAATAATGTGTTATCTTTCAGTTGCTATTTTTTTTCCTGTGGTTTTGTTTGGGATTTTTGTTGGGTTTTTTTGTTGTTTTTTCTTTGTTTGTTTGTTTGTTTTTGTTGGGTTTTTTTGGTGTTTTTTGTTTTGGTGGGTTTTTTGTTGTTGTTGTTTGCTTGGGTTTTTTTGTTTTGTTTTGTTTTTGGTGGGGTGGTTGTGATAATGACTAGAAATTATCAATGAAAGTTTTAAATCATGCCCAGGCAGTGACCATCAGAAACTACAATAATGATTCCTATCATAACAGTGAGTCGATTCCCAGAAAGATACAGGATAGACAAATCGAAATTCCTGGAGGAATTCAGCTCATTATGTTATTTACTACCTCTGTAAGTCTGTGGCTGTGAGAGTAAAGCAAGTTAAAATCAGCACACACTTGACCTCTGTGGCACTGATTTCTCCTGCACTCAGAGGCTGGCTCCTGGGCCCAGGTGCTGGACACTTTTCAGTGAATGGGTGACCCTGAGATCAGAATGGGATAATGTTACTGGGAAGGACCATCAGCACAAATCTAAAATTAGTAACCCCTATGATAAATACTTTAAAGGATTGCCGTATTGAAATTCTCAGTACATACTTCATGAGGTAGTTATACCATCAACTGTTACTGGACTTAGAATAAGAATATATTTTCTATTGCATTTGTTATCCTAAAAGAGATTATATATATTCCCTTAGAGAAAAACACTTCTTGTTATTTCCAAAAGACAGACTTACAGTGACCAATTCTACACAGGGGCGATAGGCTTCCTGGAGAGCTATAATTATAGTATTAATAATCAGATTATTAGAAGCGAAGTAACTGTAAAGCTTGAAGGTTTAATTTGTGCTGCTTACTTACTGTTCTTCTGTTTTTGAACCAGTTTCAATTCAGCAGTCAGTTTCAGTGGTTTTTAGACAACTTCTGCTTGCACATTTCTGTACACATTGCCACATTGCCTGCCTTACAAATATTTATCATAATTCTTTGCATGTCTTTCCTTCAGAACATGGAAATTAGCACTAAAGCCTTAGGTTTAGCTTTAGAAAAGGCTTTTTTCAGTCTAAAGGAATCTTATGGTGTCACTTTCAATCTCTCCTGTGAAAGTTAAATTTCTTTCTCTTGCTTCCTTTTATGTTCAGAAAGTATAATTTATTACGGCAAAGGAATGTGTACCGAATCCAGTAACCAACAGAGGATGTGAAAAGATTTATTGGGAGAAACATTAAGAGCATTCCTGGCCAGGTGTATTTTATTTCTTTCTGTGAAATTGGAAAAAAATACTATACACCTCCAGCCAACTTCAGATATGGCTGGAAGCCCATTTGGAAGAGAATGTCTGTAATTGTAAAGTGCTTCTTGAGATAAACTGAACAAAAAGTGATGAAGGGCACAAGGAGATTTGGCATTGCTGAATAGCAAGAACTGTGTTGCTCGATTTTGAAAGTAATTGCCATCTGAGTGGGTGTGCGCACAACTTCCGCTGCCCTTGTACTTTATCCAGCAGTTTATACCCATGGGAAATGAGGGAATGAACACTGCTGAACCACAGAAGTGAATTCTGAGTTTGCCTTTGTACCTTTGGTCCATGAAAAAAGGTTCTGAAGGAGCAGGACTTCCACATTCCTTGCTGAACTTAGAAGGTGGTCACTCAGTGAACAGCAAGGCACATGTCATGAACATTTTTGTTCTACCACAGTTTTTTAGAACTCAAATAATTTTACTGTGTATTGGAAAATATAACATGAATTTGTGAGGAGTGTAATATTTTGTAAGGTTACAAATTATACTTTACTTATTTGATGATATTTAGAACAAGATTCTAGGCAAATACAAAAATAATTTTTTCAGGAATGATAAAAAAATCAGTTATACACTAGCTATTTCTCATTTGATCCCGTTACCTCTCTGGCATGTTTAATTTCACTTACATAAGTAACAAAGTTAATAAGAGCATTATCATAGAATAGTTTGGTTCGGAAGGATCCTTTAAGGGTTAATTGCCTACTCCAACGCTCCTGCAGTAAGCAGGGACATCTTCAACTAGATCAGGCTGCTCAGAGCCCTGTCCAACCTGACCTTAAATGTTTCAAGGAATGGGGCATCTACCATCTCTCTGGGCAGCCTGTTCTATTGTTTTACTTGCCCATCATAAAATCTTTCTTCTCTATATCTAGTCTGAATTGACTTAAACAATACCCCTTGTCCTGTCGCTACAGACAATACTAAAAGGCCTGACCCAATCTTTCTTGTAGGCCCTCTTTAAGTGCTGAAAGGCTGCAATAAGGTTACCCCAGGGCATCCCCTTCTCCAAGAACAACTCCAACCCTCTTAGCCCTTTTTCATAGGAGAGGTGCTCCAGCCCTCTCATCATTTTTTGTGACTCTCCTCTGGACCTGTTTCCACATTGAGAATGTTCCAAGGACACTTTTCCCCTTTCAGTTTTACCTTCAACTGCAATTTCTTAGTCTCCAGTTCTGCTCTGTGCTAGCTGATTAGGCAGGTCCCTTCAGCAGTTGCCTTATTTGTTAAAAAGCAAGTTTGGATATTGTGTTTTTGTATAAGTTGTGGAAATGGTTTCTTCTTTGTACATTAGTTCAAATTTCTTGAGTGTTGTCTACAAATTCTTCCTTCATGCAGCATCTTAGAGATGAAAAGATGTGGAATTAAACTGTTCCATCCCATGCAGTAAGCTCTATCTGTATCACATTTAACATGGATGTGATTCTCATGTTATAGGACCCTCATGATGAGTTTCCTTGGTCTGTCCAATAACCTCTTACATTGTATACTAGACCTTACCTATTACTTCCATCATGGAATAAATGGATAGATAAAACCTATTGTTTTATCCATCATGGCTATGGAGAGCAGCTCGTGATTTCTCTTAGTAAATTCTCCCTACCCTAGAGTTTTGTAGACCATTTTCTCTGTTGCTTCACAGAAATTATTCTCTCCTGTTTCTCACTCCAGGGATGTCTCCATGCCTGACTACACCTACTACACCTATTTTCCCACTGCACAAATGGAAATCTTAATGGTAGCAAGAGACCAACCTTTTGTAGTCCATACAATTAAGAAAACTTGGTAATTAGGCAAAAGAATCTTTCAAATGTAGACTGGAGTGCTCAGTTAGAAACAGAATCAATGCCTCATTTTATTGCTGTTTCCTGTGTCGGTTTCTGTATTTGCCTATCAAAACCAGACTACTTTTTGAAGTTATGTGATACAAAAATCAGCCTAAACCATTGAAATGGTTTAAATGCTTAAATGCTTAAATGTCTTTGTGAATTCAAGTAGTTGGTAGACTACAGATGGGTTTGAGTATGTGCCTAATGTTTCAGGTCTTTATGCTAGCGGATTAAATCTGGTATTTTGTTCCATGTTTTCAACCCCAATATTTTTACTGCCTTTTAGATTTTAAAATTCAGTTAGGAAGCCAGTGGCAGAATCAAATTTTTAGTGGTCTCTGAATAGATTGAATTCTAGCTGTTTTGTATCAAGGAAATTGGAGAAAATTGTTATTACTATGAAATTATGCTTCCTTAAAATAAAAGAGGTTTAGAGGTACTTCCTCTAATAAAGAGCTTTGTTTCTTCAGCAATTATATGGTAATTTGGCATAATTGAAAATTGATTTTAAATATTTACTTTTTCCACTTTTGTAAATATATTGTTTCCTCTACTCCCTCTTTTTTTTCCCTTTTCTTTTTGTTCCAGGACCCTTTGCTGCTTCAGGAGACAGTAAATTCTGCTGCTGCTCTTATCATGGCATTAATAAAGGACAGAAACCCGGAGCTTATTGGCCAGCTGTTGGTAGCATAAGACCATAAATCATGTGTAGCTTTTGGAAATGTTAGTCATCATCTGTTCACCAAAGATCTTAAGCCATTTTATTCTTTGTTGAAAACTCTGGATTTGTGCCATTATTATTATGATCCTTTACCAGCATATTTTTATATTTAAAATATAAATCTAATATTATGTATAAAGTGTTAAAGGAAGTGCAACTAATTGAGATACACTGGATATATACTGTGAGGAATGATACAGAAATGTTTTTTAAGGTACTGATCATTTTAAAAGGTGCACAGAGGACACCAAAGCATTCATGCAGAATTGTCTTTATGTGTGTATATTGTACTCAAGGACTGCATGACTTAAGTTTTATTTCCGATAAGTTAATCCTAAAGCACAGCTTATCTACTTTAGGTGAAATTATTTTAAAATTGCTGCTGTAATACCTATTAGTGAATGTAGAGTTCCTTATGGAGTGTAGCTTTCCTGACATACAGAGAAATGCATATTGCAGGAAGTGTTGGAAAGATCAGGTACCCATTCTCTGTAGAATGAAGGTAACCTCAAATCAAAGAAAAGATACACATGGGTACAATGAGATGCTAACCCCCAGTTTTCCAGATGCAGTATGCTCTAGCTGTTGCCTCCTTGGTGCTACTCTTCTTTCAGTGCCCATGTGCAGAGCTCCTGTAGTTCCACTGAAAAAGGAAGAGTCTGCTAATTCAGGTATAAGAATACAATTCTCATCTCTTGCTGGTTAGCAGATGTATGTAGTAAATAGCAGTAAGAAAAGCAAACATTACTAATTAAAAGATACACTGCATTGATAGTCAAGTGTAGACCTTTGGGACAGGAAGATGAAATGGTGAATGATTATTATATGGAGTATCTCCAGCTATTGCAACCACTAAGAGCAATACAAGCAGTGTCGCTGAAATCATATGTCTTTCCCTATACATGAGGAATTTTATCTCTGCTGCAATTTGTGAAGGGGCTAGGTTAGTGTCTTACATACTTGATATGGCTGGAATAAGGTCTTGGAGAAGTATCCCCACCAGAAGTGTCCAGTGAGTCCCTGATTCAGTCTGTCACTGTCAATTCAGCAAGTTTCCCTCTAAAACTAGCATCCCTCCCCTTACTCCCACCATGTTTCACTCCCTCTGGTGCTCAGACAAAACTTAGGATAACAAGCTGCCTGCTTGGTCCCTTTTCTCTTTCTCTTCACATGACTATTTATATCTCTGGTTTAAATCCCTTTTGGAATCTGATCTTAGTCCCAAACGTCCTTCATTGCACAATAAAATAAAGAGTTGTTAGCTGACGGTTCTATATCCAAAGCAAACATTTTCTTCCACACACAAGTCATGCAAAGGTAACTAACAAAGTTCTTGTATATCATCTGCTTTCTTCCTCACTTTCTTTCTTCTCTCTACTTTGGTTAATAATTTGTCCTTTTCTGACATTGTACAACATAAGCATTCATATTAGCTCTGTGTATGGCTATAGAATAGGCATATTTTATTCATACATATATTCATGTCTGTTCATATGCAGAGCACACAAATAAATGAAGAACTAAAGAATTTATTACTGATATTCATAATTTAACAGGACAGCTCTCACGAATAAGTTTTCTGAATGTGCTTTTACATTAATAAATTTGATGAAGGAATTTGTCCCACAGGCTTTTAAAAGACATGATGAAAGATGTCTCTTTGACTGTGTTCTGTTATTCTTGTTTGCTTGAAGACTAAAATGCAATCTGTGATGTATTTGCCCCAAACAATAAGAAGGTGAATTTAGAAAATCCTTCATGTTTTCTATCCACTCTAATTTATACATTGTGATACTGCATTAACATTGGTGTGTGTGTAACATCATTTGTTTAAACAGAGTTTTTATTTTTTAGGGTTGTTTTACTTACCTCATTCTCCTGAGGATTTCAATCCAATTAAAAGTGATACCACAATTAACTTCTGTAACAAAAAAAAATATATTATAGTTGTTTATGGATTTGTTTTGAAAAGAGAACAGACAATGCACAAGAAAAAGTAAGTTTTGTGTCAACCAATATACTTAGTACTAATCCTAAATGGAAGATAATAAGCTTTATTAATGTACTGTTAATTATTTCATTATGGCTTTTGAATCTTTAGCAATCTTTTTAAATAATCTACAAACACTGAAAAGTCCATTTTGCTGGAAGCAAGGACACCAACAACAGAACTACTAAAACAGATCACAAAATACTAAAACTGCAGTTAAAAAAAAAAAAAAAGAAAGAAACTGGACTGTGATTAATGTTATTGTGTGTCCAAACCAAATTTAAATGGTTTTTTGGGTGATTGTTAGTACTTACAATGGGAATAAAGATATAAAATGAAATTAAGAAACTGGCTGATTGTTTTTTGTCTGTGCATAGCTTCTCACAAATAGCAGTATACATGGGAAACTTGGCAGCCTTTTGTACACACATGCTGTTTTGAATTTAACTGGTGAATCAGTCACCACCCATATTGCTTTGAACATTTGGATAGAGATAACAGAAAGTAAATAGAAGCTCAGACTCTGCCACCCTTGCTTACCTTACTCCTTAAGCACTCTAATTAGTATTCCTTGGGTAGTGTTCATCAGAAAAGAGAATGCAGAATATGGCCCTAGAAATGCTTTTCAAAACTGCAAAGTTGAGCTAATTAGATTTGTATACTGAATCTAATCCACTTCATGCAAAATCTGAAATCTACATTACTTTGTCTTCAACCAATTAGGTAAAGATTTTCTATTTAGTCTATTTTTTTCTTTAGCTTTTCAGACAACCCAGCTTGAAAAAACAATGGCTTGATGGTCCTCTGAAGAACAAAGAAACGAAAAGGATAGAAGATGGTGGCATTATAAACAAAAAACCCCAACACTCCAAAACTATACCAAGAAGCAAAGAGAAAGAATGTGAGATGTTACCTATTGTAATCAGTGGCATAATAGAGTCAGCTTTGGTTGAGCTCATCTTAATAATTAATGTAGGCTTCAGAACAAAAGTTTTCTGGATGCCATAGAGCCTTTGGTGTATTCAAATTCTCATTTATGTGACATATAAGTCTCATCATCTCCATAGTGCTGTTCTAGATGCCATCCAAGCTTCCAAAGATAAAGTTTCCAGTTAATGCTTGACAATTTCTGAAGATACAGCAACTTTTCCTGTCTGTAGGTCATTCCACCAGAGAAGGGTCATACTTTGGTTGCTCTGTTCTCCCCGTCTCGGACAATTGCCACTTCTCACTGCTTTTTGTTTGGCTTTTATTTCTGAGGAAGAGCACATTCACTCTGAGACATGAAAAAGTTTTTTTAATTTTATTTTGTATCTCTTTCCTCTTTATCCATAACTTGGATCTGAAAAATTCTAGTTCATCTTATCAACCATCCACTGATGTGCAAACAATCCCTTCATTGTTGTTGAGGAAGGTTTGGGGGCTCAAGAATAAGGTTATGTTAACAGTGTTCCTGTAGGCTAGAGTTTGGGGCAAGATTTTTCCTGCCCAGCTCAATCCAATTTTGCACCAGATTTTGAATAATTTGTAAAGGCACACAGTTTGATGACTAATTCCCTGCTCTGGGTGCCTACAGTAAGACACCAAAGGCAAAGTGTGAAAATGGGTTCAAACCCTTGTGCCCCAGTGCCTGTACTTTCAACTTCAGACTGGCAATTTTTTATGACATCTGTCTCCCTCAGCCCATTTCCCAGCCGAGTTGTTAACCAGAATTCAGTTTATCTTGTGGTTCTGGCAAGCACCAAGGAAAAGAAGCAGTCACAGACACTGCATTTTTCCCAGTGTAAGTTGATTTTGATTGACAAGGCTGTACAGCACTTGTTAAATATACATTTTCCTTCATTATTTTTTCCAGGAATACTCAATTAGTTTAGAGATCTAAAAAACACAGTTTCAGCACCTGTGCTGAGGAAACAGTCCCAACTGTGAAAATGCAGGATGGAATAAATTTTCATGATGCATTAAAGTCACTTCTTTTGCATACACCAATCTGGGGAGCACAGTGGCATTTCTTAATATATTTATTCCAAGGTTAATTTAAGTATGCTTTCAATATTTAGATTGAAATGGATCTTGTCCTTCATCCTGCACCTATTCCTGTCTCAGAAACTAAAATTATAATTCAGTTATAATGCCACAACACTAAATTATAAGACAGTTACAAAGATAAATGAGAGAGCAAGAGACTTGGACAAGAAAAAAGTGATGTGAATTTAAATAATGCACAAAAGTAAGGGGGCAAGAGAGAATATACCAGAGCTCCACCAGATGGCAAAACCTTCAGGGGAGACCCCTTGAATGGCAGGATAGGCCAAGGGCTGCAGGCAGGAATGCTTTCCAGGTTCAGTAGCAGGTCAGATGGCAGCTCAAGAAGGCATTTCTCTCTTTAGCAGCCATTTTAGATAACTATCTGTCTTGGGTAGTTGCTTGTTGTTACTTCTGCATCTCTTTCATTACTCTGCCTCCTTCCTTTTGTTTTTGTGCCTCAGACTGGTCACTTCAAATTTCATATTTCCTTTTCAATTCAGCCATTCCTGCTTTCCCCTGTGCTCTTCTCCAGTCCTTTCCCCTACTTCTGTTGCTTATTCTTTCTCTCCATATTTGCCACTCTTTTTCCATTCCTCCCAGCCCACCATCGTCGAAAGAGATGATCCCCCCTCCCTTCCCTTGCAAGCCAGGCCGTGGTCTGGCATCAGAAACCCTTCCTCGCTCCTGGATCGAGAACTGAGGCGTTTGGGCTTTGGCACCTCCGTGCTGCTCACAGCTGGGACTGAAAACAGATGTCACTTCCGCTGCCAGCTGCAGGCAGATGAGCAGCAGCTGCCCGGAGGGACAGACCTCCTGCATGGCAGCTGCTGGGCTGACACTGAGTGCTGCCTATTAGCTGGAGTCAAGCTGTAAGCAGAGCCATCCATCCCACTGAGCGGGAATAATCCGCCCCAAGGCCAGACCCCCCTTCCCCTGCTTCAGTAGCCAAACTAGGGTTTGTAAAGTCAGCACCTAGTCAAGGAGCCAGATTTGCAAATCTATCAGAATGGCAGCAGCAACAAAAAGTGAAACAAAAAAAGCCAAATCCAGGTATGGCTTACAGTCCTGGTGACTGGAAAAATATTTTTTCACTTAGTAACCAGTGGTTTTGCCAGGAGTTGCTGAGAGACAAAAAAGCAAGGAACCCCACGATGCTGTGCTAAGCAGTTCCTTTCCCCAGCAGAGACATGGCCTCACTGAAGCCCCACTGAAGTCAGTGGGACTGAAATTTCCTTGCAGTGCACTCAAGAATGCACGGCATCTCCTCCCTCCGGCCATCTTCAGCTAACTCACACATAACCATGCTGGTTATGCTAGGGGCTTATTATTATTATCATCAGCATCATTTTTATTGTGCTGCAGTTCTAAGTATGTATTTATGCTGTGCTCAACTCCCTTGCCATTTGGTAGGGAACATTATGGTCTTGATTAATGCCCACAGTGTTTTGGAATTTAGTTATGACTCCAGCTTAAGCACCCACAGGCCTGTGGTACGTGGGGTTATAGACACACTTTTGAAGGGCAGTTCAGAATTTAAAATCTGTCTTTGAGTACTCACTCTGAATCCAATGACAGCACAATAAGCCTAAAAGGATGATTTTATGCAGGACTAGAAAAAGACTTGGCCTCTTTTGGACCCTGTATTTTGTCCCTCTCTCCTGAATGCTAGCATTTAGGGTTGTGCTGCTGTGTAGGAATTCAGACAAGGAAGCTGAAAAACTGTTACCTGTCTGGAAACTAACCCTGCAAAAAGTGGCTAGCTCTCAGCAGTCACCAGGCGGGATGCCTTTTAGGGGAGAAGGCTGTTATTCCTGATGCAAAGGGATGTGCTGGAGGCATGTCGGGCTGCAGCAATAGAATCACAGATTTGCCTAAATGGTGACTCAACTGTGGGGCTCTGTTTTCTTAACTTTGCAGTTTCAGGTCCTGCCTGAGTATTTGTTATTCTAACACTGTTTGTGCCCCTTCAGCAGACAAGGGCATATAATATACATGTGTGAAGTGCAGGGAGGTCAGATGCTGGATGTGGCTCCTCTCTTTGGCTGTCATGTGCAGTCTTTGTGAGCAGTAAAGTAAGCCTGGTTGTGTGTTGTGACATGCAGACCTCTCTGAAAGTGATAAATCTGAAAAATGCTCAGAGGTGAACTGCATTCCAGACTGGTAGGTCAGGATAAAAAAAGGAAGGAAGGAAGCAAGGTGTCTCTCACCCCTTCTGGGAGTGGCTGCTTACAGCAGATCAAAGAAGTACTTTTATGATGGATATTTCAAGAAAAGCTGCAAAATGCCTTGAGTGCACAGCAGAAAGTACACTTTACTTCTCCTTGGTTGTTTGGTTTTTTCTTAATCTTTAAAGCAACTGGCTTCACTCACTTTAGTCTTTAATCCTACTTCTGATTGTGCACCTTTGTGTAGGCAGCTCCACAGCCTTGGAATGTGCAGGATTTTTCCAAAGCTTTGCTGCACCATGGTTACTTATGGCTACTTACAGTATAAGAATGGTCATTACAGTGGCAGCAATGCACCCTCTGCTGGTGTCCATCAATATTTTATCCAAAATCTTCCCCAAGTTAACTATCAACTGCTGATGGCAGAGGAAGGGCCTATAAATATTTTTCTCTCCATCTTCTCTGATTCCCAGGAGTGATAACCTAAGGTGTTGAGATGGGATGAAAAACTCTGGGCATGATGTCAGCTACGAAGTGAAGAACAAAGATGCAACTACCTTCAAGAGGAGGCTGGAAAACACCCTTAGCATGTGGGCTAATGGAAAAATGGGGATTCATGCTAATCAGGTTGTGTGGGTGGAGGATAGCAAAGCATTTGTTATCGTCTGGGATGGCTCCTGCCAGCATGTATCTGCCTCAGGCTGAATTTTTGGTAGTGGTTTTTGCAGACCTTTTTCATTCCTCTCAAAACACACACTGAGTAAGAATAGTTTCAGCTTTCCGGAAAACCCAAAATTACAGAAGAAATGGACATTTGAACAATTCTGTGTTCAAATTATGAATATTCAAGTGGTTTTATTTTTTTTATGCTATTTTGTACTTTAGTAAAAATCTCAAGTATTTTCTCTTTTGTTCTTTTTAAAAAAATTTTATTAATCTTAAGCCAAATTTTATAAAAACTTTAGAAACATCAGAAAAAAACTAGAAAATGTTAGCTGTACTGCACTGTGATAGATGTGGTCTGTGACTCAAGTAAGCATTAATGAATGGCTGAGCATAATGGCAGTAAGTGGGAAACAGGCGAATGTGAGCTCAGCCTACACTACCAACCTTGTATGCAAATTTTGAAAAACCCTGTTTTGAGTGTGAATTAAAATGGGAAAGAAAATCTCAGTGAAACATCCACTAGATTCAGTGAGGATAACAGAATGATTTCTAGTCCGTGGTTACCATAAAGAAATATCCTTTAGAATTAATCTAATAGTTTATGTTCTTTATTAGGTTTGTATTTTTCCACAAAAAAGTACTGGATGGATCCTCAGAGGATCTTTCAGGACAAAAATGCTGTATTGTAGATATTCAGTGTGGAAAAATACCCAAAAACTTGTAGAAAATTATGTTGAGGTAGTAGTGCTTTGGAAGTAAAACACTCTGCTCTTCAGTAGCTCTTTTATGCCCTCTGCAGTTAAAACTATGCTTTGTGTCTGTGCAGTCAGTGTGCTTTTCCTGGTTGCAGAATTCAGTACCTAAGGTTAAGGAAAACTGTAAATACTATTGGAAATTTTTTCCGTTACCTGTAGGCTAGATTGTGACTTTTATTATACACTCACATTTTACAAGCATTCCAGTAATGCAGATGACCCTGCACTTTCACAGTGGTGCCTCTTAGGCAGCAAGAGCTGAGAGCACAGAAGTAAACAGAGGTGCCCTCCCATGTAAGATCTTTGCTGGTTTCTCTACATGCTGGCATCCATCTCCACTCAGGCCTGGAGTTTCATGTATATTTGCTGTCAGGCAGAAGTTGTGTACAGATGACTGTATAAACTACTTTAAAGCAACAGTGAGTCTCATTACATGTAACAACTTTTAGCATTGCTTTCAGAAAGTGCTGATCATATTTTTGCATAGAATCATCTAAGTGATCATCCTACTCAAAACAGTTATAAAAACAGGTGAGAAAAAGTGTCATTTTAATTGAGTGCACCTCGATCACGTTTAACTAATTTGAAAGACATGTCTAACTTTTGAACATACAAAATTGTGAAATAGTGCACCATAGCCCTTCTACTTACATTTGAAGAGAAATGTGCAAGAGTGCATAAAAATCTCATCAGATGAAAGAAGAAATGTTCAGTTTCTAAGGTGCCAAAGGTCAGTCCTGAAGTATCTAGAACAGGACTCCTGGGGAGGAAAGAATAAGTATGATATAATTAAGTAAAATAATTATTAACAATAAGAATAGCAGTAATAATAATAACCATGATTAAAAGATTTAAAAGATGGAAAAGTCAGAAATGCTGAGAAGGTGATCTGCTATTTAAAACATCAAAGCTATTTTATTTTTCACACCAATGACATTTTCAAGAGTGACTGCTGGTTACTGATTCTGGCACGGGCTTCCACTATGTACTAGAACAGCTCTAAACAGGTATATTTGATATATGTCATTGAAACAAGAATAACTCCTGCAAGATCTCTGGGCTATGGGTCTCACTGCCACTGCTGTGTTCATTAGTAGAAACAAAATTTGAACTTAGACACTTCTCTAATGAAAGTAGCTCTGAAGAAACTAACATATTGCTACACACTGAATGCATTGCTTTGGGACCCTCATCTTCAGGAAAAAATTAATGTGCCAGCCACTTTTAAAACAGCGACTGTTCTCCAAGGAACTCCCCAGCCTAAACTAACCACCCAAGGAGTGAGGCTGGACACAGATGCTGTAAGAGGCTGGGGAAGGCCAAGGACCCAGGTGCAGGTTGAGGAAACACAAAGTCCCAGAATGGTGAGGCCAATGCCAGATCACAGAGACCTTTTAGGTCCCCACTGTGTCTTGCTGCCCTCTTTTCTCCCCATAAAAGAGGAAAGGGAGTATGGTGCACATGGTCCCATATTTCAATAAAGACCAAGGAATCTGGTTTCCTGGGCACCAATCCTGCTCAGGGAAAATGAGAGCTGGCAGGTTGGTAAACTTCACTATGCTTCAGCTTCTCCCTCTGTGCAATATGAATAATGGCTGCTTCACAGCAGCATTTCTTACACTGAATGTATTCATATTTATGAAGTATTTTGTAAATTGAAAACCATAAATGCTTGAAGGAGCTGTCTTGTAAAATTTATTACTGCTAAGATGATACTCAAGTGCCGAAAACAACTCTGTGTATTAGGGAACCCTTGATTAACCAGTTGAACCATGGAAATCCTGTTTTGCCTGCATTCATTTTTCAGTGGTTCTGGAGATAATAGGTGGTATTACTCATGTACCTGAAATATAGGCAAGGACCTTGGACCACAGAATTTATCAGTGTATTAAATTTACTCAGTCATGTTTCTCATTTGACTCATTTGATGTTGTGCAGTAGATTTACGAATGCTCATCCTGTTTATGTTGTTTATCAGCAACATGAATTGTGCTGAAATTCTTCTTGGACAGACCCATTGACACTATGCTATTAAGAACTGGGTTTATTTGAAAGCATTTAATAGAGGACTGGACTTGCAACTTGTGTGTGCAGTGCTAGGGGAGCAGGGCTGGCCCATGTGTGTGTAACCCTGCCAGCCCAGGCTGTGCCACTGCAAACAGAGGTGGGGCTGGCTGGGAGACCTGAGGAGAGGGCTGGGGACAGGCAGCTCTTTGGCATTCGTTTCTAGGCAGAGCCTTCTTCCTGATCCCTGCACAGACGTTGCTGCAGGTACCCTCAGCCCAATCTGGGTGCTGGCTCAGCCCCTTCCCAGCCCAACAGACCTGGCAGGGATGGTGGCTCAGCTCAGGACCATGCTCCCTCAAGGGACCATCAGCAGAAAACATCCCTACCTCCTTCTTCACTGCTGACTGCTCTCTGCCTAGGGCTGAGGCTGACATTTGGTAGGATGAAGAGGAGAAAGTACTTGGGAATATTCCACCTGAATGAATTTTTGGGAAGAAAACACATTGTCTACTAAGTTGAAGGAATGTCTGGAACCAAATCAGAATAAGTCAGGGGTTTTAGCTCATTTAAAACATGTAGGCTTCTGTCAATTCACCAAAGCCATGACCTAGCATTTCTGTATTTCTTTGCTGGCTTCAAGGAAAGCAGATCAGATCAGGGTCTCGTCCCCATCTTGCAGCTGTCCTCTGCCAGGTGCCTGAGGAATAACCATCTTCTTCTTCTGAGGCACTGAAGCAAGCTGCAGGCACACAGAGGAAGTTGGACAACTCTGAAGCCTTTGTGAAAGATGTTTAGCCAGGAAGACGACTCCATAGGCAAGATATGGCCTTAAACAGCAGAATATTCCTCCCATGGATCAATACACTATTATAGGGAAATGCAGTTTAATAAAAAAAAAAAGAACAACAAACAAACCAAAAAAAACAACGAACAAAGCAAAGCATTTGAAACAACCTGCACTTGGATGCCAAACTGTTTTACTTTGATTGAAAATACTCAGATAGATGTTTCAAAATTTCCCTTTTCTCTCACTACTCATCTCAAGGAAAAAAAAAAAAAAGAGAAAAAAAAAGAGAAAATGTCATTTTCTGGCCTTGATATAGGTTGAAGATATTCAAGGGTCAGACTTCACGGAGGGACAAAAAAATCGTCCGTATCCCTCAGCTTTGCCACAGAGTGGTGGTGAGAGAGATGATGGAGATGTGTACTGGAGGCAGCCATGCAGGAGGAGGGGGCTGTACCAGAAAGGGAGGGATGGAGAAAACAGCATCTCTGGAAGCACCAGAGAGCCATAAGGAAATGGGCTGAAACCCTAAAATACTGAGCAAGAGGAGAGAAAGTAAACGATGATGAGGTTAAGAGTGCTCCTGCTGTCCAGTGCGCAGCCTTTCCAGCAGGATACCCCTGATGAGGGCGGCGGTAAGTGGAGAGTACCTGCACGGCCGGAGCAGGCGGGAGCGCGGAGGGGCTCGCCCTGCAGGGGGAGTCGAACCCCAGGAATGGGAGCGGGCGGGAGCGGGCGCGGCTCCGGGGAGCGCCGAGCCCGGGGAACAGCACACAGCGCACAGCTCTGCTCCTGCCCAACGCCTCAGCAGCCTAACGCCCTCAGCTAGGAATTATGTGCTCTGTGTGATAGAGCTTGGCCCATGCCTTTAGCTAATGCAAACGACTTTATGGTATTATGATATTATGATATTATGCGCCTGTGCGGGGGAAAGGGCAGCCTCCTGGCATGTACCAAGGTTCAGGTTGGAGACTTCCAGCTAAGGAAAGACAGCCTAAAATCTCTGCCCTCTGATGCAGTCAATCAGTCCCAGGCTCACGGGCACCTCCATCATACCTTAAACTGTATTAAAGCTTACAAAAAGAAAGTATATTGTTCAGCAAATCCTACACAGAATTTTTAAAAATTACATTTGTGATAATTCATTGTCTTAAAAATAATGTCACGCAATCACATATAAATGGATAGAATCAGCAAAGCCTGAAGATAAATATCTGTTCCACACCAAAGTACTTTTTCTCTGGTTCTCGCTTGCCCTCTTTCTTTAGGTTAGTGTGTGCAGGAGGTATGGACTCTTCCCAAGCAGGTCCAGAGCAGTTTTGTGACTGACAATCTAGAGCCAAGGGAGCCGCACCTGGTATGTAGTTTGGGGAAACAATTACCAGCTCCTCAGCAACTGCCAGAGCCAAGCAGGACTTGAGGGAGCTGCAATAGCTCCCTGTGATCTCTGTCTGGCAGACACTGAAAGTACGCGCACATGCACAAAGGCACGTTCAGAATTGCACCTGCACACGTGTTAATTTATAAGTCCAGTGTTTAAGCCAGGGCCAGTCACTGTTATTCTCGGTTGTCATCAATCGCTTTACTCTTTTGCACTGCTCCTTGCATCCATTTATTTTAAGCACTAGTGCTAGAGGTGTAGTTAATGAGTGCCTCACCCCAGCTCAGAGAAGATTCATAACTCCAAGTTGATTGGACTTCTTTGGTCAATGTCAAAGTTGTCTAAAGACCACTTACATACAAGATGTTTGAATATCCTATATGTACCAGATCTTTTTATATACTTTATCCAATTTAAGTGCTGGCTGTTATCAGTGCAATATACTTAGACAATATTCTGGCTGTGTCAGTTTGCTGTATTCTTGATTGTTCTCACTAGATTAAATACAAGCGCTAATAAATTACAGATTCCCTTTCTCTATCTGTGAGCACATCACACTTTTCAGACAGACTTTTTTCAGATTTCACATATTTTACCCAGTCAGCTCCTTCCAATTATTCTGAACTATTTGAGACAGAGATCAAAGTTTTCTACTAGTTACTGTTAGCCTTAGATTAAACAAGTATACAATAAAAAATATTTTTCAGAGGCTTATACGTAACATTTTGCATGGGGTGATCCCCAAGTATTTTATAAACATCCATTAGAGGTGACAGCAAGCAATGTGTAATAACCAGGGAGGGCTGTTCTCATTTTGCTGGGAGACACAATTTCCGAGTCTTTATTTACCTATAGCCTTGGCAGCAATAGTGCAATTACACTTCTTGACAGCAGCACACCATCAAGAATTGCTGCTACCTCTGTCCCCACCTTTTCTTACGTGACCCCTCTCCATAACAGCTCATTGGCCATTTATACAGAAGACTATGACAATCCAGCTATTTTAAAGGATTTAGCTAGGTGTTGCATAAGAAACTAACATGACTAATTTTGGTTCACAGGTACTCCATAGTGTCCATAAAATCCATAGTGTCCACACTGAAGATCAGGAGCTTACTCCAGGTAGAACTGTAAAGCACCTATGGCTTAACTATCTCTTTCTGTACACTACTCATAGAAAGATAAAACAGCTGTTGAAATTGCAATTCTTCCTTGTACTTTCAATCACAGACAGTCCAGTGAAGCTCCCCGAAGCTGGCGGTGTTGACCACCTGGAATCAAGTACACAAATTGTTCATGGAGTGCCCCTGATCTCCACACTAATACAAGGACATATTGAAAGCAACTGATGAATCTCAGCTCTCTGTGTGAAAGGCCAAAAAGGGTATCATTTAATGTAATGGTTGTGTAACTGAGAAAAAGAAATGGAAGCAGGAAAAATACATGCCTAGATATTCCCCACAGTAACCTAGTGGTCCAGCCATACTTTACAAGGTGCTGCTTCTGGAAATTATAAACATTATCCCCTCCCAAAATCAACTTCCTGTGCATTGTTCTGGGCTTGCACATATAAGTGCTGCCTTCTGCAAATCTTACTGTCTCACCTGCAACCCAGGTCTGGCATGACTGTGTTAATTTGATTTTTCTATTAGCCTGGCTTCTGTTACTTGTGATTCCTCTGCAATATATTCCTTTTCATGATATAGAAGGAAAAGGAGCAGATACCAACAAACAGCTTGTTGCACAATCCTGAAAAGTCTCAGGCGAGTCCTTTTGGGGACGTAACTTAGGACATTAATACAATGAATAACTGTGGGTTTTCTCCTCTGGAAAAGTGGTTCAATCCAGTCCTTATAAATATACAAAATTGTTTGAGAGAGGTATTGATTTCTGAACCAGCTTCTCCTCTTTGGAACAGTCCAAACTCCCTGAATGTTGGCCAATTTCTCAGGTCCAAAAAGATAACAAGAGCAGAGGTTTTGACAAATTGTCCAAGGTAATTTATCAGATTTCTGCTGAGGAATGGAGACCAAGAAACTATATAGCTCAGTAGTTGCCAGAAAAAACATTGCACTCTTATCTTCTGAACTGGGACAGGATTTAAGTCACGCCTACAACCTGTGCTAATCTCCAAGCAAGTTACTATAAGGACAGTGAAATTCTTAAGATAAAGAGATAAAGGCTTGTGTGTTGTTTTGGTTGTCTTGTCACACTGTAGAGATTTCTATCCTTTAGTGATATGTGAGCAGTTCAGGGATAGAAACCAAGGTAGCTTCAAGGAGGGACAGAAGTGGGAGCCCGCTGCCAGCACTTACCACTGCACACACTTCTCAGAATGGCCAAGGCCTCCTGGTCAGACTCCTTTCCAGAATCTCAGTCTCAGCTGCATGTCCTGCTGGCCCAACTCTCTTCTGTTATACCAGCTGCAAAACTTATCTTCCCTTCATGGGCAGCCATTGTCAGCCTCAAATCCAATATCTCCAGCCCCATATTATCATGAGCTTCATGTGTGCTTTTCCAGTGAAAGGCCTCTTTCCTAGTTTGGATTACCTTTTCCTGGTCTTCTTTGAACTGACAAATCTCGTCGACCTCGGTTTCCACAGCGACCAGAAATCTCTGTTTCTGTTTCTCCCCTCTTGTTTCCTAGAACAATACTACCTGCACTCTTTATTTTTTCCTCTCCTGCTCTATATTATCAGAAACAAAACTTTTCTTCTCATTTTTCTTCTCATAGTATCTTCCTCTTCCTGGTACAGGCACTAACTTACCAACTGCACATGGAAAGGGCCCTCAAGGACACGGTGCTCTGAAACTCTGTGCTGCTATATTGTCAACAGAAGTCTGTTCTGATGGTAAGTTTACAGAGAGAGATCAACAGGTGCTGTTAAAATTCAGAAATATTCAGAAGCCAAATCTTAATGAAAAAATATATGCTCAAGGGTTGCCTATATTATATATACATTGTATGCACTTATATCTACC
This sequence comes from Toxostoma redivivum, assembly GCA_013397375.1. Taxonomy (NCBI): domain Eukaryota; kingdom Metazoa; phylum Chordata; class Aves; order Passeriformes; family Mimidae; genus Toxostoma; species Toxostoma redivivum. Next base: position 573,064 of record VXBI01008531.1, read on the forward strand.
TATATATAAAATCTATAATCTATATATAAAAAGTATCTGGATGCAAATATATGCATGTATTTTTTTTTTTTTTGCATTTGAATGTCCATAGGCCTAGGAGAAACACATGTAAACAATATGCAGTTTGAGGAACAAGAACAGAACCTGTCAATATTTAAGATGTTAATGTTTAAATCCAGACTGCAGATAAGTAATAAAAAAGTCACCTTCATCAGATGTGTTCACAAATGTAATGATAACTTAAGTCTGATTAAGCCAGATGTCAAACATGAAAGAGCAGGCAGGAAGCTTCAGGAGGCTGAGAACAAACATGAAGAGGAGGATCTGAAAGGCCATGAAGAGCGAACTATGTTGAAAATGAGATGGTTAAACCTGAGTTCGATTGAATAAGTTCCAGTTTCTTATTTGAATGCATTTTGGGTGGACCAACACAAAATGCTTACTCTCAAGACTTGGCAGATTGTTATCTTTCACCTAAGAAAAACTTGCTAAGGCATTTAAAAACAATTCTGAACACTGAGGAGATAAAATTGGCAAACATTTTTCCTCATTTGTAGTTTTTTTTCTCTTGCTAGTCCCTAACACTGTCATAGTATTTGGAAAATCAAGAGGTGTGTGGTGTGGTCTGACACAGCACTGTTATGTACTATGGAGTCTTTTTTAAAGTTTTGTCTAGATCTAGATCTAGAAATATCTAGTGAGCTATATGCCAGGTACAGTAGCAGAGCAGACAGCTGCATGGCTCTGAAGAGCTCTTCCTCTGTACACCCATATGTGCTAAAATAGTCTATTTATCATACACAACACTATGTCTTTCTCTATATTCCTTTCCATTTGTTTATGTAACGCTATAAATGACAAAGATTTCAATTAATATTAAATACATTTTAGCAGAACTGCAAAGTGTAGGACAGTTTGACTTAATGAAGCTTTATTTGCTTGATTAGGGGATTCCTACTGTACTTATGTGGGGGACTCAATCCAAAATCCCACCTAAGCCAGTGGGAACACTTTCCAGGTCTTTAAAGGGTAGCAGAGCAGTTCACAAGGTGGGTGAGATGATTAGCCTCAAATTCAATGTTCTTGTGCAGATAAATATTGGTTTTTCAGTTCTACTGTCTTACAATGAGGAAAAGTCACTTAGGACAAAGTGCCGTGCTCCTCTGATAAAGTCTCAAAGAAGGAATCCTTTCTGTTTAAACTAACTCTACATTTCTCATGTACACTTCCAGACGATTCTTTGTCCCTGTCTTCCCCCTAGGTTTGGTTAGCAGGAGGCACTGCAGACCCTGTTAGCACAGGTGGTGTGACCCCAGCCTTCTGCAGCAGGAACCACATTGCTGCCATGCAATGCTGTGGCCATGACAAGGAAAATGCACTCCTGGGACATTTTGGCTCAAGGGGAACAGAGGAGAAGGCTGAGCACAAATGGGGACACAGAAAAGCAGGGAGAAAACAAGAAAATACTGAAAACCTCTAAGTGAACTTACAGAAACTTCAGAATGGGTTAATTTCAAATGGTCGGCTCTGTAATCTAGTTCACTCACCTCCTCAGTAGTTATTACGGTGTCACTATGATTTGGATAATGAGCGAACACCTTTTTTCAGCATTTGTCTTAATGGTCTTGTCCCTTTTCAACTAGCTAATTGCTAAATCCTCTTTTTGTAGATAATAATTGATCAAGAGAGGATCTGCATTTGAAACAATTGGAGAGCTCTTTATTTTGCAAGTATGATTTCCTTAGATGCATCCTGCCTTATTTTAAACCTAATCTGAGGTCTGGGTGAAGACATGTAAGCCCTCTCCCCAGCTATCTCCCACTGCCAAACTGGACAACCTTAATCTAGTTTTAGGAGTTTACTTTTTCACATGCCACTAATGAATCCTAGTGATTAGTTAATAAAAGCTCCTCTCACTCCTTTCTTTTCTACCTTATATCTGTTCATTAATTTATATCAGAAATAATCTAATGCAATGATCTTTCACAGACTACTAGTTGAAGAAAACTGGTTCATCAGCTCTAGAACACTGAACACCAAAGGCCTTGCATTTCTCAAAATCTGAGCAGCAGAAAGTCAAGGTGGAAAAGTCACTGGCTTCACAGGTTTGTGCATCAGAGCTTACTCCCAGCTGGCTGGAAGCCCTTCAGGTCCTGGCCCTTGGTTCTGCTTTTTGTCCCCAGTGCCTGGGGACAAAGAGCCTGAAAGTATTTGGCTCAGACAAAGCCTTCCATTGGACTGGAAGCTGGTTGAGTCAGGAATTCCTGCCAGGTTGCATGTTCTTGCAAGGAAGCCCAGAAAGTACCAGTTCAATGTGAGATTTTCTCTAGAATACCTGGTCTGAGACCTGATGACCTAGCATAGCTATTAGTGAAAGTGCTGCTTTTCTCAGTTTTATAGTTGTTAAAATAACAGCTTAAGCCAAAGGAGAAACTTCTTTAAGGTACAACCCCTCTGTAATTCTTTCTAATGCAATTTTTTATAATATCTGACTCGAGAGAAATTTGAAAAATAATAATTAATTTGTGTTTGAGCTGGATCCATGTTCTTGAAAAGTCTTTCAAAGGCAGAATCCTGGATTTTTGCCATTTCTTTCTGGGTGGTAAGCAATAATCAAATTGATGATTTCAAATTAGTTAAAAATCATCCTGAACCAAAACCAGCACAATTACAAGCATATAGATAAACAAGGACAATGGGAATTCACAATTTAACTGGCAGCTAGTTATTTTAAAACACCTCTGGTAATGGAAAAACAAACCAAAAGATTTTTAGGGTGTATTCAGTGGGGCAGTGTGATTACATTAACTAGAGGCTGTGAGATCCATCCCATCTGTGACACTACTGCAGGGACTCAGTTGCCCAATAGCTTCCAGGACAATCACAGAAACAAAGTCCTGTCCAGTGGTAACTGCAGAAGGGTGCCTTGAAAATAATTTCAGAGCTTTATGATTTGTGATTTTTTACAAAGAAAATTGTCTCAGACACAAAAAAACCCCAAACCCACAACCCTGTCTCAAACAGTGGTAGACTCTGCCTCTTCTTAAAGTAATGTCTCACTGGTGAGAATTGTCCAGGCCTATGGATGGGCAGCTGAGACATTCCCAGAGTGTTCCCAGAAGCCAAGGCCAATGAGAACAGGGCAGCCAACTCTGCTCTAGTAAACACTCTTATCCTTCAAAACCATGTGTCTGCTTACAAATTGTCTTTTGGGAATGGTTTTGGAAATCCCCTGCTTCTGATTTGTGCCTTGGAGTGGTTTGAAGGGTAGCTGGCAGCAGCCTTGAGGCTGCTAGGGACGTCTAACTCTTTAACACCATAGAAGATCATAATTCAATGCCCAGGACTGTTCCCCTGCCTTGTTTATTTCACAAGGATGCATGCAGACTGAGAAGAAAATTAAATTAAATATTTGGTTTGTTGAGTATAGAACTCAACTTGTCATGTTCTACAGGACATCTATTACAGAGATGGATTAAAACAATGTGATACTTTTGCCTGGTGCAGAACTAACTACTAAACTCACAGAAGAATCCTTTCAGTGACACTGGTATTACTTCAGAAAATCCCCTTGTATTCAGGGATTGCAGTTGCAATCTTAATTTTGCCAGCATCAGCGAAGAGCCAATTTAATCTGCAGCAGACTCTAATGTGACCTACGAATTATATCGATGCCTTGAGAAGCTACCTAGAACAGAGGCTAGTCAGTGTTAAAGGAATAAAGTAGGTATTTATTAAAGGGCCTTCAAAGGACACACCCTGGGCAGTACAAGAGCCCAGCTGTGGCTACACCCAAGATGGATGGCATGTCATGAGTTTTCACACTTTTTAAAGTTTTGGTCCATTTACATATTGGGTTAATTGTCCAATTACAGCTTCAGGTTATGAAGTCCCATCCTCTCAGTTTGCTCTCCTCAATTCGCTGTTGTTTACACTTTTTGGGCCCAAAGCTTGGTTCTCAGGCTGGAAATGGATTGTTTTATATAACTAAACTGTGAAGAGAACTTGCTAACACTTTATATGAAGTTCAGAGTTATATATTAATGCAGTACTGAATCTGGAAAATATGAAAGCTAAAACTTAAGGCATCAATATGAGTTGGGTTTCATTGGTGGTAATGGCCCAAACTGGGAAGCATCTGTTAATTTCTTCTCTTACTTTGTACATCTCTTTTCAGTCCCTGTGTGATTTGATTTTTGGAGGCTGGATTTCCTTGCACACATACCAAAATGCTCCCTTCAATCTCCTTCATACAGTTTATTATGAAGCCCTTGATTAATGGGTTAAGGGCCAAACCTGTAGAGGAACAATCAGTCCAGACTGCTGCTGGTTTCCACCAGCTGAAAACAAAGCTTTTAGACAATACAGAGAAAGTCAAAGCCTACAACACCTATTTTAAAGATTATCCATCAGTGTCAGCAATGGAAAGTACATTCACCTCCACAACCTTCATCTGTAATTTTGTCTGGGTGGGTGAAAGGGAATGAGAGTACAATGGTTTCACCTCTTCTAATTCTTAATGATCCTGCCTTCCCCCAGTCAACCTACGCAGAGACATTTACAGCCATCAAATGTACAGACTGCCAGACCTAGGTGTGTTGGACTGTGCCTCCAGGGACCCTAACCAGATGGAATTTTAGGAGAGGACACAGTTCATTTCAGAGCAATCTGAACGAGCAGCTTTCTTTTCTTTATTACACCATTGCATTTGGCAGCAATCCACCAGAGGCAGATTCTCTGCTCTCTAAGGAATGATCTGCCCACTCTGTCCATTTAACAGGACGTTCAGCTCAGAAAATCCAGTTACTGATCACACATGTGGAGCAGATGTGCGAGCATGCGTAGCAAAATAAAAAATAAAAAATCCCAGCAGTGTACTGGGAGAAATGTAGCGTAACTACTGAAAAACAGTGACACAAAGGCTCTGATTCTGAAACAGTGGTTATTGTTGTTGTAAGGAGGATTTTTCTTATTACTCTTTCTTAGGGAGGAAAAAAAAACCGTAATAAATCCTTTATTATTTTTCTCTTTGGAGGTCAGGGAGGATTATTCATGTTGTACTAATGTGGCTTCTTTGTTCAATTTCACAGACTTCTCCTTACAAAGATATGATTCTAGCTATTTTGACCAGACTATCTTGAGGCCCTACCTTTCAGGAACTGAGTGCTGGAAAACTTCCACTGGAAAAAAAAACACAGCCTTTTAAAAGAGAGGATATCAGAAGTATACATCTTTTATCCATGCCCCACACACTTGCATGTAAAGGGAGAGCACCAGCTGTTTTTCTCATGGTGAATAAGGGTTACTTGGGGAAATCTGACTTCCTGTTTTTACATGGACAGCTACATTGTTGCATGGTCAGTTAATTTTGGTTAGGTCAATAGAGCAAGTTTAATTATTGGAGCCTACCTTATTCACTCAAACTTCACACTGTATAGAAAAAAGAGAGATTTCTAGGAGCTCCAAACTGCACAGAAGCTGAAAAGCTCAACTTAATTGCATGGCCCCTGCTCAAACATATAAATCCTTTTTTTTTCTTTTTTTTTTTGGTGTGGGGATAGGAGCAGCAGAGAAGATGGGATTTGCTGAATAGTGCAATTTGGGACTGCAGACAAAATTTGTATCTTAGTTAAAAATATACTGAATAAAAATCTTATAGAGATTTACATTTTTATGTATCTACATATAAGTATATATATATATATATAATATATATAATAACCCAAACCACCTAAACTCCGCAAACTCCCAAATTAACCTATTTAAAACACTGGGAGCAGCATAACTACTTCTACAGATGTGGTAGGAAAATGGTCCATTTTATCCACAACAGCACAACTCTAAACAACAAAAGCTTGCACAGTGTTGAATACAGAGAGCAACCCCATTCAGTTACAGGAGGTACTATGAAAACACATCTCTCAAGTTGTGACTCTCATAACCAGGACCACTGGTGATGGTGGAATGAAATAGCAACTAATCCTGAGTATAATCCCCTAAGAAACCAGGAGTATTTCTGTCCTCTATGATATTCATTTCTAATTTACTTTAACTGGAATGCTTAGGGGTTTTTTATATTTAGTTCAGTCACTGGCTAAGCCCCTTCCTCCATTTCATATGGTGTTACAAGCTATGGTGGATTTCTAAATCTTGGTCTATGTTAATGCATCAAAGGACATATGGGCTGATTTCCTTCAGTTTCTCATAATATACATGTAGCCAGCTGCATGTTATTACATAACTTTAGACTTAAAGCAACCAGATCATTCTAGATACCATGATCTATTTCTGTGTTTTTGATACAGTAATATTACAGTGGAAGAAACTCACCAGTGCTGTTACAAAGAAAGTTTGGGGGTTTTTTTTAATTCATATCCTTGTTCTTAATAAACATCCCAAAGAAAAATATTCAACAGCAGCAGGCAGTAATAAAGAGGCAAAAAATGGCAAAACCACAGTACTGAGGAAACCTATGTGAAAACACTGGTTGTGTCTTCCTGGTTACAGAAAACAAATAGAACTGTTCAAAGTGCTTGCCAATAAGGGCCTGCCAAATAAAATATTGTTTTATGAAGTCAGGAAAAAACTAATTTTAAAGGTTATTGTAGGTTATTTGTGGTCACATCTTGTGTTCATAAAACATGATGTCATCTTGAACCCTTCACTATTTTTATTTCAGCCCTATAGGTCTTTGTCTGAGACACTATCTCAGCAATTGTAGAAATTTAGAAGTTATTGGAAAATACTTGCAAGAGACTGTTCTACGAATTTAATAGGAATTAAATAAATTAGGCACAAGCCAACAGAATGCAAGAAACCATCACCGCGGCTTTATTTTAGGGGAGTTTATTTACCAGATCTAGTTATTTGGAATGATGAGATCACACCAGTATCATTAAATTTGAAATGAGAGATTTGGAGCATTGTTTTCCCTACTTATATTTGTTTCAAATTAGATTAACACCACAAAACTATGCATCATGGCATCTGATTCTCTGCCTTGTCCCTGGAACACTGGGGGAATGATTATGAAGGCCACTAGGATAAACATTATGTCACCTTCTGCTTTTTCGGTGGAAAGAATTTATTCACCTCAATGAGTGAGTCATCCCACGAGCGAATCTAAGGTATCTAGATGAAGTGAAAACTGATGAAGAGCACAGAAGTTAACAAGATGGTCATAAGGAGTTAAAGACTTTTCCTGGTCACCATTAAAGCTTTTGCCTCATTTCTTTCTCTCTGTTATATCTAACATTCACTGACCCGTCATAATGCCAGATGGATTACATGATATTTTGGTTTTTTTCAGAATCACGGCTTCCTATAAATGGTTTCTCCCATTTGAAGCTACCTAATTAACAGCTGACTCAGGTCTGAACACTTCCTTGAATGTTGTGGCCACTTTGGGGATTTCTTCTTTTTAGCCACTAACAGCTTCTTCTCTGGTGCTCTCACTGCTAAGACAGTTTGCCAAAGCAAAGAAATGCTTACAATATCCCTTGTGCCCCTTTGGGTTTGAGTGCCTGCTAATTTTTTCATTAGGATAAGAATATCCCTCTAGTTTTCCTTGTTCCATTCAGGTTTTGTTTTATGGTCATGGGAAGTGACTTGACATGAACTGAGTCTTAAAATAACAGATTTTAAGATAGGGAATGAATTTTTCTTCATTTTTCTTTCTGAATCCTCTGACTCTAAGCTATTCCAATGATGGTGGAAGCATCTCCAGGGAAGGAGACTCCATAACCTCTCATGGCAATCTATTCCTGTGTCCAATCACCTGCACAGTAAGGAGATTCCTCACATTCAGGTGTCACTTCCTGTGCATCAGCTTCTGCCCTTTGCCTCTTATGCAATTGGTTGGCACCAACTCAAACTGAAGAAACTACACACCAGAGCTTTTTCTTCCAGAAGTGCACAAACAAACTGTGTGGTGGTTTCAGCCTCCTGCATACTCCGTGAGAAATTTGAATCAAAACTTAACAGCTGTAATGCTGAAGGACATGACTGAGTATTTTTTGAGATAGTTCAATATTTCTGCAAGTAAATTGCAGCAAGTCCTGAAGGCACACCACTCTAGTTGGAAGGACAGCATTCAAAGGAGGAGATGACAGCAGAGCATTGACAGCAACTTCCCTTGACTGAGTTGAGCTAATTTTCCATAAATCCTATTCTGAAGGGCAGTCTTGGAGAGCATCCTTTCCAGAAAAACCAAAACCCCTGCCAGACTGGTGGTAGGACAAAGGGAGATGAAGACACACTGCTCCCATCTGCAGTCAGTGGGGCAAAGACAGTGAAGCTCATAAAACTGGGACATCGTGATGAAATGCATGGAACTGACTCTGCATCAGAGCTTAACAGAGTCTCCTGAGAAAGACTGTCCTGTAGGTCACACACACAGGTGCAGCTACGGTCTTCTAGTGGAGGCATAATTTTATCAGGATAGACAAAGCTACTTTTGCCACCCTGCATTTGGTATGTAAGAGTCTGAAGGACAGAAACTCTCTCTCTGTGGTCCTGCTGCCATCACAGGAGACAAATTAAGAGGCTCATCAAGTTGAGTTTTCACTACACAGCAGCACAAATGCATGCATCTCTGTCTTCAAGGAGGGAATTTTGTCCAAGTCTGCTCTAAACAGCTATTTCACAATGATGTAGTGAGGCCTGATGTGTACAGATTGCTCTGAAGACAGAAATCCTTTTGACAAGTACTATTACTAGGTAATAATTAGACATTGTGTATTATGAAATCCTTCTTAAGAATATTTCACAAGTACTCAGAAAGGGACAAAGGCACATAAATGCTATTAATTAATTTAGTTTCAGTAGCACAAGGAGGAATTTAACTCAAGTAGAGATATCTATCTATCTATCTATGCGGGTGTATGTATTTGTCAGATCAAAGACATCCTTAAAATATTCAGCCAAGAATGCTATTTCTGTTATTTGACTAAATCACTGATTATTATACAGATGTAAACATAATTGCATTTCTATGTGGTTATTGTATATTGAGAATTTGTTGTTGCACAATTTTCATTCTTCACAGGGATTTGTATGTGTAGCAATGAATAAGAATACTTGATGATTCATGATTGATAATGCGGTATTTAATAATTTTGTCTCTTCATCACCATTCTAATGAACATCTGCCAAAATGCCTTATTTGTAAATACTGTTCTGGGAGTGTGTAATGAAATCTGCCTTGTTCCTAGTATTAATCTCAAATACAGGTCATACAATGTGGCAGGAGCAGAATATTTGTGTGTCATAGACACAGTCATGGCACAGTGGAATTCATCAAAAGATGCTCCTGAATTTATAGATAATTTTTCTTGCTGTAATTGAGAATTGTTCTACTACTGTAATTTGCAAACTCTTGATACAATTTAAGGTTGCCATAGGCTTTTGCCCAAGTCAGGTCAGAGTTGGGTCAGTGTTGAGTGGGAATGTTGATCTGCTGGAAGGGTCTGGACAGGCTGGATTGCTGGACCAAGACCAACGGCATGAGGTTCAACAAGGCCAATGCTGGGTCCTGCACTTTGGTCACAACAGCCCCAGAAAGTGCTACAGGCTGGGGGCAGAGTGGCTGGAAAGCTGTCCCATGGAAAAGAACCCAGGGGTGCTGGTTGACAGCAGCTGAATATGAGCCAGAAGTGCCCAGGTGGCCAAGAAGGCCCATGGCAGCCTGGCCTGGATCAGGGATAGAGTGGCCAGCAGAGCTAGGGAAGTGATTGTCCCTCTGTAATGGGTACTGATGAGGTAAATCAGGGGAGGTTTAATTTGAACATTGGGAAGAATTTAATTACAGAAAGGGTGATTAGAGATTGGAATGGACTGCCCAGGGAAGTGGTGGAGTCACTGTCCCAGAGACATTTAAGGAAAGATTGGATGTGGCACTTAGTGCTGTGGTATAGTTGACATGGTCGTGTTGGTTGGACTCAATGATCTTGGAGGTCTTTTTCAACCCAATTGGTTTTGTGCTCCTGTGATTAGAACAGTCTCAGTAATATGTCTTAGCAACCCATCCATTCAATTTACTTACTGCTTATTGTATATTTGTAGCCCAACACAGGCTGCTTCATTTTAAGATGACTCGTCTGAAGATATATACATTTATTCATATATGTGTGTAGGTGTCATTACCACTATTGTTCTGAAAGTAAAGGTGTTAATCCCTAGCAAGTAATTTCATGTACAAGTAGCTTTGTACAATTTCTGCAGGTCCTTCATTTCTCTTCAAGTTGACAGAGAATTGTGACACAAAGTAGGAAAATTATCATTGCCATATTTGTAATGCAATAAATACTTAGTGATTTGTAATATTTAAGGGGATATCTACTAGTAAGAATCATATTTTTAAGTCATCCAAAGTGAATCTAGTTTGTTCTATTTATTATGCAGCTGAATACTTAGCCTGTGGACAGATGTTCAATTTGCAGACAGCTGTGTTAGTTTAAGATGTTACTATCCCCAGCTGTTTGCAGCCAGCATGTTACTGAAGGCCTCTGTCCATACAGTTCTGCACGTCTTTACTTGGATTTCTGAGACTAGCTAGGGCAAGGTCATTTGGGCTAGTTCAAAACATCTGCAGTAGCCATTGCTGTTAAGAAGTGCTGAAGGCCATGAGCTATTACTCCTATGGTGTCTTTATTGTAGCAGAGAAGTGATTTCACAGTGGTGAGCCCCAAGCCTTCTGGGAGCATCTTTGCTGGGCAGACCAAGTCCTTCACAGAAAGGCATCTATCTTGAGTCTCCTACACATAATCAGTTACATACAGATCATGAATAATCATCTCCTTCGTGGATCATCAGTGGGATGAGGTCATTGGTATGTAGGAAGCAATTCAGGTATCCCAAAAAAGTATATCTGATAAATATACCCCTATAAATATCTAATGCCATTTCACCTTTTTTTTTTTTTTTTTTCTGTTGCAGTGTGTCTGTCTTTGATATCTTAGGGTTAAGCTGGCAGCAGACACCTATTTTTAGTAATCAGATTCCCCCCTCAGTGTTGAATAGCTCTCACTGACCAAGGGTATTAGTTTTGGAGTGCTACTAAAAAATTTTATACAGCACAGACTGAATCCAGTGACCTAAAAGTCAAGGATTACTTTAGTGATGTTTAAATAATTTGAAATTCTGAATTATTTGTAAGGAAAATCTTTAAAAGAGAGTATTATAAAAATAATGTCTCTATAGACATAATAAAATATTGCATTATCCAGACCTTTTCCTAGAGGAAGTAAAAACAGTCTTTCTTGGTTAGAGTCCTGGAGATCTGTTTCTCATAATGTGATATTTAGGAGCAGCTATGAAATGTCAATATTAATGCTTGTATCATTCTAATTTTACAGATAAAAAGAAAAAAAACTCACACCACAAAACTTGATTTTTTTTCCTCATTATCTCATACATGATTGAGAGAGTTATGTGCCTGATAGCAGTGTGAAACAGAAGTGTATCCAACAGAGGATTCTTGAGACTGTCATATAAAAGCAAATGGCCCCTAAATTACTGGTCTACACTTCTCAGATGTGGGATTGGGTCTTTTGTGCAAAACCCTTTGCTCCTGGACAGAGTGCTTGTTACCTGTACTCTCTGGTTTGGACCTGTAATGGTGAAATCCTTTAGTTCCACTGGAGTTTGCATCAAAAAGTTGATGAAAGAAGAGGTGTAGATATTACACATTGATGGGCCACTGTGCTCTCTATGCAAATTTTCTCTACCTGAGTGTATTTCAGAAAGCTGAGGCATAGTCTATACAATTTCAAGCAAACAACTGAGTTTTAACTAAGTGATTCCACGTGGTGGTTGAGAAAGACTCTATATTTGCCCTTCAGTGCACTAAACTTACAAATCATGTTTGTAAGACCTTTTCTTTCTGTTTTTGACCTATCACTTTAAATTCAAGGTATCTATTTTAGCTGCAATTTAAAACAAATTGTCCCAGTCTGATGAAGACTACTTACTTTCAGTGCCAGAAAAGGGCATATGTCACAAGAAATAGTCTGCACACATACTTCACTGTTGCTTATTTGACAGATGACCTTGATGTGGATCTCCACTGGGGGCTGAGGCTGCTTATGTCCATGTTTGGTTCAGGTTGTCTTGTTACTATTTCCTTCAACTAGGGCAAAGATACAAAGTTCCTCTAATTTTTGTCCCAATGCTTCTCAGCATTATTCAGAAAGAACAACTTAGTTTTTAAAGGGAGGAATTTGAGACCAGAACTCCTATTTGCTGTGCACTCATTTTCAGTGTTTTACAAACACCCAGTATCCAGATATCTCAGCCTGTACTAAAATGGAATGAGACTCATGAGGAAGCTACTGTATATTCCCATTACCTGGCTATCTCCCTAAAATACCAGGGAAAAAAAAAAAGAAAAAAAAAAGAGGTTTGTATTAATATGCATACAATCTTTGGGTCCCACATGTTTCTCACTTCAAGCATAATCATGAAATAGTATTATAATAAATGACAATTATATAGTCAAATACAGAGAAGTGAACCAATTCTCTAAGACACATGTTCTAGTGCCTCTTCTGCTTTAGGCATCATGGGACATTGGGGGACTGAAAAGCTGAGTTCAACAGAACCATGGAGGATGTATGGATGGAGTGAGGATGGCTGTGCTGCTATGGGGTCACAGACTATCACTGTGGACTAAGAAGGATATAATTCAAGAAGAAGAATATAGAGTTTTATATTCAAGAAGAATATAATGAGTTTTCATTATAAAGCCACTGAAAACACTTCATATAAAAAGTTCTATGTCTTCTCCTTCCTTTTTCCTGTCACTCTCTGCAGACTGCCTACAGACTGTCAACACTTTTGAGTAAGTAAAAAGTATTTTTATTATTATTTTTATCTGAGTATTTTGATTCAAATTGATAACAGTATGACTTAAATTTAAATTAACTCACCTAATAGCTAAGACATTTTTATTTGAAGGCATGAGCAAAGCAAATAATAGAGAAACACACCTTAATTAATTGTTTCATGTCACAAATGTTTTATTATTTTTTGACAACGGCACCTACAAACTGAAGATTTTATATATATATATATATATGTGTGTGTGTGTGTCTCACCTATAAGCAGGGCAGCCAGATTAAAGATGCTATTTTACTCCAATTATAGTGAGTTCAAGTCTTTTGGGGAAAAACCATTATTTTCATATGCTAAGATGGCTTAAAACAAAACTTTCCCAGTTGTTAGATGTTCAAGAATCTTGAGTTACATGGTATTTTTGTTAATTTTTAAGTAAACCCACATTTTCCACAATATTTTAGGTTCTATGATATTGTGTGCATGGTATTTCATACTGGGATGACAACATTAGGAACACATTCAGTGGCTGCTTAAAATTTTATCCAGACAACAGCTCAAAATTATGCATTTCACACTATTGAAAAAGAGTTATAGAGTCAGAGTGGGGCTTCTTAGAGACCTGCTGGACTAAAAGACCCTTTTAAGAGTTACACTTAAATCAAGAATATATGGAATTTTCTTAAAGCTTTTTATATATTGTTGCTAAGTTTTTATTACAGAAGTAGAAAACTATATTGGTTTTTTTTTTGCTTATTATTGTTTACTCTGTTTCCATTTTGTTGCATACTTGGGCCATGATTCAGCCCCTAGAAATAGACATATTCTTCTGGGCTTCTAATGCTCTAATATCTTGGCTCTCACAGCAAACAAACTTATTTAGCACCAAGTTGCCCTACCTACAAAAATAATTTCTGAAGGTTTTGTGATTTGGAGTTGCATTAATCTGAATGATAGGCTCTCCTCAGCCTGCTTAGCATTATACCTCATTCAATAGACAGTTTAATGGATGATCCACAACAGTACATTGCATTTTTGAGCTCTGGGAATTACTCTGCACAGCTCGAGATTTGGGACTGGATTTGGTGGCTGAAATCCAAAAGCTTTTTCCTTTTTTTTAAGCACCAAACATTGCCTCTTGCCAAGTGGGATCATTTTCCCATCTGTTGAAGGGTTTTCTGCCCTTGGTAACAGTATTCAGTTTTTCTGGCTCCTTTATGCTCACACTAGTATAAAATAGAAGTAACAGAATTTAGCAGTAATGTCAGTAAGCAACTGAAGTTAAAAGCATCAGGGAATCAGACCTGAAGGTGTGAAGGACCAAAAGAGAGCCTGTCTGCATCTGGAGGGGCTTAATATAACTTCCATTGTTTTCACCTTCTTTTAATAGATGATGTCTCATCTAAAAATGGTTGGAAACTCTTCTCCTGTGATGCTTTCTTGACTAACACACCAGCTGCTTTTGGAAAGTTGAGAGAAGAATAGGCTGTGATGGAAGCCTTTGAGAGCAATGTTTATGTCACACCCCTAAGGATTCCTGGGTGTAAACCCCTGGTTTCCAGTGTGGAACGTGCCAGGGACACAGCATGGTGTGTCCTTTAACAGTGCCCAAGCACTGCAGCTGGGTTAGCCCTGACCCTCACAGTGGCAGTGTGAGTGCAAGGAGAGCAGGCTGTAATGGCATGGGCTGGTGACAGCTGAGCTCAGCCAGGCACAGCTGGCTGCCCCAGAGCTGGATCAGCCTGGGGGACACCAGCTCAGCACCAAGCTGACCTGCTGGGACCTGCTGAGCTGCTGAGCTGAGTACTGGACTGGCCACAATGCAGTCCTGAGAACACTGCTTGATCTTGAATCCTTACAGTTTAAATCTCCACTGTGGTAGAATATGCATTAAAAAGGGCTAATGTGTATAAATATGGATACACCGAATATAATAGATATGTGTTAGTACATTAAATGTACAGGCTCCAAAGAAATTACTCCTGCTGATATTCCCCAATAACTGAAAAATGTATTTAAAAAATCATTTTGTGTGGCTATTTTTGTCACAAAACATTTCAGAACAGCTGTCATAAGACTGGGAATTCACTTCCACAAATATATTCCAAAAAGTCCCCTTTATCTGGCAGGAAAACTCAAAAGCAGAGACTACAGTGCACAGAGCAATATTCCAAATACATATGATAAAAAAATCTTCTGGTTATTACTGGGTTAATCAGAACTGTTCTGGAAAGTACCAAAAATTACATGTAGCTGTTTCAAAAATCACAGGGATATTTTGAACATTTCCACTGGGTCAAAGCAAAAATAACTATACATCCTTTTTAGGTGATTATATTCAGAAGACTGGTCTTGCTAGAGTGACTTAATACATCCATTACTGCAATTATAATTTAGTGATAATTATTCTGTAAAATTCCAATGTTCTATTACCACAAGTGAGGGCCCGTAGAGGAAAACAGCATCTAGCATCTCCAGGGCCTTGGAATGAGTGCCTGTGATTTTATAATTTCCAGACTTATTACACTTTGGAAGAGGCTATACATGCATTGTGTAGGTTAAGAGCCCTCTCTTTGCTGATTAAAATGAAGCACTGTAATTGACTTATCAGATCCAGTATGTCAAATTAAAATGGAAAATAAGTTTGACCTTACATTAAGACACCTGACTTCCTTAAACAAATTCTAAACACTTATAGGCATTAAGCCAAAGTTTTAAAGCAATTTGTGTTTTATGAAAGCCTGTTTAAGGTTCCCTTCAAATAGAAATATCAAAACAAAAAACCCAGAAGACAAACAACATCTTCACACATTCATGCCTTCAGAGTCAGAATATCAACCCTCTGTGACCAGTATGTGACCAAATCCATGCTGGCATACTGCTTTGAGGATGTAGCCATCAATCCTCCAGAGACAACGATCAGTGCAGTACTTCAGAGAAGCCTCTTTGAGGACTGAGAAAGCACAAATATGAGTTATCAAAACCTTCCTTCTTTTCACGTTTTGGTCTCTCTGTGTGATTGTCAAGGTATGAGAAGGTACATTTGTCCATAAATAGAGCTAAAGACATGAATCTTGTAGGGATTAGTTACTTCTCAAAGTTGTTTTCTGGCTGTGACATTAACTAGCTTTTGAACCAAGCAAAGGTACAAAATGGAACATATAAATATCTGTAATTGCTTTCACAAGGACACAAATCAGCCAAGTACTTGATTTCACACTTTCTTTGTTTTTCCATGAGGAGCTGGGGCCTAGCTGAATACCTTCACTTTCCATCCTGTGGCTCTAGAAAGCAGGTGGGGGGAGAAGGACACACTTGTCAGCCTGTCTGGTGTAATCTGTGGTCTGGTTTTGCCTATGCTTGAAATGACAAAATTTGGAAGTTACAGCTACTTCCCAGCTCTTGCAGGCAGAACTGCTAGTTCACAAGGCAAGAACTACACAGGAGGAAGAGGAAGGACTCTTCCTATCATGACAGATGGGGTAGACATATACCATAACATTAAAAAAGAAGGGTTGAAAGAGAAGAGCTACTGCTTTAAGTGATAGTCATCAAAAATCTGACTGAGTCTTTTCATCATGCCCTCATTTTCACCTGAAGGGAGGATCTGTTTTGCTATCTTTATAAATTTGGCCACCCCAAGGGGGATGTTGATGTTCTCATTGTGTTAAAAGTCAGCCTTGCCTGCACTGATAGAGAGATGTAAGACAGCTCTGCAATAGATCTTGATTTCCAGAAAAATACTGAGCTACAACACTTAAAGGGCCTTCAGGTTATCCAAAAATAACTAATAATTTTTTTTTCAGATGTTGACATGCCTTTGTTCAATGACAGATTTCTGGAGGCAAATGTTATGGAGTAAACTAATGAGCTATTTCTTGCAACACTTTCAGTTTGGGTTCAAACCGGAAAGCACAGATCCAAGTTCTACTGCCTTGGGGATATTTTTCAATGTGAGGTTTGGATCCAGCCCACTGTAAAGAGCCACTATACATGCAAAATTTAGAGATTGCTGTAGGTTTGGACTCTATCCACTGTTAAGGTTCAAAAGGTTTTGTCTGGGTATTTTGACGTGGGCCTATCTCCATTTTAGTTTTGGAAACAAAAGAGCCCCAAACACACATATGAAAGAAAATCCCCTTGCAAATATGCAACTTGCCTATCATATGCAGAAGCAATTTCAGGACTCTCGGTCCTCCAGGTAGTTACTTATGCACTGACACCCATTGTTTTCAGTGGACTCTGTGGGTAAATAATTATGCACCTGGGAACAGCCATTTGCAGGATCAGGCTGTTGTAAAATAATATGCTGATGAAAACTTAAAAGGTAGCTGTAACACTAGATTGGATTGGTGTAGACTGTTAGCAGAGGTTGTCTGGATGCAGGCTATTGTCACTCTCTTTTTAGGAAGCAATTTTTAAAAAATTGCATTTCCTCACCCTTGATTTCCAGGGCATCTCCTGCTCCCCCTTCTAGGAGGAGATGCTTTGCAAGTGCATGTTAGCAAATTCAAATGCTACAAATGAATTTTACAGTCCTCAGTGCTGGTTATTCTCACCTCATGAATCCAGAAGTGTCTATGAATTTGAAGGATTGTTTTGGGGGGATGATCTCATCTCCCAGCTTTACATATTCTCTAGTTTCGTTTTCCCCAGCAACTCATTCCATGCAGTCAGCTAGCAAGCCAGACTTTCCAGAAAAGGACAAACTGTTATTGCTTTTCTTCCTGTTCCTTTGTGTTTGCTGCTTGTGTTCATCATCTTGCTGTGAGGCAATAGTTTTTTTCCAGGGGTAGTAGTTATTTCTTACGTTTTTAATATTTAATGCACTTTTCATGTTCTCAAAAGCAGTTTTACTATTCCACCGATCAAATAAATTCCAACTTTCAGAAATGATACAATGAAAGCTTCAGCTTCAGAAGCACAGCTGCAAAAGAAGCTTTAATTGCCACTCTAGATGAAGGGCTGAAAGTGTCTAGCTAGTGAAAATGCAGTTAATTTGAGAGGTCAGAGCAATAGAGAGCATATCCATCTTCCACAGGGTTTAAGACATAAGGTTAGGAAACATTCCTTTGAAGCAGACTGTATGTGATGTGGGACCAAACATGTTTTTATTTTTATCACAGAGATAGTGAAAAGTGAACAATACTCTTTCCTTTTGTTATTAAATCCTTTCTAACTGTTTTACCATCTTTAGTTATTTAATATATTATTTTCTGGTGAAAGGAGAGATTTTTTTTAATGGTGTGAGTTCATTCAAACATCTTCTATGTGAAGCTCAAGAAAAATTTGCAGATGTCAGGAACTAGTTCAGGAAATTCACTACAATTGATGGATCAATTGTAAAAGACCATAATGAGAATTAGAAAAAAAATCTCCTCAGAACTTCCCTATAGCCCAAATTTCAGATTCCTGTTCCAAAGCATGAAGGTCAGAAAGCTTCTCAACATGTTCATCAGTCCTTATTTCACAGGAACAAAACAACATTTTTCTTCCCAAGAGCTTTTCTTGGAAAGAAATGCAGTATTTGTTAGTTTGAAAAAAAACCCCAGAAGTGGGTCACAGGACAACAGAAAAAAAACCCATGGAAAATTACAGCCCCAAACAGTTAAAGATTTAAAAGCCTATGGGCAGGTGGCAGGAGGGTCAGATCCCGGAGTTAGTTAATGCAGTTTCAATAATAGGTGGTATTATTAGCCCAGCCTGTAACTGATATTCATACGGGATATCAAATATGGGATGTTACGGAAATATTTCATTATATAATAAATGGGCTTCTCTGAACTAAATCTCTCAACCTTTTACACTGACTCATCAGTTGTTTCTGTAACACTGTGTCTTTGACATTGCTGCAGAGACTGCCAGAAGCAGGATCAACCAGCGCCAGCTGGTATTTGTGATACAAATATATTCCCAAAGGGCATTTGCTTTATTTTAGTTTTCACTATACCCCACTTATGCACTCGTTCAGGCTGCCTGTTTTGTGCTCTTAAGGGCAATGCAGCGCAGGAAGGTTTTGAAAAGAAGTGTCTCAAAAGTCAAGATAAATAATTATACTAAGAAAACGTTATCTGGAAATTTTGCTGTGCCTTTTTACCTACATTTAATAGTGATCCAAAAAAAAACCCCAAAAAACAAAAAACCCAACCAATCCCAACCACTGTAACAATAATTTTGTTTAATTATAACACAGCAAAGATGCACAAACTGTTTAATGTTGATTTTTACAAACAATGGAGCATACAATAATATTCTTCGTCCTATTGTATTATGAAAAGCCTGTCTGTCTGTTGTAGTTCTCTCACTCAGTTTAGAACCACTTGGAAAAGGATAGCAGAAATGGAAATCACAAGACTTATAATATTTCCTAGCATCCTACTAAAAACTGTCAACATATAACTGGAATTATCTTAGAGGCCAAATGACTCAGAGGCACACACTTTTAATGACTGCCAGCCAAAAAAGGCAGGATAAATGACACAACATTATGACTGTGCTGGATCAGTGAAAGAAGTAACGCTTAATTTTACAATCAGTCTGCGGGATTCATTGTCACTGAATGCCAAAAATTTACACTGGTTAAAAACCAGAGTAGTTCATTCAGGAAAGAAAAGTCCAGCAAGAGCTACAAAATATGAGAGTAAAAACTCTACCTCAAGAACTCTTTAATGTCATAATGTAAGGAGAATGCTGTATGAGCTTCTGCTGCTAGCATGCTCCTCCTGCTCTTATACAAGAACAGGAGAGGGGAGGCTCATCTTCTCAGCACCACTAGTGCAAGGTGGTGTATAAGTGTTCCTATGAGCCAAAGAAGCTCAATAGTTCATAATTGTGTTAGTGCAAAGAGAAGAGAGAGTGAAATCATTGCATGTTGGTACTGTGGCTCAATAGTAAAGACCTTGGTGCATTTCTTGCTTCTTCTATCTCATTTTTCTAGATTAGATATACCAAGGTCTCTTGGCCTTTCTATGGTGCCAGTCCAAACACTCTAGTGATGGAAAATACTTCACTTACCTCCTTTCAGTTTCTACCTGTGTCATCGTTTTACAGTTCCTGGTTCTACTTCTGTTGGCCTTTTATTGCTAGCTAGGCTCCTGCAACAGGAGATATAGACAGACCACATCAAAGAAGAACAAAATGTTACTTGCAAGTGGGAACTACTACTCTAACAGTAGCAATGACTTTTCCAACATCTGTTGTTTTTCAAAGCATGCTATGCATTTTTTATCCTACATATCAATGAGCAGAGACTGATTTATCCTGAAAATTTCTGCACCATAGCAAAGCCAGCAACATGCAAAATAACCTCAGAAAAGGAAAATAATAGCAGATTCATAAATGGGTCTGCACTGGTGTTTTTCAGAGACTTCTCTGAAATGTTGTACAGCTCATCACCAGGGCTTCTTTTTTCCCATTTCTTCCCCATGCTGTTTGCCTGACTCCCATGCCCACACAGGCTCAATGTACACACTCAAATAAAAATCAAGGACACAGCACTGATGAGCAACTGCTATTTTATTTTGCTATCTGATCACAGTTTAGCTACTACTGTATACTGTTTTCTGCCAATCCTTAACAAAAGAATCCAATCAACAACATTCATTCTGCACATTGCCTAGCTGGCCATGTCTTTGATGAAATAGCTGACCCTGTATTTCTGAGAGAAGTTATTTTCAGTATAAATATCCCATTTTTCTGGTAGCTAGGGAATTGGAATTGACATGATTCATTTCTTTGGAAACAAGTAATGATTAATAAGCAAAGATTTGAGGTTATTATTTAAAATTTCAAATCCACTTTTGCTTCAGTCTTCTCCAGATCTTGCTGACTATTATGATCTTGGTGTTCAAATGTATTTACGTAGTCTCCTCACACTCCCAGGTAGTTCTGTTGCATTTTTGTGACTGAGTGTTGCCATTCATTGCTTGAAGTAGGTAACAAGAATTGTGCATTCCTTCAAATAGAAGAACATCCCCAAAGGCTTCAAGTTCTTCAAGTTCTGCTTTGAATTTAAAGCCCAAGTTTAAAATCTGATTATTGCATCTTCTTTTTAAACGTGCTTTTAAGTCTGTTCGCATGTGGAAAATATTTTCAGTTAGAAAAACATAGTTAATATATTTATTCCTGCAAACTGAATATGTGACACGTGGTACAAGAAACTTTCATATGTATGAAAGCTATCCATTTGAGTTTTATTGCTCCTGCTGTTTCTTATGTGAGTCTGCTGCTGATGTGGCTAAATAAAATTTGGCCCATCCATCAGTTAGCAACAGACAAGCATTTATGAATGCATATCACTTCCCATAGGCTCATAGAAGACCCTTCCTCTAACCACTGATATTCACTTAAGGACCACATTTTACTTTTTTAATTTTTGGAGTTTTTTTGTTATGTTGGTTAGCTTTTTGTTTGTTTTGTTTTGTTGGTTTTTTCCCCCTTCTGTGTCCTTAATATCAGTTTGTTAAAGATTCTGATACTTTACATGGTATTGGCCAAAGTCTTATCCCATTTTAGAAATTGGAAACTTCATTTAATTCCTTGAGGTTATATGGAGCTGTTTCAAATTTACAGCAGTAAAAGGAAGATAAGAATTCTGCCTTCAGTGCTCATCTGTTCTGTATAAACTCTCTGAATTTGCAGAAAAAAGTCTTACATGAACATTCAGGTAACTGAATGTTGTTGACCTTGTTAAGAAAGATTATTATCATTATTGGTGTTGTTGTCACCATTTCTTATTATTTGAGTAGAGTTAAACTGAGGAGGACATGGTCACATGCTCTTTTAGGCTACTGACTTCAGGAAGCCTGGTAAGTGGATTAAGGCAGAGCAAGCAAGTGGAGTGCTAGGACTAGTGCTAGGGAGAATTCAAGGTCAGGTCTGTTTTGATGAGTTCATTTTGGTTCCTTCGGTTGTCCTCACTGTGGGTGGTAACTGTGAGTTCCCCAAAGTGTTTACAGTTGAAGTCATCTTAAGACAGGTGGATTTACTTTGAGTCCTGCCAATTTCGTATTTATTTTCCCTGAATTCCACCATAGTCCAAATTATCCTGCTGTTACCTTATGAAGAGAGATACTTGCCAGAAAACTCCCTTTCTAGTATCTCTATTGGAGATTTCCAACATTTAAAAGGTGTTGCATATTGACTGCTAGATCATTTACTAAAAAAACCCAAAACCCACAACCACAAATCAATAACAAATAAACAAGCTCAAAAAAACAACAAATAAACGCCCAAAACAAAACAAAACAAAAAAACAACCCCCAAGAAAACTTGGCAAACCCCAAAAGTTTTGGTTTATCTGTATAGGGCAGTTCTCATGTAGGGAATCAAATCTCTCAAACAATATGATCAGTTGCTATCCAGTAATGATTGTAATCTGTGCTGAAGTTACAGTTTTAGCTGTACTAGGTGAGATTTCCCAAACTGTGAAGAATGTGGCCCTACAGGACACTTGAGCATGTCCACTATTCATTGGTACTGATGAATGACCTGCTAAACATCTCCTAATTGTTTTAATTACATACAAAGACGTGATCATTTCTTCAGCTGCAGTTTCTACCATCTCTCCAGCCTGCCCGTGGTCTCCTGTCAGCCCCTTGTCCTTACCTCTGTGGGAGAAGCCCTGGGCCCAGGCAATTACTGACTAAGTGCACTAGGAGAGCACACAGGCAGTAACTTCATACCCAACTATACCACATCTGTGACCACAGGGTAAACTTGAATTCAATCCTTCTGTCACATTTATAACTTGAATTTCAAAGCCCTTGCCACATTAGAAAGAAAGTGCTTATTACAGGATTTCTGGTAGTTTCTTAGGGCTGCATTATGGCTTTTCTGATGGGGTTTATGTAGACAAAAGAAATGATGAGCAGCTCTGCAAGGGACTGTTTTGATACAGTTGGGAATTTTAGCTGTCTTTGTATTAAAATTTGGAGATGGCTCCTACACATTCTTCTTACTGCCTAGAAGTTAGGCAAAGAAGACAAAGGCAGTTAAGCTTTAGAGAAGAATAAAGACAATAACAAAACCCAGGCAGAGATTAGAAAATAACCGAAACACCATTTGAGAGAAAATGAAAACAGTTGGTACATGACTTGAAGGCATTTCAGCTTCTCAACTGGTTGCATGTGTAGACAGCTTTGACACAAATATTTGCTTGCTTAGATTTATAACAAAATGTACCCAAAAGGGTGAAAGGCATTACTGTAGACTCAGGGACTGAGGTAACCCAGCCAAAATAGCAGAAATACAAAGCATTCTGGGAGCACATGAGGAGCACATGTGCACTGCTGTGCTTACCCACTTTCCCATCTACACAGAAACACACTCATGTAATTCAAGTGTATGTGCTCTGGTATCTTTCCCAAGCACCTCACACTTTAAATGATATATAAACACCTATATGTATATATGAATATAAATATAGGTACTTATGCATTTACTGTATGGTATATTCACATATTCTATGTCTGGTATTGGTATATTTCCCAAAATGCATCCCTCTTGGGCCTGGAACACCTCTTATTGTGTGGCAGGGACAGCAGTGGCCACCAGTATTCAGTCACAGCTGCGTGTGGTGTTCTTTCACCAAACAGTACCCAAGGGAGAGCAATGCTGCCATGCTTTCCTGTCTTCAAGTATGAAAAATCCCCCCACTTTCTGCTGGGATTGGGGTCAGCTGCAAGCCATCATCTGGGAAATTTAGAATAGCAAGTATAATTGAATGCAATTTAAAATAATTTAAACCCCTAAAACATGCAGGATGGAAAGTGACTTCGTATTTTGAATGCGTACGTGATCCATGGCTTGCAGCATACAAGTGACAACACTCTGGGTGTCTGCCGGACGAGGAGCACCCGGAAAAGCTGGAGCTGCACTGGAGGTGGGCCAGGCACCCAGCACTGCTGCTGTGGTGTGGGGGAGTGTTTGTATCTGGGGGCTTGGCACAGCCCCATGGCGAGGGCTGTGCCAGACACACAGCACAGCTCCACCTTCAACTCCCCAGCCACCGAGCTTTCTAAATCTGGAGTTTTGTTTCAGGGCTGCCTCTTGTAATGATGGGAAGATTATCTGCAGTGGCTTATGCATGTTTTTCTATGACACGAAAAAGGACTTTTTAAATTCTGTAGATTGCTTCTGTTTCTCTTTTTGTTCTGGTCTTTTGGTTTCTCTTGTTTTCTTTTCCTTTAAATTTTTATTTTCTTGTGTATATCCTCTTTTCTCTCATACTTTTTAATTTTCTCTTTTCTTCCTTTGCCTTGCTACTGTAAGGGTTGAAATGAGTGAGACTCCTAATACTGACACCCTAAATTTTAGGTAATTTAGTAAAATATTTACTGAGCCTCAAGGTCTGGTCTCTTAATAACTTCCTTATCATGAGAAGGACTTAAAGCACAGATGTCAGTATGTTTATTAACATACTTGAAAAATTTAAGATAAGTGTAAACATTAGTCACCTACTGCCTTAAGTTTAGCTGGCAATTTATTTCATGAAAAGTTACCTTAAAAAAGTTGGGTGGATTTCACCTCACCTTGCTTAAATCATCCACTGTGTAGATGTTTACCTCAAGATTGTCCCCACAGCCCCCTTTTACAGCTAATGCAGTGAAATAGGCACATTCTTCCTAAGATTTATGAGGCTGATTTCAGACTAAGAAATTGCACCCTAGAAGGTATTGACTATTGCATAACTTGCCTCAATATGACTTTTGCTCCTCAATATTATAGCTGCACCAAAGAGAAATTGAAGGACATCAGTAGTTTGAAATCCAGTCCTTAAAAGTGAGTCATAAAATAGAATTCAAAAATTTACATTGAGCTGATTATCCTCATGTAGTTTGATTCTTTAATGCTTGCTGACAATAAACTCTAAATTGTCTTTTTGAGTTCTATCAGCTACAGAAAGACACCATCTTTCTCTTAACTCTTTCTTGCAGTTGAGAAACATATTTGAGTTCATTATGCTCATTGAAAAAATCTCCAACCTATCAAGTTTCCTGTAATTTTGATTCACTTACTTATTAGAAATCTTGACAGAATAACTGTTTACAGTGATTTATATTTGTAGACAAATAACAAAGTAGGTTATATCAAGATATGTGATCATCAGCAGCAGTTTCTAACTGACAGGTGTTGGTTAGACTGACATCTGTCAAGAACCATTCATTTTCTTTTTTGCTTGACATTCTTGCTGCTGTTTTCCTAACTTTTTTTTTAATGAAATTTTTGTATAAATGAAATCCATACTTTTTTTGTCAAGTTTATGAATCCACCTCCTAAGGAAGACATGAAAATCAGCTAAATAACTCACTAAAGAAAAATCAAGATTCAAACTCAAATGATCCAACATATATATATATATGCATAGGAAAACCTTGCTCATGATTGGAGCTGAGAACCTTTTGGCTCCTATGATAGATTAAAACTATCAAACTTTCTTCAAACCTTCCAAAAAATTCTGACTTTTCCCAGGCATGTCACAGGTGGTGTCTGCTGTGGCCTGGTATTTGGCCACATCAAACTCGTGGTGCCTGCTGTTGGGCAGTTCCAGCCAAGCTCTAACAGTGGAATGAGAATGTGCTGTCAGGTGGTGACGCTCCAGGGAGAACCCCCAGGCTTCTGTGGCAGACAGCTCCAGTGGTGACCATGGCTGCAGTCTGGGATGCAGGCAAGGAGAGATTTTGGCTCATGGTCTCTGAGATGGAGATTTAATGTCCTCCAGCAGCACCCCTGTGTGAGATGCTAAAGATGCCCTGATTATTAGAGCTAGTTGAAACTTTTCCAGTGGAATGCTTCTCTGTTGGAAAATGCTGATTTTACAGAATTGAAACATTTCGCAGGAACATGTTGATTCCATTGAAAGTTTCAATGGAAAGCAGGCATGCAGGCTGTCCAGGAAGCCTGCACTCCTGGTTGCACGCCAGCCTAGGCTTCCCTGGCTCCCTGCTCCCCAGGCAGCTGCTCCTTCAGCTTCCTGACACCCCAACCAGGCCTCTGCCTCAGCAGTGGGGTGGCTGGGGGGAGGGAAGCATAAAGTGGGGAGGCACTGGTCCCGTCACAACCGCTTCTTTCCACAGAAGAGAAAGTCTGTTATCACCAGCAAGGTGATACTGACAGTATTTGCTTTTTTTTTAACTTGCACATCACATACTTACAAATATGATCAGAGGTAGAAAGAATTCAGTATAGTATATTTACATTGAAGTAATGATGCAGCTGTTAGTCTGAAGCATTTATTCCCTATGATAAGCACTAGAAAAAGGAAATATTCACTGTGCAGACTATCATGATATTGAAAACAATTCACATTTTATCTCTGGACACACACGTAGTTGCCCTAGTAGAAACCCACCAAAAAAAAGAGGTATCTGTCAATATGTGTATATATGTGTGTGTATACATATGTGTGTGTATACATATGTGTGTATACATATGTGTGTGTATGCATATATACACTCTTTCTTTCTCTCTTTCTTTCTCTCTTTCTTTCTCTCTTTCTTTCTCTCTTTCTTTCTCTCTTTCTTTCTCTCTTTCTTTCTCTCTTTCTTTCTCTCTTTCTTTCTCTCTTTCTTTCTCTCTTTCTTTCTCTCTTTCTTTCTCTCTTTCTTTCTCTCTTTCTTTCTCTCTTTCTTTCTCTCTTTCTTTCTCTCTTTCTTTCTCTCTTTCTTTCTCTCTTTCTTTCTCTCTTTCTTTCTCTCTTTCTTTCTCTCTTTCTTTCTCTCTTTCTTTCTCTCTTTCTTTCTTTTCTTTCTTTCTTTCTTTTTCTTTCTTCCTTCCTTCCTTCCTTCCTTTCTTTCTTTCTATATTTATTGTCAAATTTGCTCAGGTGAGTACAACTAAACTAACTTTTACTCATTCAGCCTAGAAATCAGATTTAGGGGGAAAAGAAAAAGTATTTGATTAGAAATGTCTTTTATATTTTATATTATATTTATGTCTTTTATATTTTATATTTTAATAGACACCATAGGAATTTCTAAGCCCAGCTAAAAGAACCTTCCATACATTTTGGTTAATGTGCATGTTGACTTGAGCTTTGTCTTAATGATCATAACTTGAGCTTAGAATTCTGGTTTGAGCCATGTATTGTATGACAGGCACCTCTAGAAATCATTCTCTCATCACTGCTCACATAGACTGTGTCTTCATGTAGGTTCTATTGGCATGTGCAAGCTAATCGTCTCATCACCTTTACACAGTCAGTAAAACTACTAACATGGAACTGATTGTTTTTGAAATATTTCGGGTGATTTGAATTAAAAAACAAACAAAAAAAATGTCCCAATGTATGTTCTGCATGTTACCACCTGTGGAGAAATATACAAGCTATCATGTTTTATGTGCACATGCTTACAAGTTTTGACTTGCACTGAGGTGTCACACTGCTGATCATTTCTGTGCTTTTCCCTCAAATTTGGTAGGTGGCACACTTACAGTACATCCAATCAGTGAATCAATAAATAATGAAACCTGTATATTAAGAAAAGTTTAACAAATAAGTGCTTATAATGAAAGTCAGTGTTGTGGGCTATTTCTCCATGGTTTTACTCGCAGTCGTGCTTTTGATCTGGGAGCTGTTAGGAGCTGTTGTGCCACAGATGAAAGGAGTTAGAAAATTCCATATCATAATGCAGTTAGATCAGTAATTCATGGAGCAGGTAATTCACAATGACTTGCTGGTCCTTTGATTGCATACGGTTTATGACTATTAGCAGTTTCCCCTTTCAAATTTGTATGCTTCCATACTTCCTTTCTGACCTCTTTTTCATCATTTATAGTCCAATTTGGTAGTGAAAAAACATAACTGGTGCTCAAGTGCATGGCTGTCATTCAAACCTCAATGCGTTAGCGAGCAGTTTGACATTTGTGACTATGAAAAAAAAACATTAAGCAGGTGTACAAAACACTAACCAGGTCCCTCGAACAATGCTTTATGGGATTCACAACTTGCCTCTAGGCTATAAACCTGATTCAGCCTGACTTTTCAAGGTAGATTTAATCTTGATATTTACACTCCAAATGTATCTTACATTAGAACATAATTGCAATGTAAATGATAGAAACACATTTCAAATGGAAGGTCACAGGAAGAGACGTGTTACTGCAGGAGATTTGCAATGATGTATTCTTGGGATTTGACAATTATCTGTCCTCAGTTTGTAAATTCAAGGGCTGCATCTTCAGCCTCAGTAAACTGGTTTGCTCAGAGGGGTCCTGGCTCTAACAGTTTCTTGCTACTCTTCTAAGGGAGTAAGGTTCAAATTAAAATAAACACAAAAAATGCTATTTAATCACTTTTAACTTCGTCATCTGCTGTACAGGTGTGCACATATCACATTTTATTTCACTTATACTTACCAGGTTTCTGGGAACTGATGTTGCGGCTTAACAAAGGTAGAGAGATTTCTACAAGTTGGATGAGTAACATCAGGTAAACATGTTAAAAGAAGTTACTGTTTTGTCTCTAAAGGACTAATATCATGCTGAAGTTGCTAAAAAAGGGCCTCAGAAAGAACATTGTAAACATTTGAGTAGTCAAGTAGGAATAAGAACTGAGAGTGAGTCTGAGAACTAAACAGTGTTTTAAGACATTCAATTAAAACAATATTTATTTTTATATGTGGATATAAAACTATACCAAAGTTCTCCCGTGGAATCCCTCCCAGCTTTCAGTAGGCAGTAGGTTAGGGACTTCCTACGCCAGAGGGCATCCGGACCACAGTGCTTAGTAGCCATTGATAGACATATCCTTCATGAATTAGTCTGATCTCCTTTTGAACCCTGTAATACTTTTGGCTTCTGCAGCATCCTCTGGTAAGGAGTTCCATGATTTAATTGTACATGGTAATGAAAAGTGCTTCCTCTTGTTTGCCTGAAAATTGCTGCTCAAAGCTGTGAGTGGGAGCACTTGCCTGCCTGCTCTCTTTTGTTTAGAAGACAGAGCTGGTTAGTCTGTTCAAAGTCTTATCCTCTTTTTTTTTTATAACAGAAAATCTATAGCTAACAGAAGGTATAGAATGACATTTTGAGACTGCTGTAGGTACCAATGTATATGTACCAAATAGCAGAATATACAGGCAATTCAATTGTGAATACTTAATTTTGATATTGTGCCTGGGGCTGGTATGACACTTCTGAATTTTGGAAGCAGGAGTAACATAGGAAGGCTCTGATAAATGTTTTCAACACATGTGCACACACATGTGGATGTACATTACCAGACTGTTTCTAAAGTAATGTGTACTCATGCCCTTTGTGTAGCTTTTTTTTCCCAGAAATGTAGAAAGATTTTGTGGGCAAAATGTGGCAAATTCATGGAACGTGTGGAAAAGACCACACGGAAAAACTGTTTGAAAAGTCAGCACTGGCAGCAGCTCGTGAGCAATAACAGCAAAAAGAAAATGGCCATTTGCCTCCTTCTCACCTTCCCTTCTGCTTTGGACAGGATTGCCAGGTGGTGTCCACGCCCTGTTTGAAATGGCTGACACAAGCACAGTCCCACACCAGCAACTGAAAATGTAAGATGACTTACATATTTTGTTACTTGTGTCATGCTATGGATTTAGTTTTGCCTTTTTTGCTTCTTGGAAAAGATGACAAAAGTTTTGTTCAACATTGTGAAGGAAAAAAGTGTGTTGTTTTAGGATTACAGTATAGTTTTTAGATCCAGATGAAGGCTTCCCTGGGTTTGCTGCACTCTCCCTTCATGAATAAAAATAACCTAAGAAGAAAAAGAAATATACAGGTAA
Organism: Toxostoma redivivum; assembly: GCA_013397375.1. Taxonomy (NCBI): domain Eukaryota; kingdom Metazoa; phylum Chordata; class Aves; order Passeriformes; family Mimidae; genus Toxostoma; species Toxostoma redivivum. The sequence goes on from VXBI01008531.1 coordinate 602,643, forward strand.
ATATATTAAAATTAAAAAAAAAAAAGCACAAAATATTTTTTTTTCTAGAATAAGCTTAAAATGAAATGTCAGGCTTTGCAGAAACATAGCATTTTTATATTTTCCTGGATGAATTATACACAGATTATTTTCCTAACATACTTTTTTGAAATATAAATTATTTAGCCAGATTATTTTTTGCTAAATAATTTTCTTCTTCTCAATCCAGGTATTTTTTCCTGTTCCCTTCATATTTTGCTCATTCCTATTTCTCTAATACCACTAATTTTCGCTCACAGGTCTACAAAAAAATTCTACCTTGACTCTTGGTCTTTCCATGCCAAAGCCTTGTTGAACAAGCTGGATGTAGCTCAGTAGGTACAGAACAAAAGAAGCCCAACTTTTTTTCCTAACTTGAGAGGAAAATAAACCCCACATTTGTTTTATTTTTTTTCTTTGTCTCCTTACTTGATTTCCTGCATAAGCTCACTGGCTGTTATTGCTAGAAGACCTTCAAAGCAAATAGTATTTGTTTTGCTAATGTAAATACATTTTCTAGCATAACAAGGCCCTAATCCTTACTAACCTTTGAGGAAATTCTGTGGAAGAGTAAAAAAAATGAATAATTTTAGCGAGACCTCAGGTGTTTTAGGCCTCACTCAACATTAAATCGCTTTTGGGGCCTGAGGATGGTGGGCCATAACTGAAATAGAAAATTTGACAAATGGCTTGGGGTTCCTTTTCTGTCTAAATTGACACATTTAGGCAGTGAAATGTCTGATAAATTCCAACTATTCAAAGGACCATAGGTTACTGACAAAGAACAGTTAAGATCTGCCTCTAGGTAAGAAAGAGGTCATCTTCAGGATGTAAATGAGTGACATACTATTGAGTCTACTTACTATTCATATTATTTTATTGGATATTTTCTGGGTTGTCTTCTAACAGAAAGGAAAGTTGAGGTTTTCAATAAATAATGATTCAACAAAAAAATCAAATTATTATAGCCTCACTGACAGAAAAAGAATTTAAAAAAAAATAAAACCAAACCAAAAACTTTAATATTCTTCTTTTTCCTGCTAGTTTATTCTCCAACTTTAAATGGGTTTGCATATTTGATGATGAATGTATTGACAAGTGTCTTCAAATCTGAATCGACCATTTTAGATGTGAGAAAGAGCAGACTCCTCAAAAAAATCCCAAAAAACCCTAAACATGAGAGCTGATGCTATTACAACTTTAACTTACAAACAAAGGTTTTGAGGCATTTTTAAGATGTCAACTTAAAAAAAACCCCACAGTGTTTCAGCAAAAAGGCTAATTTGAGGTTGTAGTGTGAAGACTACCAAGACTGTTATAAAATGGAAGTTGAAACAAAAGGTAAACAATGTCTTTTTTCCAAGGTACAGGAAACACTTACTTGGTTCACCAAAGCAGCTCTTGGAAACTGTTGGGAAAAAATGCCCTGTAGCTTAGCAAACCTAAAGAAAACAATTTCATAAACATAGATTTATTTTTTGTTGTTGCTTTGCAGGGTAAAAAACCCAAAAGGATTAGTCTTCTGTTCAGAATATTTGGCTGTTTCTTGCAGGTGTTTGGCTTTGAAAATGTTTGGGCAGAACACCAATAATTTGGTTTATAGATTACAGTGTTGCCCAGTTTCCTGCATGTTATTGCGATGTGGAACAATACCATTAAACCACCCAACATCTGCTATGAACCTTTTCTGGGTTTTTTTTCAGGGTTTTTTTTGCCTTTTTAGTCTGTGTGCCTCCTCACAAAACATTTAAGTGTGTCTTGGTCTGTTACCTCAGCTGTTTACCCAAGCAGCTACAGGACATCTCTGTCAAGATAGCTTACAGGCACATCACATTTCACCTTCCTGAAGGGGAAGAGGACAGGAAACTTAATTTCGAAGGTCAGTATTGCAGAAGGTTTCTGATTTCCATAAAGATGCCAGACAGTGACATCATATCTACTCTGTGTTCCTATGCTTTATGGCAGGAACTTCATTGCATGATGGAAATGTTGCAGGAGAATGACTGATCTTGACTTTCACCAGTGCTGTACCAGGCAAAAGTAACAAATGGTGTCATTGCTGAGGCCTGTGAAACAATATTTGTAGTCATGGTTGTAGCTGGAGCCAGCGACAGAGGCACTGAACCAGAACCTACATAGAACCCAAACCTTGCCAAGGTCACATGTTATTCTATTTATTTGTTTTAACTTGACTAAGTAGGGTTTTGATCATTTAACCATGGCCCTTGTTCATAACAGTCCTATGGGCTTGTGAGAAAACAAGTCTTCGGTATTTTTAAATATGATTTCAATTAAATATTGTTATTCAGAACAAATGTTTCCACCTACCACATCATGTAACAGCAATCTGTGCTTTTGCCTTCAAGTTTGTTATAGTGAATACAGGTTAAATGACCACATAAAATAATTAACAGTAGCCTTGTGTAAAAAACAAATACATACAGAAATAAGACTGAAAAATCCTAATCTCTAGTGTACTTGATCAAAACAACCATTTCTGTTGGCCAAATTCTAAAGTGCTGGCTTTTGAACCATGACTGTAGTAAGCTTCCCTAGAATTGAATGCAGGCCACTTGCTGCAGGGATACGTTCTCAGCTGAAAGCTGCATGTTGGAAGTGATTATTAGTGTTTTTAATTATATCACAGCAAGTACTGTAACAAGTAGATACATTATTTTTAGTTCCATTTCTCATTCATTCTGCATAAAGATGTGGCTGTGTTCTGCTCAACACCTGACACATGCTTCTCAAAAATGGCTCCATTTCAAATGTAAGTGAAGTGATCCCTGAACAGAAGGCCTAATATACAAAATTATTGAACCCTCATGTTTCTGATGGAAGACAGGGTGAGTTTTTGCTTAAAAACCCTTTCTGGACATTGCCACCAGCAGCAATTGTTTGGGGAAAAAAAAGGCTATATGGTACATATATGTTATCACATTTTTATTTTTTATGCTAAATCATAGTGAAATTCCTAATGAAAAGAAAAAACCCAAAAAACAACGAACAAGGAATAGTGCAACTTGTAAAATAAAGCTTTTCCCAAGTCCTCTCTGTCTTCCCAGCTTTACTAGAAAAGCTGCCATGAGCCATCTTTTTAATAACATTGGGAAATATAACATTATGAAGTTACAAACATATATAAAGGCCCACTAAATGTTATGTCAAACTTAAGAGTCTGACCTTTTTAACCTCAAAACTACAGACATTTTAACCAACCTGTGTTCATAAAAAAAATATTGATAGACTCTTAACAAGCAATAACACATTCTGCAGTACGTTACAATAAATCTGTATACAACACAGTTTATAGATTTGTGAGTTTTAGATTGTCATGATAGTTTTCTGTGTTTATCAACAACATTAAAAAAAACCCCAAAAAACAGTAAGCAAACCTGGAATACCACAAGCCAATCAATAAAGTTTAAAAGTTCCAGTGAAGCTAACCTATAACAGGTCCTTGTTTGGAGAACATGCTCAAGAAACACATGTGCCTTTAAGAGGTCTTGAAAGAATTTACACCCATGGACCATTACCATTTCCAAACACCCTGCAGCTTTACCAGCCCAACATGTGCTGACTGTATATCACCATGACCCTTTCACTAAAGCTCTTTTGACTGGAGTGCTTTTAATACCCACTTTCTCAGCTGAGCTCAGGAGTGATTTGTTTTACATGCCACATTAATCCTTTCCACATTTTCTGGATGAGGCAACCACAATTCCACTTGTGAGGTGTTTCTAAAACATAGTTATAGGAATAAAGCAGCAGGGTCCCAGACTTGACAACTTCCCTTCGGGCGGCTGACAAAGTGGGCTATCGTGGCTGGTGTGGGAGCTAGCACTTGTGCCCAGCAGCCAGGGTGGCCTGCTCTCCATGGTTAGTCAGAGGCCCAATTATTGTTGGCAATTCAGCCACAATTAAAACCCTGTAGGGATCTACATAGATTTAATGTCCAATGAATGCTGATGCAGATTAATAAAATGCAGCTCGTCTTTTATAAGCATGAGATTAAATGCAACAGAGAAAAACAGAACTGAAAGTATAAATCGCAGCTCCGTAAAACCCAAGAAGTTTATGCCTCACACCTACGTGATTGGAGGAAAAGAGCGTTTTATAAATGGGCAATTAGTGTTCAGTGTACTGGCTTTTATTACGTGGTAATTTTACAGTTTTCACTTTAAAGACACCTAAAAAAAAAATCAAAGGCCAAATGAATTTCTGTTGCATGCATTTATGAGCTTTCTGCATTTATAATGTTAGCTCAATCTTACTAATGTAGGGGTAGGAAAATTTAGTGTTGTCAACAAGGCTAACAGAGTGGACCAACCAATTATAAAACTGTTTTTACATGTCAGCGCTGCGCACATTTTATTAACAAGTTAGTATTATACTCAATTTTTTATGCGTTAAATTGAACTGTACAAGTAACTGCGGGATAAAAATTATGTTTCTACACAATTTAATTTATTGCTCTTCCCCCATAAATTTTACTTACAAGTTCAATGGTCTGAGCTGAACTATAAATTAGGGTGAGGTGAGTCATATATAACTTGATTTACTCTGGTAATTTCTGAAGGAAGCATCTGAATCCACAAGCCTGTCTACAATTGTCTTTACAGCAAGATGAAACAACAGTATAAAAAAAGCAGTGGCTGATCAAGAGTTTTCTGTTAAAGGCTTTTACACTCACACACAAGGCTGTTCAACAAAACTTCAAATAAAAAAAGTAACTTCATGAGCCATTCATGCTGTGTGGCAGGTGTCACCAGATGGTGCCATTTCAACCTTCCAGACTTTTTGTTTTCTTTTTTTTTTTTAATTTTAGCATGTAAATAAATATTCACTTCTGGAATTATACATTAATTTTTAAATTTGTGTTATTAGAGTTGTGTGAAGGGAGCTGTGTTATTGGAAGGTGAGGTTGCTACTTGCTTTGATCACGTACTAAAATCTGTTCTTCAGGTGGAACTGTTGCTTGTAATCCCAATTTTACTGATGAGTAAATCTGAGACTCTTTAACAAGGGAAATACTTGCACACTGTTTGAGTCTCTGTTTCAGTACTTATTTATATGTGTAAATAAACCAAGATACACTTAGAATATAATATCTGATTTCCCTGATCTGTGAAGACACCTGCAATTTCTCTGCAGGAGGACAACAAAGATGTCTGCACAAATTCTCTTTCTTTAATTTGCAATGAGATATTTGTTGATCTTTTACGATATGCTAATTTTAAGATATGCTAATTTTAAGATATGCTAATTACATGCAGCTGGATGCTGGGGGCACCCAGCTTTTTTACAGGTCTCCTAGGCATCAATAGAACCTCTCTGCCAGCTTTGCCAGCTGTACATGAAGACCTTGTTGACTACACCTTTTTCTGGGTTTTCCTCTTTCCTCACCATATGCTGGTGGAGAGCTCAGAAGCACAGAAACATCAACAGGTCTTCTTCACATTTTCTTTTTGAGAAACTATTACAGGTATAGAAGCTTTGATCCTGAACTCGCTCTTCCCACCTTCATCTGACTGGCCGTTTCAAATAACTCTCAAAGCTCTTGGGCAAGAAGTATAACTGATTATAACTACTTGTTACTAGGATACAGGGGGCAATGTGAAGTATTCAAGAAATAAATATTACTGTCATTGAGGAGGTGTTGGATCTAGTCAAGAAGTGAGAACACACCATTTGTGACACCAGTGCTCATCATTTCCCCAGCTCATGGACCATGTTCCAGTATCACCTGTGACCTGAGCGTGGACATTCCCTCCAGCAGGGCAGAGCTGATGTGTTGTACCAAAAGCCCAAGAGCACTCTGAGTCATTCTAACTTGTGTCTGAAGCTTCTTCTAAAGCTCTGCATTTGCAGGAGACTGCATGGATAGCAGCAGTTTGCACTCCAAAAGGAAAAGAACCACTTTTAATGGAATATACTGCCAGTCATGCAGCCCATTTCACAGAATTAAAGAATCGTGGAGTCATAGTTTGGGTTGGAAGGGACATTAAAGACCATCTGATTCCAACCTCTCTGCCATGAGCAGGGACACCTTCCACTGGACCAGGTGTCTCAGAGTCCCATCCAACCTGCCCTTGAACACTTCTAGTGTTTGGGGCATCCATAACTTCTCTGGGAAACCTGCTCCTGTGCCTCACTACCCTTAAAGTAGATAATTTCTTCTAAATATCTAATCTAAGCCTACTTTCTTCCAGTTTGAAGCCATTCCCTCTTCTCCTGTCACTACATGCTCTTGTCTCACTCCAGCTTTCCTGCATGCTCCCTTCAGGTATTGGAAGACAATTAGGTCACCCCAAAACTGTCTCCTTTCCAGGCTGAACAAAGCCTATTTTTCCCAGCCTTTCCTCACAGGATAGGTGCTCCATCCCTCTAATTAACCTGGTGGCCATAAGTTTCCTGAAGGGTAACCTCTATGGTACCCTCTAAAAACTCAATTCTTCCCAAATAGAAAAACAACGAAGTTCTGGCAATGATTCCTGAGGGAACAGAATGGACTGCATGGCTCTTGGCTCACCATGCTCCTATACAGCTGTCCATGTGCTGCCCTGGATCCCTCTGGCAGGCTCCAGGCAGACTGGCACAGTTCTGCAGGACATCAGCACTGTGCACTGATATTCTGTCCAAGCCAGTGGAGCTCTGGTCACAGGGCACTGTGTCCACACTGGCCAGCCATGCTCACCTGCTCAGCTTACACTGAGCTGACACAGAATCAGTCTGTCTGTCTGCTCTTGGAGCTGGCTGCTTCAACAGCAGCTTGGCTCCTCCTGCCAGAGCACAGGCACTGCCCTCAGCCCCAAAGGGTCAGCATGCACTGGTTTGACCACTCTACCTTTTCCCATATCTGTACCTTTGGCTCTTGAGGAATAGTTTTATTTCCTGAATTTTCATTGACTTTTTTTCTTTTTATTAAAGAGTCTCCCTTCCATAAAAAAAAGCAATTTTATACACATTGAGGGGAACAGCCTCCCACAATCCTCCCAATAGGTCTAACCCATTAAAATTATTCGTAGCCACCTACACATGGTAACATCACTTACTGTATGTCACAGAAATTAGTCACAGAAAATTCTGGGCTGTAAATACTATCCAGACAAATAGCTTTTCAAGATGACAGTCTAGATTGAACAGAATTCCTCTAGCAAGATAACTCCCTGAATTTTTGAGTGTATGCATTTTTTTCAAAATCTACCCAAAACGGGAATATTTTATCAAAGAATTTGTTTTGTAGAGAAAACAGAAATATATCTTATTCTGCTCATCTTTGGAAATTATTGCTTATAGGCTTGGATTCTTTTATTTTTCATTGTTTTCAGTAGCAATTTAATAAGAGCTTTCTGATTACTTGCACCTCAGGATACAGATTGTGACTGTAAAAAAGACAACATGAAAATAACCTATCATTGAGCTTTTTAAAAACCTCAGATAGCTTTTGATCACTTTCAAGATCACATACTTGCAAAATTCTTTTATATGCCAGTTCAAAAATCAATTCAGCTGTATTTTGTGTTCGTATATAATCTGAGCCACAAAAATTGCCTACTTCTCTTTTGCCTTTGGGCAATTTTTCAATCCTAGCTAAACCAAGTCCATAATGTGTGCCTGCTGGCCAACATTCCAGGTAAATGAATAGCTTTTAGAAAAAACTATGCTGTTTTTCAAAAGCTTGACATTTTTAAAATACAAGTCCAGAATTGAAACCTTCAATAATTTTTCCATGCCTATATGTTGCAAGCAGAAAAATGTTGCACAAATGAATACATCTGGGATTATTTTCAAGCTGTTATTTCCCACTAGGGAAAATATTTAGAAATAAGGCTCAATTTTTTTTTTCTGTGCTGAAACTACAAAGAGGCCAGCCATCTTGATGCTTTTCCAGATTTTTTTAATGGTTTTACTGATATTGTATAGTGACTTTACTGCCCTGTTTTGTATGCCCTTATAGTCACCAATAGTAAGCATTTATGTTGGGTTTATTCCAGTTTTTAAATCTGTTTTGTGGTATTTATGACCTAAAGCTAATAAGGACATTCAGTATTTTCTTGTAAAATATTGAAAATACCTTTTACAAAGAAAATAAGAGGGAAATGTTTTTAAAATTAAAAAAAAAAGAAAAAAAAAGAAAAAAAAAAAAAGAAATCCAATCTCTCTTTAGTAAAGTACTGCAAACTGCTTTNAAAAAGAGAAAAGAAATAAGAAAAGGGTTTTAACCAAAGGCAGAAATTGAATGGCCCTTATTTTAAACTCAGGCTTTGCCATAGCAGTAAAATGGTATTTTCTAGGCATCAAGGAATTGGCAGAAGCTCATCAAGCCCAAAAGGAGCCCAGCAGAAGTTTGGCAATACCCAGGTACAAAGCTGTCTTACTGGACCAGGTTAGGTGAAAAACTTTTAATGAAATGGATCTTTATAAAAATGTGAGTTGCTTGAAAATGAAACTTTCCCACAGAGAAGGGTTTGGATCCATTTTTGGACATTAAAAATCTGGAAGAATTTTTCACTGATCAAAACTGTCTATTTTTATTCTCTTTGTAAAATTATCCTGCTTCTCTGGCTTGAAATTACTTTGCCCTTTTGGAAACCAAACCAGCTGAAACATAAAACATGTAAATAGTCTCACACAAGAAATCTTTTAGGATGTAATTAAGCACAATGCTTCTTAGGAGAGGACTTTAAGTTAAAGAAATATGTCATGATTTCAAGTTGGGTTTTTTCCATGATCTTTTTTTCCCCTCAGAAATGTGAATATTGTTATGGAGCAGTAATCTGGTTGCTTCCTAGTGTGTGTTTAGTGATTTAATCTCCCTCAAGTGTCTTTTCTGGCGCTTATGTAAGTAAGGGCATGATCCTTATGCCCATTTTACAGACTGGAAGGCAAGGTGTAGAGCTGCCTTGCTAACCAGGCTGGGGGCAGAACTATTGTCCTTGAACCCTATTTTTAAAGGCAAATATTGGCCAGTGCTTCCCAGGTGATGAGCAAGACCTGTCCTCTTCCCTGCTTTATAAATGGCTGCTGTCGGTTACTCAAGCGCAGCGCTTCCACCCAGTTTGTGTTTTCTCTGTACAATAGAGGGTTAATTTAAATAAACGCCTTATTTACGTTCAGAACTGCAAAAAAAAAATTGCCTACCAAGACCCTAGGTGCCCCAGCGTGCCACTTGGTGAAATCACAGTAACATTGAAATCATTATTCTGACAGGAACCCAGCCAGCCAGACGCCTACAGAAGCGCTTTTCCTCTCCTTCGCTCTGGGAAGCCCGGCCCTCAGGCCTCTCCAGAAAGCTCTCCAGCTCCATTCATTTATTTATTTGCTGCATCGCCAGGTCACTAAATTCTGGTTTCTGCAGCCCAGGGCGGGGGGAGCGATCTGGCCCTGCCAGCTGCCCCCTCCTGCAGAGCCGGGCGGGGGGAGCAGCTGCAGCTGGAGCTGAGCCGCTCTCCAGGGAAAGGGGGGCCATCGCCACACATCCAACACCACCAGGGCTTCCTGGCCAGCCACCTCGTCCCACTGTTTACAAGGAATTGCGTGCATTTTAAAGGAAAATGGGACAGCGCTGGCCTGGCTCAGCATGGGTCTGCTCCTGCTGCTTCATGTGCGATGGGTAAGATTTGGGAAGAATTTGGCTTTTTTTAATTTTTAATTTAAAGTGTCATGGCATTGTGAAATAGGAAAAGAAAGAAGAAAAATGTGTCTACAATGAACATCATCCTGAAAGTCAAATTATCTACAAGGCATTTCCAGCCAGTAGCTAATTATTACCCAGCTCTCCTCCCACCCTGCTTATTAAGAAAGTTTAGATATAAGTTCCCATTTGCTGTTCAGAATAGCACAGATGGAAGGAAATGAACATGCCATTTGCTTTTTGTGACCTCAGGGGAGTGGAGCAAAATATGGATGTGAAAACATTGCCAGAACCCTGAAAGTTATATTCTTTCATTCATTAATTTTCCTGCTTCTCTATTCCATATGCTCTCCTTTCCTTCAGCTCCATGGAAAAGTATTGACGAGCCAAACGAGAAATACAATTAGAGCTTATATATGACCTGAATGGTGTATGTGGCTTGAGTGGCCCCTTAGCCAGGGCTGCTGCCATACAGCCAGAACCACTGAGAGCAGCACAGACCATGGGCAGGAAAATCACAGCTCCCATCCTCCAGAACATCTTCTGACATATTTGTGGATTAGTGCATATGAATGGTTCAATACTGCAAGAAGTCACAATGAATAAACAGAAAGGACCAGATTCTTCATAAGGATATACACATGGTTCTCATTTTAAGGCCTGAACCAATCCACTTAAGTTAATGTAAATCCTTCTCCAGACTTCAATGGGAATCTAGCCTTTCTGGCTAGCTCTAGTAAAGGACTTAGGCACCTAAGGCAGGATGTAGGTGGAACAGCATCCAAAAGCACTCTCCAGAAACCCGTGCTTGGCTGCTGCCTAATCCTGGAGGCGCCTAGTCTTGCAAGGCACTTCCCTTTTTGATTTTAAAGTTTTGTAGGTGACAATAGTCATCCAGATCTTGTCCAGATCAGCCTGGTCTGAGCAGCTCATCAGCCAGTTCTTTCCTTGGACTGGTCTAAAGCCAAGAGCTAAGCAGAAGATGCCTAAGACTTTTGAGGGCTACATCTGGTAGGCATTTTCAAAGCATCCTGGCATACACTGATAGATCAAATGCTCTTCATATCAGTCTGCTTTAGTACTGGAATGTCAAAAAGCATTGCTTCCCACCCAAACCTGAGAAGAACAGAAGAGTACATTTTTGTCTTTTTGTGAAAGTAAAAGGGTAATATGATGTAGACTGGAAATATGTTTAATTATACAAGGTATCTTAATATTCTTTTTTTTTTCTCTTCTGTGTCTTTAAAGGAAGTTAAATTTTACTGCAGTGGAAAACAACCACCTAAACAGTCTCACGCCTTGCAATGCCCACATTCCTTAAATCAAGGTGAATGGAATAAATGCCAAATGATTACATATGGATAATTTTTTTCATATCTAAATTTGGAAACAAAATCTTCAGTCTTCATTAAGATTGCAACTAACAAAAAGGAACACTATTGGCAGAAGTCAGCTGTTTTGTGCACAGGTAAAGCATGCTGCTTTTGAGGTATGGAGGAATCTTGTGTATTACAAGAAGAGTGCAAGGTCAAAGTGTTAATTCTGTGTCAGATATTTGGCAAAACAGAAATACAGCCACAGAAATAGAACATTTTCAACACATCCCGCTTTGAAAATCAAATATCTTGGCTTCTAAATGGTATTTTTTCATTAAAATAGAGGTTTTGCTGTGGTATTTATGTGTCAGGAGGAGCCCATTAGTCTATGATGATATTCTTTTTCCATTGACATTATCTTTTAATTATATCATTGTGAGCCACATCACTAGTGGAGGATCGATTTTTACAGCCCAGTTTACATATCACTTCAGCATCTAATTCTGAGGAGGTGTTACACATTTTGAGGTTTCTGCTTCTCTTTTTTAAAATAATTTGGAACTCATGACTGCTTAAAAAGGCATCAACAAAGGTGCCTGTCTTTCCTTTGAAGTCATTTTTTGCGGAAATCACAGTCACTGACCAAAAGGTTTCAAAAGATTAAATTGTGCTTATTTTACGACATTTTAAAACAGCAGGGTTAAATGCTGGGCCAGCTGCCAGGCAGTCAGCAGCACCCATACTTTCATGTTCAGCAGCCAGACACATCTACAGCAGTTATTTCTGAGTAGTTATTCCTGAAATATGTTGCTCAGAACAGCAGAAGGGTTTTAGCATTTGTGCACTTTGATGACGGGCTAATGAAAATGTACTAAATAAATATATGCCATGAGTGTAATGAGTTAGAAAATAAAAAAACAACAAAAAAAACCCGTAGTGGGCAAAATCGACATTTTTAATACTCTTTGTCAACACTGGCTTCTCCCTGTAATTGGAATCAACTTGCAGAGCCACAAAATCATGGCTATTGGACACTTGTGTCCCATAGTGCGTTATCCACATGCGGCAAAACACTTTACTGCTTGCTGCTTTATGTGGAGGCTGTAATGGACTGAAGTTAGTTTAAACTCACGGAACTATTCAGAAAGGGATACATAAATCTTGACATCATCTTTGATGAGAAACCCGAAGAGAGGAAGGACACTCAGACACTGTCTGTCCTGAGCAGCAGTGCTGTGGGCTTAGTGGATCTTTTTTGAAGTTCAGCTCTGTTGCAGTCAGGAAGTGATTTACTCCATTTTACAAATTTTCATTCTGGTCTTTTCTTTCTAATCCTCATGCGATGCCTGGTTTCCCTTGCCTTGGTGTGTTTTTTTTTCATCTGCCTTTTTCCATTTTGAGGACTCACAGGCCAGACTCTCTGTGCTGGTTTCCGTCACTTTGTATTGTGCAGGTGTTCCAGAGCACTGCCTTAACTGGCCCCCGGGGGTTGTTCCCTATGTAAGGAGCCATGCAGCCAGTTCAAGGTGGTACAAACAGCTCCTGTGCCAATTCTTCTCCCTGTGCTGGCACATGGAGTGACTGAGAGACTCACAGAAGCAGAATAGAGTGCTCTTGATTCTTAAAGGGTTTGTCTCAGGGACTAAAACATGAGCTTATCTAAGTTCTGGTCAGGCTGACACAGGAGCAGCTGTAGAGCTGTGTGACCATAACCAGCTCCTCATCTCCTGCTCTGAGTGGATCTTGGCACAAGGAAGAATATGGACCTTTTATTCTTGTCCTGCTAGCTGGATGAAACCCCACTGTCTACACTTCAAAGGGGTTTGATGGACTGCCAAAAATAGTAACCTATACGTAAAACATGTGCTCCATTTATAGCGATCATTTGGAAAGTTTCCTGCTACTGCAGAAATTCAGATTACATTGATTTACTGTTCAGTACTGCAGTATACTGAGAGGCTTTTCAATGAGTTCTATTGTATGCATTTGCAGAAAGGCTGGGGAGATTTCTTCCTTCCTTTCTTTCCCTTTGGTATATAATACATAATCATGTGAAGTACATCTTTCTGAGGTTTTGCATAGTTCTAGTGAAGTGGGTTAATATCTGCTCTACACTTTGAAAGACATTGTCACCTGTGCTGTTTTAGCCTTTGAAAAATGAAGTGCTGTTTCTTTTGATGTAAAGAGTATCTCTCCAGTATTTATGGAATCATTTTATTTTACCTGTCAGTCTATAGGCTGTTAGATATGGAATATGTCCTGCACATTTTTTACAGGCACTTCAATGTCTTTGGTGGGAATAACATAGCAATTAAACAGGAAGGTACACATGAGAACAGACACCCTGTGCCTGAGCACAGGTCTGAATCAGCACTTGAGCCTATCAGTGCTGTGGTCAGCACACCCTTTCTGAGCCCCACCTATAATCTGTAATTTAGAGTCCTCCTGAACAGCTTGCATTTATAGATAGCCTGAGCTTAGGTTTTTACAACATGAAAACACAATCTATTGGGAACTGATAGAGATTGATGACATGGATGAACTGGTGTGGACACTTAGAACTAAATCAGGGAGCATAATAGTGCTACATCCTGTGCTGAGCCAACTTACACAGATCCAGTCTCTCTGTTAACCAAATAGGATTTGATATTTAGCTAATACCAAGGCTGAAAAGAAAGAAGAGCATCTGTAGCTCTTATGACTCATATGAAGGGCCATTAATCTATGTACTCATATATGGATTGTGAGAAGCTTGCTAATATAAGAAGAGAATAAAAACCCAAGAAATAAGCTTGACAGTAACTGCTGGTCTACACTGTTTAATCCTATTTAATAACAGTGGCCCTCTTTGGTTGATGATAAACTTAGCCTTCATTTCATGACTTGTATTAGGGAAGAATGTCATATTATTCTCTCAAATATATAAAAAAGGCCCTTTTCCCTTTCTGGTTTTATTTTTATAAAGTCTTTTCGTTCAGACCCTAAGTGCTGCTAGGCACCATAAGAGTTAATTATTCTATCTCTGGATACTATTAAATTCACCCCAATTCACTTCTCTGCTTCCCGTCTGTCAATGTCCCACGGATCAAAGCCCAGTATAACTATTTTAGGCCAAGAATTCAAAATGCTACCATTCATATAATAACTTAACAGGCAAGCATGAGTTACTTTTCCTCCAATTAATTAATACCTCTCTTCTTCTTCTTCTTCTCCCTCTACTTCTACTTCTACTTCTACTTCTACTTCTACTTCTACTTCTACTTCTACTTCTACTTCTACTTCTACTTCTACTTCTACTTCTCCTTCCCATTCTTCTCCTTCTTTTTATCTGAACAATTTATTCAGGTTTTCCCCTTTTATAGTCCTAATCTCAAAGTTTACATCAATCCATTTCATACATCATTATGCTGCAACCATTTGAAGGAGAAAAAAGAAATTAAATTCAACACACCAAATAAGAAAAGGGTATACAACATTTTTGAAAGAAACATGGATTTAGGATGGCAGCAAGAAAAAGGAAAGCCTTTTGTCTGCTACTTTTCCTTCACTTGTGAATTACAAAGCCATTTTTCTTTTAGAATTCCTAGCTGTGTTTGCAACCTGAGGGCTCTGCACAGAAGGGGCTGTTTTAATCAGCGTCCCAGGCTTCCCCTGAGTTTCTGCGGACCCACAAACGTGCCGGCCGAGCGCAGCGCTTCACCCTGCGATCGCCTCCCTGTCGATGGCCACCGACGTGCTCTCCACGCCGACATGGCCCAACGCTCCCCACATTCCCCTCCCGCCATCCCGGCGCACCACGGCCCCGGCCGCGCTCGGGCGTCCCCTGGCGGCTGCGCGGAGAGGCGTCATGCGCCCTGCGGAGCTGCGAGCGCCGCGCCCGCCTCGCCGGCCCGGCCCGGATTCCGGCGGCTGGGAACGGACGGGCCCGGCCCGGCCCGGCCCGGGTTCCGGCGGCTGGGAACGGACGGGCCCGGCCCGGCCTGGCCCGGGTTCCGGCGGCTGGGAACGAGCAGGCCCGGCCGCCTCGGAAACGAACGGAGCGCTGCGTCGCGGCTCCGGGCTGTGGACATGCCGAGCCGGCTGCAGGAGGCTGTACCGCCCCAGCCCGTTGTAGGTGATGGGAAGGAAGAGAGAAGCTCGGTGCAGGACAGCGCGCCTTGCTCAGAGCCCGCTCGTCGCTGGCACGGCCCCTGTGGAGGGCGAGGGCAGAGGAGCTCGCAGCTTTAGTTTAAGCGACAGCTCCAGCAGCATAGAATTACTAACTAGGAATTCGCAATCTCTCAACACCTATACTCAGGGTGGGGTCTCCTCTTGAATCCAGCTCTGGATGTCTGATGGACATTGACCTGTTGTAGCGAGGCCAGCAGGAACATGTGTCAACCTCCAAAGCAAGGACACCAAGGTGATTATAGAGGCACCTCTCCTGTGAGGGAAGACCGAGCGAATTGGGGTTGCTCAGCCTGGAGGAGGCTTTGGGGATGATCTGATTGCAGCCTTCCAGTACCTGCGAAGAGCCTATAAGAAAGATGGAGAAAGTTTCCAAGAGTATAAAGTGACAGGACAAGGCAGGAAACATTTAAACTGGAGGGGAGTAGGTTTAGATTAGATACTAGGAAAGAAGCAAGGGTAGTGAGGCTGGAATGGTTTGGAGAAGCTGCAGATGTCCCATCCCTGGAGTTGTTCAAGGTCAGGTTGGATGGAGCTCTGAGATACGTGGTTTAATGGAATGTGTCCCTGCCCATGGCAGGAGGCTTGTGACTAGGTGTTCTTTAAGATCCCTTTCAACCCAGGAAATTCTATAATACATATTTTCCCAAAAGCTAATTAAAAGCCTAGGCTATGTAATTCTGCAACCTTTGTATCAGGGTTGTGAATACTTCTTCAGAAACAGGGCATTGAAGTATATATAGGTGTAAGGTGAGACATTGCAAATTGTTAATATTTCTTTGCTGCTGACAAAGTATTTATCCATGACAAATACCTGAGTTAAGTTGTATATAAAACAAATTTAAATGCCTGTGATCTCAGCTCACCCAGAATGCCCTGAGATGGAAGTAAAAATTTTGCAGAAATAACAATGAACTTTTGAGGTGGTGCTGCTCAAACTGTGTAAAGGGATTGGCAATGGCTCCAGCTCAAGGACTCACATGATCCCTTCCACAGCCCACCACTCTGTCCTCTTTCCCTTTCCAGTTCCACCCACAGCACCAGCCCTTTCCTTCCCCCCTTTTAAAGTTGTTGCCTGTGACTTTTTATTAGCCGTTAAGCACTGCTCAGCTGTACAGCATGATGAGTGCATACTTTTCCTTCTGCTTAGTGTTGGATTTTTCAGTAAAATTTGGCTGGTGCTTGATGTTCAGAGGGGTGAAGAGATGATGGGAGGGGGGAGTAGCCCAAGGCCAGCTGTGTGTGTACTGACGGCTCATTTAAGCAAAGGCAAGAAAGGCAGCCTGGCTGCAAAAGATAAAATATTACAGGCTATGTCACAAGGTTTGCATGTGAACATACGTACACAATGCTTCTTTCACAGGATTCCTGGTGTAAACTTTGTCCTTTACTGGCTGATTCAATCCTCTGTAATGAAAAAGTTGCCCCACTCTGAACTCGCCTGACTTTTCATTCTTTTCAAAGAATAGTAACAACAGAAACTAAAACAAAAGACAGAAGAAAATATACTCCAGAGTGTGTTAAAAGAATCTTTCTTGGAAAATGAAAAGCCATAGTACCACTGGGATTGGCCATTCTTGGAAAATCAAAAGCCGTTGTACCACTGGGATCGGCCCTTCAAAACCTCTGAAATTTTGCCACAGCCTCCACAGCTGCTGCAGAAGTTCATTTGATACAGCACTGTGTTCCCTTTATGGTTAATTCACACTTATCCGGTGGGTGACCTCTGCAGCTCGCAGACAGACAGGGCAGTAAGTGTAAAGTCACCTGAATCAAGAAGCAGGAGAGTTATATTTGTATCATCTTTATTCCCTAGTTCAGAGAGGTGCCATATGAAGTGTCAGCTTTTTTTCTCTCCCTGACTGATCTGATCTTGTCGGTTGCTGTAAAATAAATTCTGCACTTTTAAAGTTTTTGGCTGACCAGGGTACCCCATTCATAGCCCCGGGTAACAGAAGCCTGAGTAAACCACAGACACCATGCACCCATGGAAACACCTGGTGATAATCCTTATCACATTACTGTTATGCTTCCTAATTTACTGCTTGTCTCAGAGACATTATTTCTTTACTCTGTGCCAATCTCCATCAATAAGCATGTCTTCTTCTTTGTAGACCTTTGTTTGCAAGGTATGCATGTATTAATGCACACAAATTACTGTCTAAATTGTTAACTACCTTAGGACACTGTAATCTGATGGAATCCAAACTATGTTTGATAAGTGTACAAGTTCCTGGTCCATGTTCTACTAATGGATATCATCATGCGACTTGACAAACATCTACTTTTTGAATAAAATTATTCTACCTTACATATACAGATTTAGGAGACCCCAGTAATACCACTGCTTTCCATTTTCCAAGAAGGATTATTCTAACGTGGTCACTGTGCTGCTGCGTGATACAACCTCAGAAACACTCCTAGAAACCTAGAGAATTGGAAAGTATTCAATCAACATATCAGTTTATTGCTAAAGCTAGATCATATTCCAGTGGAGAGAATATGAAAACCAATATACCAATAGATCACAGTCTTTTATTAACTACTGAGTGTTTTAAAACACAACAGTGTGCAAAGTCTTTGTGCAAATTGCCAGTTTTCACTTCTGGATATTGAATGTTACTATTTTGATAGATTTTAAAATATTTGGTCCTGTAAATACAAAACTGACATATCTGCACCAGAACAGCAAATTCTAAAAATGCACATGATGCACAAAGAGCCCAGAATATTTATTCTTCAAGTATACTGTGTTTTTTATGTTGTTGGATAGCTGTTAGGAATGCTCAAAGAATTACTTTGTAATTGCACTCTCACAGGATGTCCTTTTGTTTTTCAGAGGAGTATTCCCCAGTGTTTCTCTTTTCATTCAGATGCATTGAGCATGACCACAGGAAGACATTATTTCCCCCTTACCATACAGGAATATGTGTCAACATAAGACCCATGCCATGCTGTTACACTAACAATTGTTCAGTAATTTATTTCTCTCTTGTTTCTCTCTTTCTAGTGGAAATACGTGATCCAAACCTGAGCAAACTGACTGCAGACATTTTTGTTAACCTTACAGGCTTTGATTCAGAATCTGTGATACAAGAGAATCTGCCACACCGGACAGGGGTGTAATTCCATCAAGGACTTCTGGTGACCTCATAAACCATGAGAGCTGGCATGGACTTTAATGGGCACCACGTGGTTAAGTTCCCATGCATCATTTTGAAAATGTAGGGCTTCATTTGATATTGCAGAAGGATACCAGACCTACCATGTCAAATTGTCTCTCTTTCTTCTAAAGGAGCCACCCGCTTTATGTTACAGTCAGTCCTCTTTGGTAGCAAATGAAATATGCCATTCTGGAAAATTAGTATTTTCTCTGGCAAAACGAACTTGAAAAGTGTGTTTCATAGAAAAGCACATATTTGGGTTATATACTTTTAAATAAACTTTCAAAAATTATGGCAGTAAATTCAAGTAAAGGTGCGGTTTGTGCAGGACTGGCTTTGCTTGCAGATTTCTAAGTAAGAGACATTT
The DNA here is from genome assembly GCA_013397375.1 of Toxostoma redivivum. Lineage (NCBI taxonomy): Eukaryota > Metazoa > Chordata > Aves > Passeriformes > Mimidae > Toxostoma > Toxostoma redivivum. The sequence goes on from VXBI01008531.1 coordinate 621,312, forward strand.
TAAAAAAATAGTTCATACATCAGTTAGAAAATATAGGAATAGAATTGTTATGAATCAGTTGAAAAAATAGAGCATGTTAAACCCAGTTTAAGTCAAGCTAGGTAAGTTAGATAAAATTGCTGATGGTGAATGACCTAAATTAAAAGTTACTTGACCTAAAGCAATTTAACTGTATTTAGTACCCCAGTTCTAGGATTCTGTTGTTAGGAGTTTCCAGAGGTTCAATAAGGTTGACTTGAAGTTTCCGTCGGTAAAATTTGTTCTGTCACCTTTGTACGGCGCTTGGAAATTTTCTCCTGCCTTCTCTCAACCTAGATTTCTCTTGCTGAATCCAATGTTCAGCCACTGCAAACGTACACAAAGTTGATGGTTATCAACTAAAAATAAGGTTTGTCAGTGTGGCTGTGAGTCAGGTAAGTGTCGCAGTACAGACATAACATGACCGTGTCAGCTTAGCTTATCTATCATATGTAACATCTGTCTATAGCAAGGAGATGCTCTAAAAATTGCTCATCATGATGAGTGCATACCAGGAAAGGATCTGTCCTTCTTAATTCTGACAGTACAGTGAACAGGTCAGTGAACCACCTAGTCTCTATTTTTTTCTCTATATTCTTAACTAGTTTTATTCCTAGATAGGTTCTTAAACGACAAGATCTTTGTGGCATGGCTAGATGATGGTCCTGTATTATATACATACTGGGATATGTTACTTCTTATTCAGCTCTGCATAACAAGTCATCTTGATAATAAAGGGGGGAAAAGGATACCTTCTAGACAGCATATCCAAAAACTACTTGCTCTGGACTTTCTGCCACCTTAGTGTGAAATGCCTGCTGTTTGTCATTCTCTGGAATAACTTTTGAACTGCATGCATCACTGCTCCCTATGCTATATTGCAGTGAGAAGTACATTTTTTCACCATGTGCATGGCTTATCCATATATAGCATGAAGAGTGCACACCTTTTATATATTCCATGTCCTACACCCAGGTAGAATTGCATTTCTTAAGTTTAGTTTAAATCTCACCTTAAAGAGCTGCAGATGTGGATGTATGGGAGAAGGTCAGTTGTCTGTCTTGGCATCATAGTATAGTATATGTAGATTTGATACAAGAAGTTCCCTCTTAATGACACTCAGAATTATTCCAGTTGTAATATCATAGCTGGGGTAGTTAATAAATTACAAGCATATGGAAGTCTGTAACAGCCTTGGGGTGCAAGTTGTACTGTACTAGGTTAGATAGTTTGTACAGGAGGAGGATCCCTGAGGCTTTTTGAATAAATAGATGCATCTTCTCTGTACTCCATGAAAAATTATGTATGATTTTGGTTTGTTTGTACTACTTTCTCCACATGAAACGTGTGTTTCGTCCAACAATTCTGTGGTTTCCTCACTTTGTGATAATAATTAACACCCTCACTGAAGTCTAAGCAGTGATGACATTTGTTTAGGGGCCTGACTCTGATTTTTGTTGCTGTTTTGCCTTATGTTACTTTCAATATGCAATTGAAACCATTTTCAAGAATTGAAAGGTTCAGAGATTGTTATTTTCTTGGTCTTACTGACCATTTAGAAACTCTTTCATCCAATATGTCCTTCAGGCTTTGTGGAAACACAGCCTCTCCAGCCATATGGGTCTGGGTTGATAGTAGCAAGCTCAAACTACAGCCAGCAATGCAGAGGTCTAAAGTTTTGGGGTTTGGGGTTTTTCTGGGGGTGTTTTTGCCTACTTTTTTTTTTCTCTCCTGAAAAAACAGAGAAATGGATATAAGCAATAAAAAAGTAAAATAGTCATAAAGTAACTATTCTTTAGGAGGTAAATGTGTTAAGAGACAAAAAAAGAAACAATATATTAAACCTTACTTAAAAGATTCCTGAAGCTTTGAGGGAAATTAATTTTAAGAAATATGACAATGGTTCTCTACTCTCCCCAATAATCTTATAAAAAAGAATAGTTTTGGAGTAAATGTACATATTTTGAACTTCCTTTCTGGACAGAGCACAAAGAAAACCTGGCTTGTTTGTGGTTGTAGAAGAATCATAGGTTGCTTTGTATAAGAAAGGCAGGTAGCTGCCGGGGACATCCAAGCCTCCTTCCCTTTCCCTGTTCTTCTTTTCCATAATAACTTTTTTCAATATGTTGTCATTTTTTCCCTGATTTTCCTAAATAAAGTGAAATGTCAAATCAGCAGAGAATTGAAATGTATTTATTAAAAAAAAAAAACAAACAAAAAAAAACGACTAAAAGGGCATCTGATGTTTTACAGACATTCCAACACCTTCAGGAAATTTGAACTCACACCAAAGGGTCTGATATTCATTTGAATCTCCATCTGTGCTGAAGCACATGTGTGCACACAACACACATTGAACCACTACAGTGGAAAAAAAAAATCCCTGCTCTTAAATTATAGCAGCTCTCTACAATTCTTCTGTAACCACAAAAGCTTTGGTAGTCTTGAGACATTGCAGTGGCTTCGGGTGATCTGATCACAGAGCTTAGTTTTGTTAAAGAAATCCCTTTGCTGAAAGATATGGAAAAGCTGTAGGAGAAACACAGGGAGCTGCAAGTTCACAGCATGAGGGTTTGGAGTAAAGGAGAAGGGTTCAAAAAGCTGTTGTGGCAGCAGACACCCTACAGCCAGAGTTAACGCTGGAAACACTGCAGTTTTAGTTCCCTCACCAGAAATCCCCATGCTTGCAGGAACGGATATAGTCATTAGTCCTCAATGGGAATATGACCTTTCCCTTTAAGTATCTGTGTGATGCTTTTGATCCTTTTGACTCTCTCTAAGGGATAGATTAAATGTGTGGCACAATGTCTACTCCTGAGTGAGGATTAAGCCTGGCTTTTGGAAGCAGAACTATATTGCCTAACCCATCACCATTTATCACATTCTCTGGGTACCTGTTCACCATTTTTCTTCCCCTCCCCCTAAACTTTTAGAAAATGCCCCTTCTCTGGGGTATAATATTGATCTCAGCTGCGTCAGCCTTGGCTTTACTGTAGTTACTTCTGATTTTACACTGAAACAGGTCCTATGTCTCAGATATCTTGTTAAACAAAGTGCTATTCTGAGGCTCAGCTCTTATGCAACCTGCACTTTCTTTAACATATTTTTGTGTTTGAATTTTAATAAGAAATACCTTAACATGATTTACAGTTTTGTATAACCCTGTATTTCAGTGGAATTCCCTGAGGATAACCCTTGCCTTTTCATACTTGTATTCTGATTTAGTGAAGCAGTGAAACATACGATTACCTTCAGGACCTGTGTAAATCCCATTAACTTCAATTAAGCACAAGAACATGCTTTAGTGCTTCACTAACCAGGGATGCTTAAGGCTAACCTGCACATAAATGTTTTGCTGAACCAAGTCTTTGTGTTTTATTAATTTTTATTTCTGTTTCTCTTTTACTCTGTCTCATGATATAATAATTTTGCTCTTGTAGTATCCTTTCATGCTGCTTCCAACTTAGAAGTTACACTGGGACTGAAGGTCTCATTCAGGAGAGGATAAAATTAATCCATTCTGCAGCTGTGAACCAGAGAAGTCCCAGCAAGCTTCCCAGTAAAATGAAAAAGTGATGGTATGCCACTCTGGCTCATAAAAATGTAATTTAAGCATTGCCCTCTCAATAAAAATATCACATTTAGGACACAGTAATCCCCTTCTGAACCTTATCTTACTTTTCAACAGCTCTTTGGACTCTTAGAATTGATGCACTTTGAATTTCCTGTTAGTCAGGTAGCATGACTTTCTTCAGCTCCCTCCCACAACCACAGCTTTGCGCGTCATTCTAAGCAGGCAATATCCAGTCACAGGCAGAAAGTGGAATCGGTGGTCTAAAATTCAGTAAATTCAGGAGCTTTAAGGTACTTAGTTGACAGACTAAGTTGACTTTGGAACTACTACTGCTCAGAGCTGTGGCCTTTGCAGTATTGCACCAAAATGACTGAAACTTCAAAAATGCTTTTCAATTGTTTTCTCAAGACTCCTGCCAGAATCTTTGCCTTCTTTTAATACTTTTTTCTTTTAATGAGCTCCTGATTTATGACAAGAAATCACCAGACACCTGGGTTCTTTGGGCTTATTAAAACAGACAAATACTTTGGTGTTAGAAAATCATCGTAAAAACATATATTTTTTTTCCATATTAGATTGAATCATTGTAGGCAAGTGCCCCAATCCTCCTCCCAGCTATGGTCTGGAGGTATTTCAGCACAAGGAAAAAAATAACTCTTTCCAGTTTCTGGCTCAATAAAGCCAATATTTTCACTGGGGGCATAGGGTTGATTCCTTTCCTGTCCCTACAGTATTCTGCATTTTACCTGTATCAAAAGATTTTCTTGCTCTGCCTTAGCATGTACAGTGTAGTTTATCTTCCAAATAGGAGTCATCTTTCCAGCTTCCATGTCTGAGCTGCACTCAGACATTGTGATTTATATGCTCACTGTCTGCTTTCACGATGTCTTTCCTGGCTGTCTTGTATCTCTCCCCTGTGGAGCACTGGGCCTTAGAATCATTGCAGTAAGGACAGGCAATCAGTCTTCTTTAGGTACATATTGGATTTTACTGGTGCCTATAGAACGAGCCAATGTCTTTTGTGGTTCTGGAAGGGAAACCTCAGAAAAGTGTGGAGTTTTGGTTTGGATAACATAGGAGCTCGTTGGGACTTTTTTAAACAAAGTGTTCTTATTGTTCTTTTCATCAGATAATGCTGAGAATAGATGAGCAAGTTTCAGAAGGAGTTTTGGAGCTGCAGGGTGGTGTTTCTGCTCAAAATCACAGAGTTGTAGGTTAACCTTGGACTCTCTGGAAGCAGCCTCATTGCAAAACACAGATCTGCTTCATTCAGGTCAGGGATTTTAAGAACATAGGGATGGCCATATCAAGCAGCCCAAGTGCCTCTTCAGCCCTGTGACTATTGTGTCACAATAGTCAGTGGTGTATGTCTGCCAAATATATATGGAAATTTTCTCTGCCTCTGCAAATTGGAGTCAGTCATGTGACATGTCAGTAATTAATAGTCCTTGATTTTTTTCCCTCATGAATATTTCTAGCCATTTTACACACAATATAAAATTGTGCAACATCCTGTAAAAATTATTCACAGTGCTTGCATGTACCTTATATGCAGTGTCTTGAATGATCTCTACTTTGGGCTTGCCAATTGCTATTTTATTTGATAATCTCTAGTTCTTATATGGGAAGAATCAACAAACTGTTATTTCTATTCACCTTCTTCTTGCCAATCAATGTTTTATTAGGCCTATATTACTGCTTCTCCAACAAGAACAGTCCCGATCTGCTCAACCTTCTTCATACAGAAACTATTTCACACCTTTCTCCTTCAATGAAATTTATCTGAAACAATATTCCAGTACAGTCTCCTGTCTGTATCATATCAAATGTGCATGGTCTAGCCTCAGGCTACTGAGGGAATTTTTTGGTAAATAAAGACTTAAATGTTATCTGAAGCAAGATTTTCCCTGTGGTTTTAAAAAGGTTGAATGCTTCAGTCACAGAAGACGTGGATAGTCCCTTCCTTTCAGTGCTTCAATAGATATTTTTTAAAACAAACAATACCATTATTTAATACCCAAAGAAAAGATAGCAGGGTCTGAGATCACCCCTATAGCCAAAAGCATTTGGCTTGGAAATAAAAAAATCTTTGGACTCTCTGAGCTGCCTGAATTACCAGGTTATTTCTTTCAGTCTGAAACAAGGCTTTGTTTTGCTTTTCTCTTGGAAAGGCCCTTAATTCATCCCACCATAGCATGAGGGGTGAAGAGGATAAGAAGAGAGCTGTAACAAGGGATGGCAAAACAGCCAGCTCTAACCTCTGCAGTGACAAGTGGGATACAATTACACAAATTTTATCTTCAGTCTGAAAAACTTGTCTTCAACTCACTTGGCTGGTGGGCACCATTTGAGACCAAACAGGCTACCTGGGACACCAGATTATCTCTTCACACATGAGGAGAAGCTGTGTCTTTCTGGAGTGACAGCTAGTGACCTGACTAGGTATCTTTAGGGTTTAGAAAAACCACAGAACACATGTGTTTGGCAAGTGTATTCTGCATCTTATTTCTTTCATGCTGGTTTTCACTGTCTGTGCCCTGCATATTTGTTTTAATTTACAGGTGTAGTACAAGTCAGGTACAACATCCATTTAGGTACAGTTCTGCTCATTTTTAAAGATGTGCACAAAATTCCATTCCTTAAAAAAACAGTAGAAACAACAGATAGTGACAGATAGTAACTTACTTGCTTTCGGCACTCAGGTTGATGTTTCCCATTTCTTTGGAAGTCTACACTCTTGTGACTGTTTTGTCTAAGACTCTGTCTTATTTGTTTAAATGATCTTAAGGCAGTCATTCAGCCCTGCATTAGATTCAGGGATTCTAGGTCCATTTGATTTTGACTAGGGTTACACCTCCCTGTGTCCTTGGGCATTGTTTTCTGCTGTTTCCAGGTACGTCTATACATAAATATATCTTTCACTTAACTTGCTGAATCCAGAAAGTTTATATACATCGGTGATAGGTTACTGGTGGAAGCCTTAAAAACCTTCCATCTTTTGAGATTTACTCAGAAATTCAGAGGTTAGTAAAAATAGAGGTTACAGGAGAGTCAAATGCCTGCAGCTGAACGAAGAAAAAAGGCTATTTAAGCAATCCAGTAAGATATGCAGATATCCTTTAATACATGTTATCTGCCAATGATATATGAATACATTTCAAGATTCACTTTTATTTTGTGAGCTAATTTGACCAGATTTAGTTCTCTCACCAGCTCTTCCTTTTTTGCTCATTAGACTCCATATAAGCAGCCATAACATTGTGTGGGTTGGAAGGAACCTCTGGAGATTGTGTAGTCCAATCTCCTTCCAATTAAAGCAGGCTGCTCAGGGCCTCATGCAATCACCCTTGCTGTATCACTAAGGAAGGACCCTTTATGACTCTCTGGCCAGCCACTCTAATGTTTTTGGGTTTTGTTTTTTCTACATGTAGTCAAAATTTCCTGTGTTCCAACTTGTGCTTCTTGTGCTGTGGCCCTCAGAGGGCTGCAGTGTTCTGCAAGAGGCAGAACAGGTTAGCAGTCTGGATACCTGTGTGTGTTACAGGGAGATTGTCATTACTGTATGCAGACAGTATGAATGCAGACACACAATTTGAATGTGTATTACCTGTGTAATAACGATTTCTACATCAACTTCTGGCAGTATCCTTTAAAACGAAACTTTTGAGAGAGAATCACATCTTATGTAATGACTTGAACTTAGGAAATACAGATTGATTTGAATATTAATAAAGTCTTGCTCCTTGATTTGTATTCTATGTTCACTTACTTCCTTGAAAGTTTTTGAGGAAACCTGGCAAACAAGTTGAACAGACAGATGAATGGGGAAACAGCACTGTTACTACTGTTTTATTTTTGGAAAATCAAACCAAAATGCTATTTTTCCTTTCAAAAATATATGTCTTTAAATCCATTTCCTAATAAGAAGAATCTTAATGAATGTACATTTAAAAAAAAATCTTTTCAGGTGCAAAAGTGGTATTAGACTTTGCAGTTTTTAAGGACATATCTAAACTAGAAGATGGTATACTATGGTATGTTATGAATGCCTGAATGTGTTGTCTCTACTGCCAAACTGTTGGAAAAGTCTCCTGCAAGTTTTTGTCCTGAAACAATTACTGGTGTCCCCAAGATTATCTGGGCATTATTTGGAGTCTAGCAGAGACAATGGTTCATTCTCACTAGGCAGTTTTGGAAAGTAAAGAGGATTTGGACAGAAAAGATAAACAGGATTTGAGCACTCTATTCCATATTGTTAGCCTTAATGGGAAAGAATGTTCATTTGCTTGTTGAATTCTACTTGTACATACTTTGACATCTTTTACCAGATGGAAGTAAACCAACTCAATTAATGTAATTTATTATATATGTAATTATATAATTTATTTCTGGTAGATCTATTTTCAAAAGTCTCACAATTCCCAATACAGAAGGAAGATTCAATTTCTGATCTCAACAGTTAATCTTTCTTCCTTTTTGATTGCAGGTTATTACATGACAGTGGTGTTTACTTCACTTTTCTCACTTTGCCGTAACTAAAAATAGAATTTTTTTCTCAAAGGTCTTATATCCTTCTCAGCAGCTAACAGTTACTGATTCATTATCTTTGCTAGAATAGGAATAAGAAACAGAATGATGTTCGTGGAGAGTGGTGAACAGTTGTGAATCCAATATAATCATTTGACATCACAACCAATTTTGCATTCATTCATGCATTGAGCAGATGTATGGTACATCTAAATGCCTAGTCTTTGAAGATTTAAGGACCTGGAACTCATATAATCTGTAGCATTTAGGGCCATCAATCTTTTTGGATCAAATTCCAGAAATTTCAGTTGGTTAGAATTATAATTACCTTTAAGTAATTTTCTTCTGATTTGTAGAGACTAACTTGTCCCCTACATTAGGTGTCTAGATTCCCATTACTGTTTCAGATCAATATCTAGAATAGTTGACTAGTTGACCAAGGAAACACCTAAAATCAAAAGGAAAACAATGAACTGCCCAGAGTACATGAGGAGGTAGTATCCATTTCCTGCAGATAAAATGATATCTCTAAACTATTTCCAGTGATATGAGCAGATTCCAAAGAGTAAAAATAGATGATAACAATGTCTGCTTTTTATACACGATTAGAACTGCATTAAAACCAATATGCATCAAATAATGTCAAGTCCCAATGAGAGGAATTACTTCTGAAGTATTTCTGTTTGAACTGTTTAAGTCTGCATCTGTATTTTTAGAAATATGTCTTGCCAGTCTTGTACCAAGAGAACCAGCTATGCTATGTCCCACAGGAGATTAAAGCATACCTGTGAGACACAGATGTGTGACAGAGTGCAGCTAACAGGTGCGACCAGGAGATGCAGCAATCTGTGTCAATATGAGCAGAAGGGAGCACAGAAAGGGGCCAGAAACTATGGAGGATGGTGTATGCACTCAGCAGTGGTGCTGACCACTCATGGGGCAGAAACTAAAGCATCTTCCTCTGTCCTTAACCTGAATTCCCAAGGGCAGATGGAGCTCTGCAGGTTCATGGATGCAGGGATGCCTCACTTAGGTATCCTGAGTTTGGCTGGGATAAAGCTAATTTTCTTCCTGGTGGCTGGTAAAGGGATGTGTTTTGGATTTGGTATGAGAGTAATGTTGATGACACACTGAAGTTTCAGTTGTTGCTAAGCAGTGTTTACAACACATCAAGGACTTTTCAGCTTTTCACCCCACCCAACCCCACCAGCATGTAGGCTGGGGGACATAGCAAACTGAGTATGGGACAGGTGAACCCAGCTAACCAAATGGATATTCCATTCCATATGGTATCATGCGTAGCACATAAACTATGGAGAAAGCAGGCTGGGGACCACTGCTCCGGAACTGGCTGGGCATGGGTTGGCAGGTGCATGGGTAAGCAAGTGCATCACTTGTTTGTGTACTCTAATTATTATTCTAATTATTATTATTACTATTATTTCCTTCCTTCCTTCCTTCCTTCCTTCCTTCCTTCCTTCCTTCCTCTACTGTCTTTATCTCAACCCATTATTTTTACTTTTTCCCTGAATTCCTTCTCCATCCTGCTGTGGGGGTGGGTGAGTGAGCAGCTGTGTGGTGTTTTGCTGCCTGCCTGGCATGACATAACACTGGGGCTGGGGGAGATGTTGTCCTTAGCTGCAGGAAGTGCGTGCTAATAGAGGATCTGTGTCATAAAGTAAAAGAGCTGCAGGAGGACTACAGACAGCATTTCATCAGAGACAAGGAAAGGAATTTGATGAGATCTTGTCAAAGATCATGTAGCTGCAAGAGCCTAAACTCCAATTGTATGAAGAGAAGGGCAGGCAGAGCAGAGCTAAGAGCTTTACCCTAAAGCAGACCCTGAACTTCAGCCCCAGCAGCACAGGAGACAATCACTGCACTCAAATAGAAAAAGTTACATATAAACATAAGGAAAAACCCTTTCACTGTGATCAGGATAGTCAAACACTAGGATAGGATGCTTGGAATGTTTGTAGAGTGTCTGTACCTGGAGATATTTGAAATTGCAGCTGAACATGTTCCTGAGCAACCTGCTCTAGCTGAGCTTCCCTTGAGCAGGGATTCATAGTAGATGATCTTCTGAGGCCCCTTCCAACATCAGCAATTCTGTCTTTCTTTGTCATAGTGGAAGGTTGTGAAGACAAATCAAAAAAGGATAAATAGTGAGGAGCAATAAATTATGAGCTTCTGGTACCCAGACTTTTTCATTAAGAGCTAGTTGAGGTACATATGACCTATGTATTGCGATGCTGGCATATTCATATGCGGAAAACATTTAGTTTCTTGATCCAGATGGAAGGAACATAAGGAAAGTCTAGTCAAGGCATCCATGACCAGATGTGGGATTCAAAAACCACAATTGAATATTGAAATATGAAGCAGTTAGGGCATTTAGACACCACCTGATTTAGGTGTACATCAGGCCTTTTTGCATTGTTTTGTTTTTGTTTTTTTTAAAACATTTAATTCTTGAATTTTCTGTATATCTGTACTTGTATTGCTGAGGATAATCATCATTTTCCACCTTCAGGCTTTACCATGCACAAGCAAGAGAAGAGTGAAAAAGTTCACATCCACTTCCAAAAAAGAAAACAAAAAGAGATTTTTGTCTGTCTTTCTGCACATTCCTACCTTTGAGGCCATATCATTGCTGATGCTCTGTGCCAGCAGCCCTGCATTCTTAATTTGAATATGTATGTAAAATGGATGACCCTCACCTTCCCACAGCTGTGTAACTATTATAACTTCAAATAATGCTTTACAGCTGGGGCACAGGGCTGAAATACTACATGTAGTTACTTACTTCTTTGTATATGGTATCCTTCAGTTCCAATACATGTCTGCTGTTCCTCAGTAGGGCAAATATTGACATACAGTATTTTGCTCCCCTTTAGCTCTCACACTTCCCTTTTAACCAGATGTACCAAACTCTTTCCTAACCTAGTCTGTCTCTACTACTATGTATGTTAACACCAATGGACTTGTGAGTAAGTGGGCCTGTCAGCAGTGGATATTTCTCTCCTTCATTGTTGTTGGAATAATGACATCTCCTTCTTTATATGGTTTTGTGTCCTACAACTCAATAATCCAGTGCAGACCTCACTGTATGACTTTAAGACACTAGCCTGTAATTCACCTAATAAGCTGAAACAATGGAAATCTGTAGACTTAAGGACAAGAATGTGTCCTGCATTCTTCATATTCTGCAGACTAGAGAGCAAAATTGCTCCCCTCTTTAAAGTCAGAATCATTACCCATACCCGAATGTCCAGATTCTTTTAAAATGTAGCAAACAACATTATACATAATTATTTTACAACAGCAAGATTTTATTTGCTATTTTAAATGTTTTCCTTGTTTTTTACTTTAAGAGAAGAAGAATATAAATGTTCTAGAAGAATACATGCTGAGGATAGCTTTCAGCTGCTGTGCTCTTAACTTAAGCCAAGTGCCTTGAAAGTGCAGGTATGTTTACATCTGGGTTTTATTTCTGGCCCACCTCTAATAAAGATGCAACAACGATAAAGCAAAACACAACACAACATGATAATATATGGCACATAATAAAGAACTGCCATAAGTACACAGGGGGCTCAATTTTGCTTTCACTCTATCTCTGCAAAACTCCACTGTTCATGACTAAACCTTTACAATTGTCAGAGTTCCTTGTGGTTCAAAAAGAGACATTCTCCAGAATAATGAGGTCACTGGTTGCAATTTGCCATTCCACAATATTCTGTTTATTCCTAGAATCCCTGTTCTTTCAGCAATAGCTGATGCTCTCTGTAGCTGTTACTCCTGTGGGAATTGAGACTTTAAACATTCATTAAAAAGTGAATTGCTATTGTTGACAAAATACAGATGGCCAAACATGAACTACTGACACCTATGAGCACACTTCCAGTGCAGTGCATGGCGACGTGGCCATGTGAGTGCTCTGGTTGCTTTTACCAAATCAATGTGTGTCCTTTGTTACCAGACTGGCCCCGGTTTGTGCTTGTATTCCTTTTCCTGAATATGGCACAAGCTGTTAAAGTAATTTCTTTAAAAAATGAACTGAACTTATTTCTGTTTTTGAGGGTGAGAAAAGATGTGCTCTTTCACAGCAAAACTATTAGTGGACAATATTTGTACAAGGCTCAGCTCACAAGATAATTACCCTGAGTCAAAGCTCTGCTTCAGGCTGCTGCAAACGTAACACTCGATGACTCCCAGAGGCTCTGTCTAAGCGGTGGGGTGTGCTCCATAACCAAGTCCTTGATCATCCGGGGGGGACCTGGCTGGGCCGGAAACAAGTGTGGGGGTGAAGGCTTGAAGGGAGTGAGCAAGAAGCAGGGGTGCAGCTGGGGCACACACAGACACACAGACACACAGACACACATGGCTGTAGGGGCTGGGAGGCGCAACTGGCTTCCGCAGGTTAGACTCAGCCATTGCTTTAAATCAGCCATGTATTTAAATAGTTTATTCATCTGCAGCCAACAGTCTCTGAAGACTGCAGTTAGACGCTACACCTGGGTGTAGCATGCAGCATTACACTTGCATAATGACATGTACTGCACTCCAGGTTAATATGTGGAAAAAGCTGAGAGAAGGCTCAAGCATTTAACATTTTCAGCTTTGGGAATACTGTATAGTAAGCTAAGACTGAGACAGTAAGATGAAACTGGTTGGAGTTTTTTGCATCTTTTTCAACACTTTTAAAAAATTTTGGGCAGAGAGATAGAAATTGCAAGGCTACATTGAACTTTAGGTTATTTGGGGCTTAATTTTTTCCCATTTTTATATCTTCTCCTATCTTCTCCTCATCACCACTGTAACTTACTCTTTCCCACCTCACCCTTATATATATGAGTAACATTTTTTTCACTGTTTTGCTACTGATATATTCAAACTCTTCTTTTTTCTCTCCCCTTTATTTACAGTTCTATAATCCTCTTTTCTCCCTCATAGGCCTTTATTTTTTTTCCCCCAGCTTTTGGTTCTTTTCGAGGTGTGGAAAATTGCAACTTGTCATGTTTTTCTCCAAATGGTATTTCCTATCTATTGTGTGTGCATGCATATATGTGTCTGTGTGTGCATGAGAGAGAGAGGAGAGGAGATACTGTAAGGCTGCCAACAAAATTCAAAATTAGAGGAGACAGGAGAGCAGAGGGAGTAAGAGATTGTCTTATTGAACTTGGAGAAGAATGAGGCCCACCTGGGGCTGAACCAGCCATTGGGAAGATTAAGGAAATAAAATAATTATGGAAAGTTAGTGCTGGAATTGTGAATGGGCCTGAGAGACCTGGCTGAGGCTCAGGAACTGGGAGTGGTGGCTGCCTGAGCTGAATCAAATGCTCAGTCACTCAGAAATGGAACAAATAAGGATAGAGTAGACATACTGAGAAATTGTGCTTTTGTACTTTGACGTGACTTTTTTAGCCTTATGAATTGAAAGAGGATGACTCTTTCTTTTCTAAAGAATGGAATCTGAAAAATATAAACCCAGGTATATTTGGTGAACATTTAGAGTACAATGACAAAATACTCAGAAATAAGAACACAGTCTGTAAGGAGTAGTTCCTCCAATCTTTGACCTTTCAAATCAGAGCAAAGCCCTTGGCACCAATGCAGTGAAACACAAATGGGGTCAGCACAGTTAAAACATAGACATAGCTGTGAGATTAAGGTTCCTGCTTCTCCCTGTTTTTTCATAAAGAAGACTTAAAGTAATCTCTTTCTAACTGAATGGGTATTGTCTGCTTCTGAAATGCATTATCCTAAAGCTAATGCTAAAATGTAAAGAACAGGACAGTAGCTTGAAAATTCATTTTTTGCATAATAATCCGAATTACTCTAGTGTACACCGCAATGAGAATTTAATGCTTCATTTTCTACTCTGGGTTCCTATTCCTTTGGACTTAAAAAAGTTCATAGAAAAAAATGCACTTTAGTAAATAAAAGTATCTCCCAGCTGCACGTTTCCCTAAAAAATAAACCCAAATTCTTTAAAAAATATCTAGTTTAGCTTCCCAATACATTTGTCATAATATCAAATAGGTTTATTTGATAACATGTGTATTATTAGGTCTTAAATGAAGTGTGGCTAGAAATTTAGAAACAGTTCCTCTGCTAGTATAAATGGTCACAGTCATCCACTTCAGCATGTCAAGGTCTGCTTATGAGCAGTAGAAATAGATTGCTTGAAAGATGCAAAAACCTGGTGGACAAGATGAAAATGAGATGATCAGCACATGTTTCATTATCTTTTGTCTGGATTGATATAACCATTTGAAAATATAAACATGCTACTTATGGGTGTTTTTCATATTTCTTTGTAAATATCTCTTAATAGCTTATTTATTGCTAATATAATGGCTGGACTTTGATGTTGCATATGCAACTCTTTTAGAATTATGGCTTATAAAAAGTTTGTAAATACAGGGATATTTTAAGACAGGTCTTGTACAATGTGGTAGTATGAAACTTTCTTATGAAAGGGAAGCAAGTTCAATGCAGTGATAAATGAAATCAAAAATTCTTGTATTTTAAATCTTGATGAATGCCATCAACACTTTATGACTGAGGGATTTGAGAAAAGATGGAGGAGGAATAGGATAACAGTGATCAGAATAAATTTTTTTTATTGCAAAGAAAGATAAAGAAGTCATAAAAAGAAAAACATCTCTTTTAATTGCTTTATGCTACTTTTTTTCTAATCACAACTTGCACCACTGATACAGTAAACCTAACTGACTGAAAAAATGTCATTATCAGATGTCCCAACTTGCACTACCAATTTTTCTAGATCATACAGTCCTTACCAGGCCACTGCAGGAAGCATATGATTTTGAAATGCTTGGAGGGGCCCACCAGATATTAACTTAAGAATTATTAGTTGTGGATAGAAATAGGCTGAAGGCATTTCCTGCTGTGAAAAACACTTGGAAGTTCTCCTTTTCCAGTACTGTGGAAAACAATGGCAGAATTTATGCAGCATTCAAAGACAGCAGATATCCCCAGATACTTCAGAAATGCTATCAAATTAAATCTGCTCTTCAGTAAGGCTTCATATTTTGTTTTTGTTGGCTGTATAACAATAATTCAAGTGTGAGTGTCAAATGAATCTTACTTACTTGATTGTTGAGGTGTGGGCATTGTGACATACTGAAGTGAATTTTTTAATATTTATTTTCTGTTCTGGTGGAGGTGATAAAGACTTTCTAAATTATAGCTGATGAAAATGCAATCAGGAACTGTGAACATGGCCTACCCTGAAATCACAATCAAGCCTCCATGTCTCTCTGACCTGACTCATGACTGGTTGCTCTTAAACCTGTGTGTTCTCTTTTTCTGATGGATTCAGTTCTGTGAATCTTGTCAAACACTGCTATACCCAGGAGGTGCAATATGAAAATCTCAGATTATATATTTGGGAAGAGTATCTCTCCAGCCCTGTATGTTTGTTGATGACTCAGTAACACTCAATGTGAGTCCAGATCATACTTTTACTTACTTACTGTGATATCTTTGACTTTGTTGAATACTGGCGCACAGGCTCTGAAGGGAGTTTGAAGCTATCCTGTCCTAATCACCTTTACACTGGGAGAGACCTAGAGATGGACAATATCAAGGTTTTCCCCATGTCTACACAAGCCCAGAGATTAGTATGTGGGCATCACCTGGGTGCTTGCTTTCCTTTTCTCTCTATCACTGGAGGTAGGAATTGGCTTATAGCAACAGGAGATGAGCAAAGGTTTTAGTGGAGAACGGTAACAAGTAGCTGCTACAAATGAGCTGACAGAAAGGTTAGTATGTTGACTATTCAAGGCAGAGCAGATTAATGGCTTATGGATTGATGCAGCAAGATGTTGTGAATCCTACTGCCTTTTCTTGTTTGCCCTAGGGAAAAGGCTACTCTGAGGTCCCTCTGACTTAGGGCCATGCTAGTGTGACAGGCTTACCACTATGAGTTATTACTCACATTTTCCTTTAAGTCCACAGATGTGGTTGCTTAAAAGATTTTGAATGTTTGAGTCTGAATGTATTTAAGACTGAATATTGGGCTCCATTCTTGTGGAAAGGTGCTGAGAAGTACTGTTGTCTGATGGATCATGCTATTCCTGCATTTAAAAAAGTGGTGTAGGCTTCTAAGTGATTTTTATTATCAGTATAAGACATGAGGTGGACTGGGCTCAGGAGCAAATGGATACTCTATGGCTGGCTGGCTGCAGAAAAGAGGGGTTGAAAAATTAGCAAAGATTGATTTAATGATATAGCAATTTCTTGAAGAATGAGCAATGTCCGTCTTCTTTTTCCTTGTGTTTGAAGACTGAGGAGGGATTTTCCTTTTTCTGTCCAAACAGATTTGTTCACACAAGATAAGAAGTTCTGCATAACAGCTTTTACTTACATCTAGGTAACAGTGAAACTTCACCTGGCTTATGTAAGTGAGAATTGTATACTGGATTTGTTAGAATTCCCATCTAATCCCAGTAGAGTACAAAGCTCCTCTAAAGACAGACTCATTTTTTCACTAAGCCTAAGAAATATGTGAATACATTATTAATCTTAAAATATTCTTTGTGTACAAGGAATAAAATACTTATTGAAGTTGGGTATATTACTGGTTTTTGGTACCATCTAATTCATTTGCAATCACACCCACTTTTATTGGTATTGCAAATTTATCAATTTGCATAATACGAAGGAGAAGAAGAAAGTAATTGGTAATGTTAGTACTACTTCTAAGGAGTCATTAGAATTTACTTGACTTTTGGGATTAGCATGGATTTAGATTTGGTTGCTTCTAAAATTGGAACTAAAAGAACCTTTCATTTTCAAAGTACAGGAGGAAAAGATATTCTTTAAACTCTATCATATCAGTGGGGAAAAAAATCTCTTGATTAAGAAATACAAATCAACACTTTATGTAAAACCTATATTGATTTTGACCAAATGGGGCAAAGATTCTTAGATAGATAAAAATGCAGTGTTATATTTGCAGGGGAGAAGGAGAAGAGGAATGATTGACTGACAATAGACAAATTTACTTTCTATCCTTGGTTGTAAGTAGGACATAATAACACATTATGGAGCAGCTGGAGAATATTTCACTGGAAGCCATTCTAAGCAGAGGCTGGAATAGACTGCATGGGATCCTTATCTGTCCCAAATCTCAAAATGTGTTCAAGCCCACTCAGTAAAATGTTTGAATGTATTAGAGTTTGCCCAAGTACAAACCCTACTAGGAAAGCCAATGATTTTTACTGGCTTGGGGAGTTTTTGTATCTGGACTTTACAGAGCTTCAAGTAGGGCCTGTTGTACTGTTTGAAAATGCAGGAGGGAATGAAGTTTGATGTGCTGGATATTTTATTTAAAGAGTTAATGAACTGACATATGTTTATACTTACTACTGATAATCTTCCTTTGGAAAATCCATCTAATTCCTCAACTGCACAAAATTGGCATTCTATATGACCTAAATTGGATTTGAAAATTATATTTGGATAAAAATCAAAAAAATACATCCTACTGGTTATATATGATTGCTTTATTATGTTTGATAAGAATGAAAAGCCAAAGGATTTGACAGTCCCAGAGCCTGGCATTTAAAAATGAAATTCCTGAATGTAAATTAGACAGATTAAACTATCCTTTAAAAGACTCTTGATGGAGAGAAGGATATATTTAAAATCCAATAAACTTCAGACCTCCTTAAAATGGCTTAAAATGAGGTCCCAAATGCTTGCTAAGAAGAAACTCCACTGGTTTTGATTTAATAAAAAAGTCGTGGATTCTAATTTGAAAAAAATGCCGTCACTGTATTCACCGTGCAGAAATAAATATGAAACCATATGGAGAAGCATATTTCCACATATGTATTCCAATTTAAGATTAATTAACTGTATGTTCTACTTTGTAATCAAACAACAGCAAATTTCTTGTATTTCTCCATAATTATTAAAGAAAATAATTTCAGATTCTGTATGACTTCTAATAAGAAATCCACAAAAAATAATGCGCTTTTGATAGAAATCTTAAATGGATATCTTAATAATTTTTTTGTATTATATGGGTGTCATAAGTAAGGATGAGGTATTTTTATGTTACTAAGTTGCATATGTGATTGGTTGTGCTGGTAAAAGAGCACAAAAGAGTCTTTGTTATACTCTCAGTAGAGCTATTTATACATTGTGACTTACTGTGTCCAAAGACTGCTTCCTGCTTCCGTTAAAAAGTAGTCCCTCCAAATAAAATAAAAGCCATAAACGCTGACATTACTCAAACCCTGTCTATTGAAACAACAACAAAAAATCACATGTGATTTTGCATTGCCTATATAGAGTTCTCTTGAGTTTACTTAAATACAGTTCCAGATGAAGCATACTGTGAAAGCAAGCCTTCCATACCTAAAGAAGCAGAGAGACATTTTATTTGGTTTAAAAATAATGATGGTCCAAGAAATCAGGTGCATCTACAGGGTATAGCTGAAGCTGGGGAGGACTGCAGCAGTTCTGGTAATTGTACGGACCGTAAGCTTTGTAGTCAGCAATTACTTTTTTTGTGTTGTGCTTGAAGACCCTGGCAGGAGACCTGATACATGCTTTGGTCTTTGTAAAGTTTTAATGCAATCAAACAATATAAAAAATAACTATGTCTGTATGTCTTCCCTCCTGATTCCCCATGGCCATGGTCAACCACAGCTCTTTCCCCCATATCTGTACATGCTCACTAATGAGTTTCACTTTGGTTTCATGGCATTTTTAGAGGTAGTGTGCCAGGTTTCCTGCAGCTTCTATGTAGATCTAGGAAAGGACCCTCAAAGCAAACAATAAAAAAAAAAAAAAACCACCCCAAACAAACAAAAAACCAAACCAAAACAAAACAACAAAACATAAAAGAAAGAAACAGTCATATAAGATTTCTGTTCTTCCCATTCTGAGAACACACATGACTTTTTGCGGCCTTACAGTGTTGGGCAATAACCTTAGTCCAGAAAGATATAAGAAAAATCTCATCCCTTCATACAGACTAGTGCTCAGTATAGGCATAAACAAGAATTTTCAGTGTGGTGTAAAATTTTTTAATAAGACCCCAAGCAGCTATTAACATTACTTTTTTATTGGGAAGGAAGAAATTCTACCGCCTTACAGTTCCCAATCCTTTCCTCCATATTGGAAAATTTAATATAAATAATGTATATATCTCTATATTACAAAATGTAAAATTTCCTGCTTCAGCTATCTTTCTGGCTTTTTTTTTTCCTCTTCCAATACACTCAATGTGGCCTTTGATTTTTCTGTCTGTGATAATTCTGTAGCATGCCAGGGAGAATTCATTCACCATTTCCTTGCCAGGAATAATCTAAGCAGGCAACAGGTGTGAATGGGAATGAAGTGAAAATTGGAACTATTTAACTGCATCTAAACCAACCCTTTTGTACATAATACATGTCTCTGTCCCCAGAGAACACTCAAATCTCTCATTTTAAATGTGTTAAGAGCATTTATAGACTAATTTTGGTTTAATTAGTGCTATTTTTCTGTAAAACTAAAACAAAACAGAGTTAAGCAGAATCTCTGAAGAGCCTTGATTCCTTTACACACACTTCTCGACCAAGGAAAATAGACTCCATTTACCCTAAACCTTCTACCATTTGCATTGAAACACCGCAGTGTATTTAATGAAGAAACGGAAAAAATTATGTTGCTTATGTTTGCATTATGTGTTTTTTTAATGTAAGCTTCTAATACTCTTCCCATGCTTAAATAACAAAGCATAATTTAATTTTCATTGCAATATTGTATTAACAGATATTTTCACTCATTTCAGGAACAGCATAACATACACAGACATATTTCAAGTGAACAGCAGAATTTTCACTAATTCTTGTGTGTGTCAACCAATTAAACCAGATAAACTGTAATTTTTCCAGTCAAACTGTTAGGAAAATTCAAGGAGTCCTCTGTATAGATCCATTAGTTTTGCTCTCATACTTCATAATTATTATGCAACAAGTTAAGTTTTATTCACAGTTTTACACATAAATCCTGAAGCTCTTGGTTATTTTTCTCTTGTGTCAGAATGAGCTCCCAATAACGTGAATGGAAGTTCAACTTGTGTAAAGATAGGGTAATAAAAACTGGATCCGGATCTTGGGATTTGGCACATGGACACTGGATCTATTAAGTCATCTTGTCCATACTCCTGCCAATGCAGAATTGTTCCTTTCAGCATAATCTCCAGTGCCTTATTCTGTCCAATTTTAAATGACTTGGGTGAAGTGGTTTCCATTACTTCACTTGGTTGAAGTATTACTTATTCCACAGACTAATATAATGCTTTTCAAGCTGCTTCATTCTCATGGATCACTTCCCAATCCCAACATTTCCCCCAGACAAACGTGTATGAGTAAGGGTAAGGAAAATGTGTGTAGAGTATAAAGGCCTAAAGGAAAAAGTGGCATGAAGTCCTTCCCCTCACTCCATTTTTTTAAGTCTTTCTCCTTGCTTCATATTTCTGAAGTCTGCCTCTTCACTTTTGCTGGTGGGACTTGGACCAAACTCCCTGAGAAACAGATCCACTGTGAATTTTTCCCCATTTTTCTTCATTTGAATAATTCCAAAACTGCCCCTCTTCCCCCCTCCCCCTTTCTCTGTTCTATCCTTTTATTTTTACTTTCTTCTGCATTTTATTTATTTTGAGCAAAACACTGACTTTTACCAATTATTGCTGACTCTTCATCTGTCACTGAACTCTTAAGTTATTCTTCTACTTAGAGGAAATTTTTTATAGCGGATCCATGGAATAAATTTTTTGCAAGTGAATATGGGTAGTGCAATAAATATGACATTTTACAAATTATCAGGAACAACAAAAGCAATTGTAATAGTAGACAAAACTGATGAAAAAAACATTGAGAAAGGGAGCAAAGGTTTGTGGGCCCTGTTTTGTAGTATATCACATGTAAACAGATAACACTTTAAATCACAGTGCATACAAAATGAGGTTGAAATACTTGGTACTGTAACTGAAATTCTGTGCTAAGATCTTTGTTTCAGTTTTCAGCTATATATACAGTAGATGCTACAAGAACAAAGACTGAAATTGGCACTTTATTGAGATGTAGAAATTCAACAGCAGGAAATAATCTTCTTTGAAAGAAACCCTTATTTCCGTCCTCCCTTTTTTTTTATATATCCTTTAGTAGCTGATCACTTAAAACAGGTGCTGTAATTCATGATTGGACATTAAACGTTTACGATAGATGGTGTCTGTGTTTAGAGACAACTTTATGTACCAATGCTTGTAAGGCACTTCCTCTCAGGAATCAAGTGGAAATAAGATCATGTAACACTGGCAGATTATACATTCAAATATTACAGCTGCTTGAATTATTCATTGGAATTCACTTACTCAGTTTATTTTAATATATGTAATTATTCAGAAATGAAACTTGATTCCTACAAATATGTTCTTTCAATAGATGTGTTCAATAAAGCAATAAAATAGGATGCCATATGGGTACAAACATGCCCAGGTTTCTGGGCTGTGACAGCTGTAGTGGGAACATCTGGAAGAAGTTGCCAGTCATTCAAAAGGGCAAGCATGCTAGGGCAAGTCTTGCCATGTGAGAAAGTCAGAGCAGGGTGCTGAGGCCATGGTAAGAAAGGATGCCTGAGCTCTGAAAAGTCTTCTTGCAGCTTTGTTTGACTAATTTAGGTTCTCAGATGGAAATGAACTGCTAACAACTGCCATCCATGTGAGTCAGCTTCATGCTAAATAATTACTGTCAGAGGTATATACTCACCTTCAATGGTTTACAAACCATTCTCTTTACTGAGATATCCATATTTGCCTCCAAAACATCAGCATCTGTAATTTCAGCTGTGTGGAGATGAGGATTCACACTCAGCACAGACCACACTGCACTGAGTGCAATCAGACTTCTAACAGTGTGGGTAAAGATGTGTTAAAGATCCCTCCAAAAGCTCTGGCAGGATGGACGAGACAATTGTTGAATCCATGGGACTGTGCATCCCTTCTCTTTTCTCTGCTCAGATAAAGGTTTTATCTGCTCTGATACTTGTGGAGTTGTAAGAAGTTTTGAAGTGCTTGTCATGCAGAGAAAAAACAAGCTCTTTTCCAAAGAAAAGACACACATGAACTTTGAAAGGCATCCTGCAGCACGGTGATTTTCTTCCATTGCCTTGTGAAGTGTTTGTGTACCTGGAATACACTTTGCAGAGACAGAACTGTGATAAGATGCTTTGATAGCTAGACATATTTTGTCTGTTGGGCAGAGGCTTTGCTCTTTTCTCATGCCACTCTTATTAACTATTGCCTCCCATCTGGCAGTGATTGTTCAGGAGCCACAAGGGACCTGCAGCACCTCCTTTGGGTGCAGCAGAGGTAACTTCATCTGGCATACTGGGAATAGTTGGGTGTATTTGACTTTCCCCCTCCAGAATATGTAGGTGCACCTCTCTCACCTGTCCTAACTCTGCATAGATATAACCTATATGAATATAAAATACCTAGGATGTAAAACAAAGAAAACATGTTTTCTTAATCCTTGTTTTACATGTATGAATATTCATGATGAATCATGCATCATTAGCCCTAGATGTACTTATACCTAGCAAGAAAAACCTTAATGCCAAATATCTAAGGTTTCTTTAACAGAATTTTTTCTTGTAAATGGAATATTTTAGAGAGTCCTTTACATTTAATCTCAAGCCTGTCAGATTGGTAAATTAATTTTTCTGCTTCTTAGCACGGGAGACAGAACATCCATAAAAGCAACATTTTTCCAATATATAGTATAAATGGTCTGCTATCCTAAGGACAAAAAGCAATAAAACAAAAATGGGATATCACCCAAGAAAAGATTTGAGCGGCAAATAGAACCTGGAAAAGAAAGAACACAGGAAAACAAAACACAATGCAGAAGGTATGTCATATAGGAAACATTACATCCTCCTTCTGGAGACAGCTATCGTCAAACCTGCTTTTATCAAAACAAAAGCTTCTTTGACCATAATTGGTCATAAAGACATTGGATCCTTTTTGAGCTAATCCTGTGTTAAGATGGTATCTGGACTTTTTGTAATTTTTTCATCAAAACAGGTCTTACCAGTCATAAGTTTGTTCAGAATACTTTTATATTGCCTCTAAGCTGTTATGCACCAGGAGTATGTGCATGGGAAGAAGGGTGGTGAATGAGGCTGTAGCCAGACTTGTCCCTGTACTGGTGCACTATCATCAGAATGCAGATTAATTAAGCATGTTCTCAGAGAAAAACTCTTACTGAAACCTTTTATAAAGTCCCAAGTAGTTTAAATGTTGAGAATATTAGCCCTGAGGTCAGGCTCTTTAAACACACTTATTCACTACCAAACTACCCAGAGTATTGCCGTGTGGTGAGCTCATTCAGATGTTAGTTTCTCACTTACCTGCTGCAGAGTAAGAGTGAATTGAGCCAAGGTTTCAGGCTTACTACCTAGGCTGTAGTTAATTGCCATTATACTCAGCTTCAGGAACACAATCTGCAGGTCAGAGCTTTAGCTCCCCATGATTTAGCTGCTGACAACTATTGACTGACAACTTATAGGACAAGCAGAGATACTGACATGTTCTCCTTGACTAAAAAAAGAAAAAAAAATAAAAGGAAAGATCCCAATATGTTTTTCATCTATTAGGTATATAGAGATTACGGCTTCATTTTGCAGTAAGTAAACATAAGACAGAACTTTAAAGAATATACTTCAGAACCCTTTAGAAAAAAAGAGAAAAAAGCAACAAATAAAAAAGCTAACAACTCCCCCAAATGTTTTCATGCTAGAATTTGAAGTGTAGCAAGATGACTATGGAGAGTTCTGGCTGGAAGCCCACTGTAGAGTCATGTACTGCAAAGGAGTTGAGAAATATCTTTGCTTTGTAGATGGCAGAGTGGCTTCTGGAGTGCTTTGCAACAGTCTTTGTCATAATGAATTAACATGAACTCGAGGGTACAGGAAAAATGGTAGAAAATGGTAGCAGATGAGTGTTTTTAAACTGTGTACAAGAATCTTGGACCTAAATGGCCTTACAGTTCTCCTTCTTATAAAAGGAAAATTATTAGTTACATTTTGGATTAAAAATACACAAATTATCTGCACCTTAATGCATTCTTCAGAATCTGTAGATGTGGACTTTGAGAAGGCTTTTTAGACATCCTACTCAAAATTATAAAGAATTATGTGACTATCACAAGTTGTGCAGGTGATCTAATGCATCTGTTTTACTTGCCTGAAAGTAAACAATGTACTTCAGTGAAGCATTTGCTTTCACCAAAGCCCACCTATGTTGCTGATGGCTGTTGTGCCTTTGGCTTGCAATGGAGGATGCTGTGTGGTGGGCAGGAGGTTTGGAGAGCAAACAGGAACCTTTGTTTCCTTTCATTTAAGGAAAAGAAAACAAGGCAGAAGGAGCAATGCTGAGGAGCTACCTGAAAGCTGCTTTGTCTCAGCTTCATTATGCCATGATCCCTGAATTGGTTTTTGATAGAGTATATATAATATATTAGAAGAAATCACCAAACTATATCTATAGCAGTTTTATTCATAATTTAAACTCTCTGATGAGTACAGATAGCAGTGTAAATCCTACTAAGCAGATGCTGTGCTTTTTGAAACAGGACTTGAAGTCTCATATAGTAATAATAGAATTAACAGCAAATATGATAAGGCAAATGCATGGTTGTCAAACTCCACTTACCACCTTTTTCATCATATGTGGAGCAAAGAAATCATGAGAGGACAACATACTGGCAGCATGAGAATCTGTCTCATTTAACATTGTGCTACTGTTGTCAGTTGGGAGAGCACTTACTCAGTTTGGCTATCTCCCCTGAATACCCAGGATCATTTAAAGTTGGTGGAAATGTGAATGCTTTGTAGCATCTGCTTTTTACATTGTAGTGTTCTGCAACTTTAAAAACAGATGTCTGAAATAGTTTATTGTGCTTTTCCTCAAATATTATACAGCACCGGTATGTGCAGAGCACAAAGGATTATCTCAACAGTATTGTGTAGGTCTTTGTCTTTAGTTTATGGTCTCTGTGATCTATTGTATGTAAACCTTTTTATGAGACTGGGAAGGGGTGGTAGCCTAAGTAAAATTAAATACTGCACTGTGACCAAAAAAAAAAGTGTCTCCTGCTCTGTAAATGGCTACACTGAAAACCCAAAATAGAAAGCCTCTGGAAAATGAAATACTTTCTTCAAGTAATTTTGACCCAGAGAAAAATTTAATGCTGGACAAGATGTTGGGTTTTGTGCTGGCAATAATAGGACTTATTTTCCCAAGGGATGGGGGAAGTGTTCTCTCTACTCTCTCACATTTTGAAATTCCAATGGGGAAAGCGTATCTATTTTTATCGTGTTGTCTTCTAGTTCCTGCATCACTTTCTTCTGTGAAACAAACAGAGTCAAGTACCAGCACGGCTAAAGTCCAAAGAGCACAAGATGCTTCCAGGAGCAATGAATGATATATATAATGCTTTGTTCAAGCATCTGTACCATTGTTGATTTTAATACATTCTTGTCTTCATGCCTAAAGAAGCATGTCAGCATGAAGTCCTTATATTGAATAAAGAAGCATGCTACTTCTCTAGAGGAAAATGCTAATCCAATCTGTCTAATTTACAGCTTGGTTTAATGGTCAGATCACTACTGGAGATTTTCATAGCATTGTAATAACATGGAACCAATCAGGAGATTGGCCAGGATGTGAATGCTTACACTTAAACTTGCTGAATGGCAGGATGTAATTGGAATTGGGTGCTAAGGAAAACATTCTCAAAGATACAAAAGAGTATATCTGAAAATCCCAGTAAAGGAGCCACACTGGCTTATTTGAGAGGCACTGGAGAGCAAAGTCCATGGATTCATTCCCTTGGTTTGCTCTTTCCCAGCATTTTATCTTTATTGGTAGCTGAGGAGTAATGCAGCTGTTTGGTCTTCTGCTCTCATCTGATGAACCTCATGTTGATACATCTTTAACTTAAGAAATAGGAATGTGCAGAATTTTCATAGCTTGTCACTTTGCTAAAAGATGTAATGTGTAAATTCAACATTTTACAGATTAGGAAAGGGTTTCCCTTAGGCTTCCTGTACTTTGGGAGTGCTATAAACATTGAACTATAAATAAAATGTAATGTTTGCTTTCACAATAAGGATTTTTAGAAAGATGGCCTTGGTGCTGTGCTTTATGAGGAGTTCAGTCTTGTGCCAGATTATGTGTTTTAGAAATGATGAGTTGAAGTAGCTTAGTGAGCTGCAAGTACAAAGAGATTCTGCATGGCTCAACCAAGCTAAGATTGTGGAGTTTTACATCAATAGAACTTCAGAAATATAAGGATCTTCCACACTGAAGCTATTGGTACCTTAGCTCTTCTGAAAACCTACTCCATTATTGCAGGTCACGTTCAATGAAAGAGAGGGGATTTCTTACATGGAACTGAGCCATGTGAAACCTAGAGATTGTCTTTTCCTTAGTGCCATCTAACCCTCCAATTGCCAAAGTTCTGGTGCCCTCTCACTGTAGATTTTAATTTTTCCCCTGGCCAATATTTTTGTTGCCTATATTGCTGCATCTGCCTATCTCTAAGGAGGTGGTCACTGATCTTCCTCCAAAACTTCAGCAGAAGTATCAAACAGTTCATTCCTCTTTGATCTTGATAGAGTTCAAGAAGCATTTGGACAATTTGGACACGGGTAAGAGTTTGACTCAAGGATCCTTCTGGGTCCCTTCCAACTCAGCATATTCTGTGATCTCTTCCAAAATGCTCAGTGAGGCAGGCAAGCATGCAGGAGCCTATGTCTTACAGAGTAGCACCATGGGACAGCATCCACATACTATATTCATCTCACTTGAAGGGATTTATTGCTCCCCACCACATTATGGAGTAATCTGGATGGAAATACCTTTGTCTTGTCTTTGTTTTTTTCTTTTGAGCACAGTGAAAGCAGTTGTAAGCAATGTTGTAAGCCTCACTAGCATAAGGCTGTCATTTGTCACAGTTTTCCTCATTATAACTTCTTTTTCTACCTGAAAATATTGTGCAGAGCAATCCAGAAATCCCAGATGTGCATTTTGCTTGTGCTTATCAAATCTACCCCACATGAACAAATTATGTGTGCAGGGCAAATACAGTAAGTTCAAAGCTTCTTGGAGGCATCTATCCTGCTGTGCATGTGGTATACACACTTCTTGCACGGAAAAGACAAGGCAGCAACCTTAGGAAAGTGTGATAAATGTGTGAGCACATACAAATATGTTTCTCTAGATTAAGCAACATTATGTTCCAGGCTTGTGATCTCACATATCTGGAGATGTGAGTGCCACCAAATCTCCAGAGAGAGATAAAGAGCTCCTGTCAGATTGCTGCTTCTTGGCCAGTCCAGGGTGAGCCCTACACTCTGGATCTTGTCTGTCCCTTTCTAAGAAGTAGAGCTTTACACTATTCTAGCCCCTGAAAATGCCACCTGCATTTTCAGGTATTTTTGATTAATAAACTCTGAAAAGCTAGTCTCAATACCTTGACAAACTCTGATGAAACCCCAGATTACATAAAGACCTAAGGCAGAGTGATTTGACTTGCAGTTCTTCCAATAATGAGGGCTGCAGTCCATTCTAGAAGACCGCACCAACATTATTTAAATGTTTTAATGGGGAATCAGGTTTCAAATTTTAGTCATCAGGAGTTTAATGTTGTGGTCATGGTTTGTGTGCATATTGCAGAACTCATGGGTAAAACATTGAATAGAAACTTTTTTTTATCCCCTAGTTGTCTTGGAAATCATGTTTCATTAGAGCAGTGCAAAATGTTCACAATGAAACACCAGACCACACAAAAGTCACCTGGTGTGGAGTTTCGTTACAAACTAGTAACACAAACCATATTTATCAAAAGATTTGCTTAGCATTGTGCAACTCCTGAGTGACCTGAACTCAATTTTAAGCATATATGGTGTGTGGCTTTGGATCAGAATCATGCAAAATTCATAGCTTTGCATGGTTTTGATGTGAGGTGTGAATAAACACCAGGTGAAGCACAGCAATTCCAATTGAGTTTCAATTTGATCAGGATTCAATCCTCACCCGGTGTTAATCGGTGTAGCTCCATTGAAGTCAGTGATTTGCCCATTGTTGAGCTACACCAATTTACTGTAGCTGAGGACCTGATTGAAATTTTTAGTTTGTTCAAACCAGAAAGTCAAAGTCTAACTCAGTGGGTGTGAAAGTATTTGGATCAAAATGAAAGAAAATGTTTGGACAAATACTCGTGAAATAAAACTAGTTCTATATTTTGCAGCTGTAAGGTCACTGCCCTGAAATATAGATTCCTAATGATGTAACCATAAGTTTAAATTCTTCCTTGCATTTTTTTTTTTTTTGCTAACCAGAAAAATGACTTTTGGTATATCTACTTAGTTTAAAAGGAGAAAACAGTATTTCTACCCAAGTCCTATAATAATCTCAAATCAAAAAAGTTTTAGAGAAAATTCATGACCTTGATTGCAAAAGAATGCCTGAGAAATCTATATATTTTTTTTGTACTTTTATGTTTAATATATAGCTGTAAAGGCAGCAAAGACATTCAAGTGCTACAGGACTACAAAGAAGATCCTAAAGATAAACTTTTCCAGGCCAATCCTGGAGAAAACTGAAAAGTGACATCTTTAACTTGCCTTTCAATTCTGCTTCCTTTTTTTATTGTTTCCTTTCCAACAATTCCATCAACTCAGACAGTTTTCCATTGACTCGCCCTTCTCCCTGAATATACTAAATAAAGAGAAAATAGAGCTCTAGTAAAGCAATGGGGTGAATCTGAAACATTACTAGTGTTTTCTGTAGAAAAAGGAGTGTGATGTCATGCATTTATTATGAATGGTAATGTGGCTTCACTGTCTACATCCATACTCCTAAGTCAAGGCAATGCTCCTGGGAGGTGGGAATTGATCAGCTTTACTGTTAAATTGCTACATCTGCCCCAGCATAGTTTGGTTTTAGGCCTGGGATCCCTTAGCACTGTCAGACAAATTCTGGGCACAGTGGCCATTTCCAAATAGGAAGTGCATCCCCATTCTTGCAGGGTGAGAGAATTAAATATGGTCACAGTCCAGGACATGCCAGTTATTTACAGCTATCAGGATTGTTCTGGCATGCTTAAATTACTATACTTGTTATATTTATCTGACAACTTCTGGTCACCACGTGACATAAGCATTTAGGAATCTGCCAAAAAATCCCCAAACAACCAAACAAACACTTCTCAAGAGACTAGTCTTCCTTGCTGGTCACACAGACTAATCCAGGATATTAAATATAGGTGTTTTTACAGTACTCTATAAAAGAAAAATAAAAGTGGATTTCTACTATGAAAATAATCCTTTTGGCAAATGTATTAAAACTAAGAAAGGATGGTGAGTAAATGCGTTTTTCTCAGTGGAACAAGTGAAAACTCTATTAGAACTGACTGATAAAACATGCTATCACTGCTTTCTCACTTTGTCAGTGTTTTTATTCGTTTTCCCTTTCTTTAGGTTTAAAAGTGTTTAAGGTGCTATGAGCTGTATCTTTAACAATTTCTTATGTCATTGCTTTTGCTTGATAATAAGAAATAAAGGGAAGAACCTATACAAGTATAAAAGCTGTTATGAGAAATGTGGAAATAGATACCAAAAACTTCCCAAAAATTTTGACATTTGAACCATGTCTTGGATTAACAAATGGTTTATGGAGATTTTTTTTTAAACAAACAAGTGACAGCATTTACCAAAACTGTACTGTTTTATGGTAAAAGGAATGGGGTGAGCGCTTCACTAGAATGACTTTCCATTAGTGTATTCCATTTGGTCACTTTTCATTGGAAAAATAATAGTCAAGTTTTTCCAGAGAATGCTTCCATTAGAAAATTTAGAAGATCCTGTCACTGTCACAGCCGTGCAGTGAGAAATATCCTTTAAACTGAGTGCAGAGTTGTGATGATGATGAGGTAGGAGAGCAGCTTGGTGTGGGTTCATTTCCAGGTGTAGAACTGCTTCTATTTTGCCCCTATCTGAGAACACATTAGGAAAAAGTAACAAGCTCCCTTTCCTCCCTATTTACGAATCCTGTTCATCCCTGGCAATGCTGAGGCTACATGTCATGATTGTTAAACTCTAGTAGGTTAGATAAAGAGGTCTGAATGTTGTAAGTTTGAGAAAGAAACCTTTTGTGTGGCTGGGAAGTCTCAGACTCATCCCCTTTTCCCAGATTCAAGGAATGAGGGAGAGCTGTAGTCTCTGGAGAGGAGTGGAACTAAGGAGTGAGCCTAAAAGAGTGAGAAGAGTGTTGAGAGGAATTGCCCAAGACATTCCCTTAGAACAGAAACTACTGGAGAAGAGGGATGGTCCACTGGGTGACGAAAGGTCCAGACTGAGAGCTGGGAAATCTATGGCAGCCTGAGGTAGTTCTTGAAAGGTTGGCTGCTTGCCTGTCTGCCTGAGGTTTAAGCCCCAGACCTGTCAAATTCTGCATACAGCTTGTACAGTTTTGTGAGTTGGGACTTGGAGTTTTGACTCAATGCCAAGGGCCTGTATGCTCTGCACCTACTGAAATATTTCGGGTATTGTCAGGCATTGTAAACTTTTTCTTGGGGTGTATTCATACAGAGGTTTTCTTGCATTCCATAGAAAAATATAATTTTAAGAGGTGTTGTGAAAAAGATCACTGACTGAAAATTTAATTTCCTGCCCAAATGGATGACGCCTGCAAGGTAAAATAAATGCATTTAAAGGAATCGGCTATCTAAATTAGTTTCTTTCAAAAAGAGTTTACCTCTGTCAATAAGGCAGAATCTTGTGAATCTACACACTTCATAATTTGCACATAAAGTTGGCAGTTTTTCCCCACTTTTTTGGCAATGATTTAGTAGCTGTAGGAAGGGCTCAGATTACTTGGATTATATTATATTACACAATATACTGCAGCATATCCACAGAAAAACCTTATTAATTTGTATTAATATGAACCCACCCACAGTAGTTTACTGGTTTCTTTTCTTTTTCTTTTTTTTTTTTTTTTTCTCAATGGCAGAGTAAGGCGGAAATTTCAATCCAGAATCCTGAACAAGTAGTGACATGGTGTGATGATGGAAGTGTGGAAGGTGGGGAAGGGACCTGCTATGAGAAATCTTCATTTTAGATCCAAATGAGGTAATTTTCCTCCATGCTATTGGATTAGGAGTCAGAAGACCAGTGTTCTGCTCCTGATTCAGGAATTTATTTTACTGTTCCACAAAGTCACATATTTGCTGTGTCTTGCAACAATCTGTGAAATGGTGGTAAGACTTTGAGTCCTTTGATATCCTCTGCTTTAAGGTCTTGTATACATTTTGTATGAAGTGGCATTATTTGCTTCTAAAATGCATCCTTGTGATTGCTTAGGTTAGAATCACTCAAAACTAGAGTGGTTTAAAATACCTTTGCATAGGGTGTAAGAAGAATGAGATTTTCATTCTTCTGTCTGAAAGACTGGAATTTGAGACCAAAGCCAAGTTGTTATTCAACTGTTGTTAAAAGCTGCTGACTTTAGCTAAAACAAATTGGTTCCGTTATGAAAAATTTGTGTTCATCTGGACAATGATTAAGAATAGGAAAGAACAGAACCTGGCCATGTAT
Organism: Toxostoma redivivum; assembly: GCA_013397375.1. Taxonomy (NCBI): domain Eukaryota; kingdom Metazoa; phylum Chordata; class Aves; order Passeriformes; family Mimidae; genus Toxostoma; species Toxostoma redivivum. The sequence goes on from VXBI01008531.1 coordinate 653,128, forward strand.
TATACTCCATAATTTTAATGAGCATGTGATATTTATTCCATCTAAAAAGGTGTTTCTGGCTAATGGCATGATTAAAAATTTGGCTTGACATTATCTGAGCTTGTGCAGCAAATGTGACCTTGCATTTTATAGGATTTTAAATAGGATTATTATGAAGGAGGGAGCAGCTAATTAGAAGATGGCAGGTTTCCAGTTCCCAGTTGATGACCTGCTGTTGCTTGTTGCTTGTTGCTGTCCCCAGAGTGAGCACAGCAATACGATCCTGCACTTTGGGATGTACAGAATGTTCTGTGGTGTTCAAGTCAGGCGCTCTATGGAAACTTAGCAGGATCTTGCATCCTCAGTGCTTTTCATGCGCTTGAGCTGGGGAAATCTGCCAGAAAGCCAAACCAAACATTTTTATGGGTTTCCTCAGGCCCTACCTCCACATCTTGTTGAAAAATTAAAACACACAATCATGGGTGGGTCTGTTGAAACAAGCAGGCACTATTATTCCAGGTTTTCAAGGTTGTTTTTCAGACTGTGGATTCAGTCAATTAAGGAAGAGCACATCTGAATTATTTTCTGAAATCTCTTATGGAAAACCCTAGTTCAGAAACACTTTCTGAATAACTCTCAGTGACTGCGACAAGAAATCATAGAAGGTAGAGATTTTGCTGGAAGCATAAGCATCCCAGAAATTAAGCAGTATAATTTCATTGATGAGATGAAATTTCAGATTAAAAAGTCCAGTAATACTCTCATTTCCCACTCCCCATATCACTCCCACTGTTGGAATTCATTAAATACTTAGAACAAAGTCAAGTCAGAGTTTTTTTTTCATTCTGGCTAGATAGAAATTTAAATCCTACAAATAAAGTGTCAGCTGAGGCAGCTTGGAGTTCAGTGCAGCCTAGCCACCTAAATATTTAGCCACCTAAATATTTCCCCAATTTTCAGATGAAGTTTTCAATCCACACTTTGCTCTGTTAAGGCTATATGTTTATCATCACTGGGCCAGCTAGTTGCAGCTTGTGCACACATCCTCAACCAAGCTTTAAATCATACTTCTTGGCTGCCATGTAGACATGTCTTTAACCTCTGCATAGCAATGCCAAACAGTAAGCTATTTTTTCTGATGCAATTTCATTGCATTCTTTCTGAATCCTCATCTTTGATCTAGAAAGAACATCCTGGTTGGATAGGAAGTTAGTTCAGGCTATATATTTAGTTAATGTTATAAAAATTAGTCTTAAACCTTTCAAGACGTGCATACCTAAGACCAATTAAAGGAATTTTATTTTCATGCTCTTTTAGGAGGTTGAAGAGTAGATGCCAATTGTGCCAAAATGCTTTTTTAGTACAAACTATCCAGAAGCCAAAAAACACAGGACATCTTCATCCAGAGACATTGCCAAGTGCAAGCATTCAAAATAAAGCTGTAGCGTGATTGGGTTGCATGCACCTTTTAATCTGAGGACACATATGCAGAATTTCCTGGCTAAAAGCCCTGAGCTACATAGTTCTGCATGGCACAGATGTCTGAGATTGCTGGAATTTAAAATCCTCTTACTTTTTGAGGTGAGTGAGGCAGAGGGCTGGTTTTTATTTTTTTTGTACCAAAGTCCCTCTTGAACCTAAATACTACACAGTTCTGAAATGTTTATGATGAAACTTACTCTTTACACTCTTGTTGTCTTATACTGTGTTTTCCAAAGACTTACCTATTTTGACTTGTTTTGAGTCATGGATATCCCTAAAGGATCACAACTGCAATTCACTTGCATGCTATTAAGTCAAGAAGGGTCTCATAATTACATATAAATAGATTTAAAAATAAAAATTTGAATAGGAGGCAGTGAGAGAAATTATTTGGTTTTATTTCTGTGTGAGTAGGAGGAGAGATGGTCCAACCTTGGTTTACAAGGCAGTCTCCCTAAAATATGCTTTATACCATGTGCTGAGCTCTGCCCATATGAATACTTTAGAACCCTCTGTTTGCAACTACCTAGAGGCTCCTGGAACTATTAAAGTCTCATTTTGTTCCTTCAAAGTGGAAAAAGGAGCCTGGCCCAAATTAAGCAAGGAGCACTGCTCCCAAGACATACCAAGCTTTATGGGACTTCAAGCATAGTATTTCAAACTCTTAATTCAGAAGTATAGGGGAAAGCAATTGCCACTATATTATGCCTCTTTTTCTAAACAATTCAGTATGTTTTCTTTTTGCATAAATGTGATGCAGCTGGTTCTAGTACCATATTTACAGTAAATATCCTTTTTGGTAAACTAAGGGTTTATTGAGGCAGTGCAGTAACAATGTGTTAAAGGATTTAATCCGCTTTTTGAACAGTTACTAAGCATTTTTTTTTTTTTTGAATGAATGATCTGAGCATGTTGGACAAAACTTAGATCAGAAGATCAGAAATAAGCCAATGTTTACGTTTTTGATTCACTGCATATGAAGGAATTGTGGGTTTTGAAGGAATCCTGACTTTGCCTGAATTTAGTGAAGTAAGATCTAAGGGGTCTTCTGTGATGAATTTCTTCAGGAGTTCAAATGAAAATATGGAATTTTCAGCCAGAACCTATTGCTTAAATTTAATGAATTAATTAGACACAGAAAAATGTTAAAATGTAAGGAATGAGAAAGAGTTCCTACCCCGTTTTAATGATATTAAGAAAATGGACTTGTGTTATGGTTTGTATCATCGGTGCAATCTGTTTTAAACATCCTTGTATCCCGGTTGGTTTTTTCTGCATCTTTTTATATGAAACAATATTCTTCAGTAAAGATGATGGCCGTTACGGTCTGTTTTCTTCAAAGAGATTTCTTGCGTATATCCCACCACGCAGAATCAAGTAAACTTGGAAGAAAATGCCTCTAGAACACTTTTCTGTAAGTCTGCTTAACTAAAGCCAAATTCATTTATATGGCTTTCATTTACCTGTGAAATGTGTTTGTCAGTGTAAGTAGAAAACTAATGTTAGCTTACAAGGAGTCTTTAGAATCTTTTAAAGAGACTAAGAGTGTATAAAAGAAAAAGTTGAGCCCTTAATTAAACACCTTTTCAGTATGAGTCTTTATTGGATTCTCATTTTGGTCTTCAACATCCTCATGAGGGGAAGAGGATAGGCAGGTACTAATCTCTTCTCTCTTGTGACCAGTGACAGGACTTGAGGAAATGGCACATGGAGTGATTCTTGGGGTCTCCTATGGAGAGCCAGGAGTTGGACTCAATGATCCTGCTGGGTCCCTTCCAACTCAGCATTTCTCTGATTATTGAGTTCACCTTAACTTTTGACATGTCAAGCACTGTTTCAAACGGCCTGAGGGCAATTTTGGTCCTCAGAATTGAATTGTCAGGTAATGGAATTTTAGCTAGCATACATGGCGAAGTTGCAGCCTTTTCTGTGTAAGTCTGCATACATATCCCATTGAAAATGGTCAGCCTACATATTCTTTTACTCCTGGCTCTAATTTACAGATAACTTCTCTGTCATAATTAAAGAGTTGGTTGTGTGATGTAGCTCTTCTCAGAGAAATTGGTGGGCCTCTAGAACCAAGAACTGTGTCCAGCTGGGCATTTATCCTTTCAGATGAATTCAAAGGAATGCAAACAAAGTCTTGAATGGCCTATTCAAGTTTTTTAATAAACTAGTCTGTATTTTCATAGTTTGTAAAGTGTTTCTATGATTTTGTTCTCTTTTATCTGGACCAGTTTATCCTACAGAAGTTATTGAGATAATGGCTAGACACCATCTTTCAGTTTCTAGCCTCAGTTAATTTCTGACCAGTGCCTGCTGTCTTTTTATTGTTCCAGTCCTGTCTATTGGCTTATATAACTGTTCTTCTTTCCTGATGTTTACTTGACAACCCCAAATTAATTTCATAAAGCTACTCCAATGATAGGTTATTAGGTCCTCTGGCTATCTTAGTAAGTTATTTCATACCTGTGCTAGTGATAAATTCATTTTCCTTGAAGAAGAGCTCTATGTATTATTGTAGATGAGGCCTCCCAAACCTTGCACAACTGGACACTAAGAATTTGCTACTTTTTCTCTAGTGTCATCTTAAAAAACATTGCTCTTGTAGACTCCTGCAGTTGTCTGGTGATTCCAGAGCAACTTTGCTGAATCTTTTCCAAACGAAAGTTTTAGTTCTTAGCCTTCAATGCAAGTTTTGATTTTCACTACTGTGTGTCACTTCATTTCAATTCACAAATATTCAGTTCTTTCAGTGGGTTTTCTTGTCCTCTTCTCTGTTTATGTATGCCTCTTTGGATTGCCATCAATGCACTCCCATGTTCTAGATCCAGCACATAAATCAAAATAGGAAACAAAATCAATCCCTTGTGAAATTGTTAATAATGCCAATTCCCTCCTGGCCCTTTGTTTCAGATTCACAGACTACTTTCTCCATTTTTATGTTATCTCCATTTTTATGTTATCTCCATTTTTATGTTATCTCCATTTTTATGCATTGGGCTTCATGCTAACAAATGCTTTATTTAGTTAGACATTGCGCTGTTTACTAGACCCAACGACAGAATCAGGATCAGCATCTTTCTCCCTGGCAGATATCTAGCAAAATAATTGAAAAATCCACTAGCAGACTGATGTTCTTAATTATGCCTGGCTTAAGTAGTGCATCAGTTTTCCTATTAGTTGTAGCAGCAGAGGTGAGGTCAGCATTCATGGCTGGGGTAGTTGTGGTTTTGGAATGGGGATTCCATTGGTTTGCCCATAAATAATTTGGGGTTTGTGTTTTTAGAATGTCTGCTTTATTTTGCAGTGAGAAAACATTCAAAACACATCTTCTAATTAAAAATTATGCTGGGGCTTTCAACAATATACAGATGTTCCGTATTTTGTTCACGTATTATCCCAGATTTGGATGGATAGCACTTGACTAAACTGCAAGACTGAGACTATCTTGTCCTATACTGTCAGAGTAGCCAAGTCCAGGGCAAATTGGGTTTTCCTTAATCTGAATAGAATTTTTTGTTGCTTTTGTTTGGTTGTTGAGAATTCTTTTAAGGCAGGAGTGCATCCCTGAATGACAGCTTAATAGAAAATCTCCAGAATTTGGGATATTGGCTCTGTCACACCCGTAATGAGTCTGCTTTGTTTTATGGTCATGTCTGTCAGAGTGTACCAACAGCTAGTTGGCTACAGCTTTAGGTCTCCTACCCAGAACCACATATGGCAAAGCACCAAAATTAAGTCTAGCATCTGAAAACAAAAAAATTCTTATTACATCATTCTTCACCTCTGGAATCCAGCACAGTGTCTATTACTCTCTTTATTAATACTTCAGGCATCCCAAGCAATACAAACAGCACTATTTTTGGCCTCATCTAAAAATGGTCATAATATCAAGGAGAGCTTCATACTGGAATCCTGTCTGCAAGGAAGATGCACCTCATGTGGGATGATATTCTTAATCTTTCAATCACATAAACCAGCCAGCAGCTTCTCTCACTGGCACAAACAGCATTTCCCATCAGGGCAATGAGTCTTTCAGACTCTGAGTTTTCCTGCTTGCAGTTCAACATTAGCATTTGGATTGAGGCAGCTGGATCTGAGCAGGTTCCAGGGCCCATTAAACTTCATCATCTTGAAGTTCACTGGCATCAATGTTATTTAAAAAAACGCAACACACATTCCACATGTGCTAAGTATAACTTTCATCACTACAAGTATTTCCATATTCAAAAAATGTGAATTTATATTTGATTTGTGCTTTATGAAAGAAACTACTATACGAAGTTTCCATTTTGGCTAAGTAAGTGCTGTTTAATTTGTAACTTCTCAGAGGATTAATTACAGAAAGAGAAACAATAATGACAAATGGAAGGATTTGTTTATCCAGATTGATTTAAAAATAAACAGGATAATAGGGCTGGCCATTAATCTGAACTGGTGCTAAAGGACACAAACCTCTTTTTCTGGGTGGATAGGTGGGTCTGGTTAAAGCTAGCATATCAAAGAAACTGTAGGTAAGATCAATAAATAAAGTCAAAGAATTAAATAATTAATTTATTTTTTAAAATATCTGTGTCTTGTATTCACAGAATTTGGAGTTCTTCAAAGATATTCTGCCCTTCGCACAACCACTTCGGTATTTAAAAACAAGATGAGGCCATATTTCTTTTGAATGAAAATAGGATTTATGTTGGAAGTTATTAGCTGAATCCTTAAAGGACTTTTTGAAGTGACATTTCCACGGATTAAGTTGCAAAAAGCTTAGGTATGATTTATTTATATTGATAATAACAATCAAACACAATAATGTTTTTATTCACATCTTTACATTCTACACTATCACCCACCCCCACCTGGCAAACTGGTTTCAATTCTGGTCACCTTCCTGTTAACTTTTTCCCTGAAAACTGATTATTAATTCTGACTCTTTGTTTTTGGTTTCTTAGTCTGTTCTAATTCATGGCAGTGTTTCACTTCTCACCCCAATTCAGTTGCTGTAAGATTTTTTATGTAGATTCCACTTGTGAATGGCGAAAGAGTCCTAAAGGGAACTTAACAAGTAATTTTTTTTTTAAGAGATTAATGAAGATAAAAATATAAAAACATAGTTGCAGTGTAAATTTAGAAAATAATGATACAATGAAAATATTAAAATTTCTGTGCTGTTATGGAAATGTACCCATAATAGCTCTGAAGCAGCACATGAAACCCTGAAGGTGAAACAGAAAATGAGTGACTAACTCTGGGAGCTCAGCCAACCACTGATTGCAGGGAGTTTAGATCTAAGGGGGAGTTAGGTGCTGAGTGGACATACTAAACATAGTGATTAGAAAAGGAAAGAATTAATAAATACAGAACATTCATAAAATGAACCTCTAAGGTGATGGATGGTGCAAAAGGAAAGTTCTTGGACCATCAGAATTCTTAGTCGTTTACACAATTCAGTAAGTGAAAAGATATCACATGGAAAAAGGCAACATGACTTCTAAAGCATCATAGATATTTGCAATATTCACAATATCCCTATTTATAAATTAAGAGGGTGAAAGACACATATTAAATGCAGTTTGACATTTGACCAAAGATATGGCACATAAAGATTTTGCACATCAACTGATATTCCTGGATGCAAAAAAGGAATGCTGAATTGGATTTCCTGTGGCACAGGAACTTGGAACAACATGAAAGTAAAAGTTTTGGAACAGCAGTCAATCTAGAGATAGAAAGTGACATCAGTGAACATGAAGTGGCATACATAAAGAAAAGGAAAGGTAGGACGGGGCCATTTTGTTTTCTTACTCCCAACAGGTACAACTACACTGACAAGATGAAGGAGAATGAGCCAAACCAGAGATTGGCTGAAGCTGTCAGCACAAGTATTGACAATAAGCCAAATTGTGAAGGTGACTCATTATGAAGACGTAAACAATCCTGGTCGGTGACTCAGTGGTGAGGAAGCTTGGCTAAGACATCTGTAGCCCATATAAAGAAAACAGGATGATGAGATTTCTCTAGGGTACGGTAAGATAAACTATGGGACAATAATACTGCACGTGCCTATGATAGCCTGAAGAAAGTTGGGACATACTTACCCTTTATAGCTCATGAAGGAATGTACATAACACCAGCAAAGGAAGATTTGATTGGAATTTGCCTGGGGAATCTGAGAGGAGTGCTGGAAATGGATATAGTGTGAATCTTCCGAGAGTCTGTGGAGGAAGGAAGAGGGTGGATGATGAATGTCATCATGTAGGCAATGAACTCTGCAATGCAGAGAATATTACACAGTTTGATCTATTAATTCTTATGGCTTGGAAACCACCGTCTGTGTGGAAGGTCCATCTCCTTTCCAATTTCAAAAACTGCAGTGTGTGCCTGAGGAACATATTTTGTGGGAGTTATGCTCCATAGATGATGGGGATGATTTTCAGTGAAAGGTGAATATTATGCATCTGTATACCACTTAAAGAAGCACACTGAACAAGACAAAAAAACTATCACTGATCGTGTGATAGTGATCACCAAAAATCATGCGATGCCTAAAGCAAAAAACTTTACAGAATCATTAGAATAACTAGAAAGCAAACATATTACACATTGTTTCAGTCTGCATGAGAAGAGAAAGCTGTAGGTAAATATTTTTGAAAAATCACTTGCAATCTATGAATTATATGGAAATTAAACCCTTCTGTTTGTGGTGTGCTAATGGAAAACTAGGAATCAGGGACCACAGGCAAAACTACAGATTGGTTCGTCATTATTTGTAGGCACAACAAATCAAAGATCCCTAAAGCATTCTGTAACTTATGAAGACAACTAAGAGTTTAGCACCTCTGTGAAGACTAACAAACATACAATATCAGAGGTGTTCTGCAGTAGACACCACAATGAGATACTATTTTTGAGTAGTTTGAGAATATTGGGCAGTATTCTTTGATTCTAAAGGCTTTTACTTATTTTCTTTCCCTAGACATCTCTTAGAGAAATATTGCTTCACCTTCCACTACTCCTATTTTTCAAAATGGTTTCTCACACTGTTGCCATTCTATCACAAAACTAATGGACTTTATGTCACAGACATTGCTTCTGCAGGGGTGGATTTAGCTGTTGTGTCTGAATTTTGTGGCCACTGTTGAGGGAAGTGTGTGCGTGGCTCATTCCCACACCTGTTTCCTCTCTGTGTTTCATTGCCAGGGAGGTTCACCGAGGTCTGTAGAGGAGCCTGGGTCAAATGATTCTTCTGTAAAATGTTTCTCTTTATGTCTATCTTCCTCTTTGTACACGAGAGAAACAGAAGGAAAATATTGTTAGGAAGTTTTTAATGAAGGAAAATAGAATTACAAGAGTATTTCTCTGCTGAGAGGAGAGCTGGTGTTCAATTATCCCCTTGTCATAACTCTATTTTTTTCTGTTCATTAAAATTGGAATATTTTGCAGTTTCTAGGGTACTATTAGGTAAAAAGCTAAAGTTGCAAATGATGCCAAGAATTCCTCTCAAGAGATCAGGAAATGTTACCTTCTTGGCTACTGCGATGAAACCCGAAACTTTTGTTTTGGAGTTACATTTTACAGACTCCAATCCTGTTTGGTATTTGGTAAATGTATCAATTTGTCAACTTAACACTGGCCTTCTGCAGCATTTTCTCCCAATGAATTCCTATTAAAACTAATGCAGGGAGGGTAAATTCCTCCCTATCATGAGTAAATGTACCAGAGTTTGGTCCTAAATGAACTGGTAGCTATGTACTTGCAATTCTTCCTAGCTTCTGACAAAGACCTGACTGAGCTGGCTAAGCCAGCAAAGGAGCAAAGAACTTAAATTCTCAAGAGCTTGAATCATGTAACAAAACTTTAAAAAAAAACACTGACTGGGTGTTTTGAAGGAACTGGGGAGATTTTGGCCACTGTTGGTTAAGAAATAGGCCATTGTCTGTATTCTTTCTGCTTTTATAGAACATATGGGTTTCTAAATTCTTTTAAATAAGACCTAGATAAAAAACTACTTTTGAAATTGCAATGCATGCTGCAGAATACTGATAAAATTCTCTCTACCTTGACTTAGATGTATTTCAGAGGTAGGGTTCTTTTGTTGTCAGTCAAACATCTGGAAGAAAATTAATTTCACTAATTTGGCACAGCCTTAAATTCTAAGCATCTGAGAATAAGATTAATTGGGTAGTTTGAGCACAGCTCTAAGTTCTGGGAGAGCATCCTGCACTGTCTATTCAGTAAAAAGCATTGTCTGGAATGTTATTGCTCTAAGCTGCATGGAACAAAAAAAGCAAAACATCTGGCAGGATTGGTATACCTTAGGAAGACTTTCTACTTGCATTCATCCAGCTGGCAATCAGTGCTGTACCACCTGTAAGACAGATAAATACAATGAATGCCTTCATTTTTTCCCAAAATAAGATTCCAACAATCTGAGGAGATATATTAAAAAAAAGTAGGAACATTAAAATTTTCTCTCAAATAAGGCGATAACTGAAAAGAGATTCTGGAATAGCACTGAAGGAAAAAAAGTTGTCTCATTAAAAATAAGAAGAAATTACCTTAATTCTAGATGTACCCTTTGTGGTTTTAACTGGTCCCATCCCAAACACTGTTTCAGTTGCTTTCTTAATCATGGGAAGCTAACAGTTGTTTATCTGCTGAACAGATTCACACTCTTCAATCTTATAAATAAGATTTTTTTTTCAATTATTTTTTGAAATTCAGGACCTGGATTGCCAAAGCATCTCAGTGACTTTGCTTTACTTTTAGATAGGCTCCCCAGGTATGTTAATAGCAAATGAGAAAATATCCAGATCACTTAATGCCTCCTGAAAACCCCACATCCAGTGCATATCTGCCTGATGTTCTATTCCCATATACAATAGCATGATGGCAAACACACCGGATATGGGGTTGGTCATGAGTCACCATGACAGTTTCTCAGGGGGCCCAGACCATGAATAACCCTCAATAAGCTAAATTAGGTAGCAGTGAGGGAGGACCTTTTAACCCAGTCTGTTGCTATGTTTCAAACAATCCAGTGTGTTTCTATGCTTCATGCACATACTCCTTGTTAATATGCTGGGCCAGCTACATATTTCACAGTTAGCATCACAGAGGAAGTGAGCTTACTAATCGGATGTTACTTGCTCTGTCCCTCTTGGGTAGCTGGAAAGAAAGAAAGAAAAGGAAATTTTATATTGTTAACTCCTCAAAAATTTTAATGCCTGCTTTTAGCAGAGCTTTATTGACAATGCACTAAAAACTATGAAATCATGAACAAAATATAACAAATGAGCCATCCTGGGATTTCAGCTATGGTCCTTTTATCTGCAGTGCGTTGAAAAGCAGGACCTTGTATGAGAATTGCAGTTAACTTCTAATTTGTTTTTAGTATCAGTTCTGTAATGCCTCCAATGTTTCTGTCACTCACTATGTTTTTGTTTGGACTAACTGGAGAACTCTATCCAGTTTTCAGGGTTGTAGCAGAGATCTATCAGTTTAAAGACTTCTGCATATCTTACAGACCTTATGACCAGGAAAGTTAATATTTTGAGAACAAATCTTTCCTAGATCATGCAATCTCTATCAGGGTTTAGCTGATGATCCATTTTGCGTTATTTTTCATCAATTATCAAAATTTGCAAGGCTGCATTTTAGAACACTAGTATTTTTTTCTTTTTTTCCTGGCCCTGAATGCTTGGTTTCTTAACCTCAGTTTTGTTCCAACCTATTTTTGAATCCCTTTGCATATTTCAGTGATATATTACTTATGAGATAACATGAACATGTAGAGTTTTAAAAAAATCCCCTCTGACTTGTGGGTCATAAGGGGCTTTTTTTGTTTTACTTTTTCAGGGAAGTTTGGGTTGTGTGTTCTATTAACAGCAATTGCCTGAATTGCTGTGCTTCTGCCACATATTGGACTTCACATCTCTAGGCTGACACCTGTTATTTTTTGCAATAGCCACTTCTCACGTTCTTTGAAGTTGTGACAGGTGTTGCAAAACATAGAGGGTTTTTATATCATGTTGGCTTAGTTCTTATTAAAACCAGAAAATATCTTTTTTCAATTACTTTTTGTGCTTGAAAAGGCCTCCTCTTCCCATGGTACAAAGGAAATGGATATTTGTTTCAGGGTTCATATGTTAAAATTAAGAAGAAGCCAGGTCTAAAACAAACAGAGAAGTAATGATCCCTACCTTTCTTGTGGTTTATTCCATAAATGAGTTTTTATCACACTGAAACATGAGAGGGGAGACATTGTGTCTTGGTTGAGAACACTAGAGGACAACAGTTTTTGGGTTAGTAAATATTTTCCATTTCTTTTGCACTGTACAGTTCCGTCACATCTGTCACAACCCTTGAAAATTCTCCTTGTTTAGTGCTGAGCCAATGAGATTCAGCTTGGAAACCTTTCAGTGTTCTTTTCCCTTAGCTTATCTAATTTTATTTCAAAATCAGATTAGAATACAAAGGGGAATGAAGTTGTTTTGACTCTATTCCTTCTTCTTCATGATTAATAAAGACTGATTTTCTCTCTCTTTTTTAAATCATTATTTTATTTGCTATACATTTGATAGAAAGAACAGAGTACTAGTTTATGAAGAGGAGTGTTATCTGTGGTGTGGAAGAGTTAATGAGGAGAAGTTTCTTACAGATCTGAAGCAGAAGTAACCTAGAGGTTCACATCCTTGGCTATAAATTCATGAGCTGATCCTTGGGGACTGAAAGACATATGACTTTTTTCTTTGTGATTTCCTCAGAGTTCTACCCTTAAATCCAGCCTTCTCAGAAGCATGGCCTAATGCTCCCTGGGTGCATTCCCTGGTGCATTTCCCTTGCTTGTAAGTTTTTGAAAAATCATGCCAGATCGTGTTGCTATAACATTTTAACCTTGCTCCACTTGGGAATCAATAGCTTGCTTCAAACACCAGTTGACAGATATTGGTCTTCCTGTTGACTTTCTAATATTATGAATTACTCAGATTTCTGTTATAGAATAATTTCAGAATAATTTTTAGAACAATTGCATGCCTTGCAACTGCAATTTATGTGAACAGTAATGTTCCTGTTTAGCACAGGATTTAAGCATATGCTTCAATTTAAGCTTTTGTTTTATTGAACACATTCAGAAAATGCTTAAATGCATGTTTATGTACTTTACTGAACTAGGGTCATTGGGTACTATTTGAACTGGTAAATTCTCAGTATATATTTTAAAAATGCAGGATAGTATGTTTTGGTAGTACAAAAGCTGTCAGTAAAGCTGTTAAGTGTTCTCTGCTTCATTTACTTCTTCCACTTCATTTTATGACACATATTACAAATTAGGAAGGATATCAGAATTTAAAAAAAATACTGGTCACTTGATCTCATTTGTTTTACAAATTCAGTCCATATTTTTAAAAATTGTAGCATAATGCTCAATGAACAATTTTGATCTTTCTTCCCTGGTGATCAGGGACAGGACCCAAGAGAATGGCATGAAACTGTGTCAGGGGAGGTTTACACTAGATAAGAGGAAAATGTTTATCACCCAAAGGGTGGTTGGGCACTGGAACAGGCTCCCCAGGAGCTGGTCACAGCACGAAGTCTGGCAGAGTTCAAGGAAGATGTAGACAATGTTCTCAGGCACATGGTGTGGTTCTTGGGGTGTCCTCTGCAGGGCCAGAAGTTGGACTTCGATGACCCTTGTGGATTATCTATGATTCTGCAATATATTTCTAAGGCCATTTGTATTGCTATACCTGTTTGTATGTTTATTTTTTTATGTTTGAAGGAATCAGGAAAGACGTCATTACTTTCTTCCATTTTATTTCTAAGACTTCTGCATACTAAACATTTTTAACTAAAAGCTCACTTCAGAAACTATTTGGTAGATTCTTAGCTAGCGTGTTTTGAAGGCTGACAGTGTCCAAGCCAATAATTGTAGCTCTCAGAGAACGTGCTTGTGTAGCTTTTGGGTTGGAGCTGGGTTGCAGCCAGCTGGGACCAGAGACACAGAGGATTTGAGGGAACTGCTTGCACCTGTTTGCACAGGCATATCTGTAGTTTCACTAGGTATAATTCACCTCACAGGGCTGGAAAAAAGCCCACACATTTTTCAAATCCCACTGGAGCCTTACTTTGAGGATTTAAGTGATAAAGAGGTCTCCTGAGACCCATATATTCAGTGATAAATTTTACTCATTTATGAATGCATATACTATGCCTGCATGTTTTTCTGAGGTGCTACCCATAGGTACTGCATTTCTCTGATTGCTAAAGCTATTAAACTATTAACAAACTGAAAAACCCTCGATGCCATTTAAATGGATGGTGTACCTTTTCATCAATAATGCCTACTGTGTTTTCAATCCACTGAAACTTAAGGTGTTTCCTGCAGCAGGTGATATAGAGCAATCCCAGATAAAGCTTTAATAAATATATACAAGAAAAAAAGAATCAACATTTTGACATTAAATATGTTAAATTCTGTGAGTGTCTGGTGTATTTCCAGAAGGAAAACTTCTCCAAATATAGGTTAGCACCTTCAGGAACAAAAATTAGGAAAATCATTCTCTTTAAAAATAATCATGTCGGCTGTGAGAACTCTTAAAAAGCAAAGTTATTAAGGCAAAGTTGTATGCAGCTGTTTGGGGTTATTTGAGGGTTTTTTAGCTTTTATTGTAAAATGGTATAACACTGATGTTGCTTTAGCAGTTTTGTTTCTGCTTTGGGAAACCTGTTTACATCTACAGCCTCATTTGAGGAAAACAAGGTTTTATGACTTAAAGATAGATAGGCAATCTTGTATTCTTCTTGAGAATGTACATATCTTGTGGTCCAAGTTGGTAGTGTTAAAAGCACACAAATATTTTTTAAAGTTGATTTTTGTGTGTTTGGATTCCAAGGTTTCTTTAGAAAGATTAGTACCTGTGAAGGAAAAGCTGTGTTTAAAGTTGCCCTTAACTTAATCCTGTTAGGTGTTGAGCATTTGTAGTACCTATTAAAATAAGGAGGATTTTCAGGGTTGGGCTGCCATTCATTATATCAGCTTTCACACCGCACTGAGGTTTTAATCAGAAATCATTTGTAAGTGTAATTTCTCATGACTGAATTTCTCTTGCACAGCAACCTGTCATATTGCAGCCTGTTTGAGATATTTAGCCAGGAGCTGGAGTAATTTTGCCCGTGCCTGGAGTAATTTTCATGCATCCAGACAGAAAACCTACTTGGAAAAGTACCTTTAGCTTTGCATGGAAACCAAAACTATTCCAATAGAGGAGTCTGTTACTGAAGCAGGGCACATATACTGAGAACTGAAAAACACATCTTCTGTTTAGGTGTGTAGTGATTTCCTCTGGCTTTTGCTGTCACAAACAATGGTCCAGCCGTTACAGGTATCTGTTCTTAACCACCACTTATCTACTTCTCCTTACTGGCAGGAGAAACAGTCTTTGCTTACATGTAGCTTTTACATAAGGAAAAATGCTAAAATAATCACGTGCCACTGAATGCAGTAGCCATCATTTGGAGAGTCAAAAGAAGAAAGGCAGGAACTCTTTCAACAGTCTTATCTGTTGTTTCCTTTAAAAAAAATTAAACATGTGCAGAAATCTCGATATCCCAGAAGAGTAGCTAGAAATGAGCAGCTTCTGCTACACCTGTCCCTTAATATTTTTGAAACAATGCTAGACCTTGTATTTTGCAAAGTATTGTAAATATAAGCTACCCTTTAATTCAAAAAACAAAATTTTCCAAGGCAATACTTGTTAACAGGAGAAAAGGAGAGGGTCTGCAGGGACTGGGAAGTATTTTCATACTGTTTTCATTTTCTAATACAATGCCCTTGGAAAAAAAGGCAGAGGATGACATAATAAATTTGGAATTCCAAGGTCACAAACAGGAATTCAGACAACAAATGGGAGGGTTTAGGAATGTACATTGTAAAATAAATCTGTCAAATTTAAAAACAAAAAGTTTGTATTGAAATAGGGTATTTGCAGGGAGATATTTCTATGGTAAATCCAGCTCTTTTCCTAATTAATTATTTGATATATTTTCTGATTTGTTGCATTCAATGTTGTCAATGCAAATATTAAGAGGTTTTATAATTTTTTTCTCAAAAACTGACCAGTGGTCTCTTAATCTTGATATTTATCACTCCACAGGAATGCTTAATTCAGTTTTCAAGTTCCATATGACACAGTAGAATTTTCTGCATCTGTGTAGGTAGCAGCCATCTGTGTATGTAGCAGTGATAAAACTTTATAGAAAACTACATGACAGGAAGTTTTTGAGATGGAATTTTGAAAGTCTTTTCTAGAAGGGATATTAGTAGCTTTTTTTTTTTTTTTCCTCTCCCTTTGTACCTGGGGTTTTGGCATTAGGATGACCTAAACAAGAGCTGGAACTGCTGCTTCTTTAATGAGATTTTTCAACCTTATTTTTTGTATTAGCTTGCCCAGACTAAAATCATAAAAATCTACTGTACTGTATAAACTATGTACTATTGTTAAAAAGTGCACTTTTGCTTTGTAGGCTACCGTACCTATTTGTTCCTGTTTCCTTAATATTGTTTTCTCCAGATGTTGGAAGTTAAAACACCCTTGTTATTTTTTCCAGTGTCACTCTTTGTTACTTTCCATAGGCAATGTTCACCAAAGCCAGGCAGTAGAGGAAATAACAGTTGTGTTACCCTCAAATTATGGGCATAAAAATAACCTTAATAAAATAGGTATTAAGTGACAGCACTTTACAAAAATCCAGGTCTAATTTACTCTAGCCTAGAAAGCAATAACTTAAGGGACCTCAGACATGCATCCATGGACTTCAGATAATCTGTGGCAGAGCGACAGTAGCTGGATGATGACAATCCCAGCTTGCTGTCGATGGCGCATTCCAGGAGAGGCTGACAGGGTGTGTTTGTGCTAGATACTTTTCTGCCTGTAACCCTATTGTTTGCTTGTAATTAATATTCCATTATAGATCTTCTAATTCTGCCAGAGAAACCCTCCCTTCTCCTTAATAATAATAGTAGTAACAACATGACTAATAATAAAAAAAATCAGCCACATTCTGACTTTGCAGACAAAGTTGTCACCCTGGGTTTACTCTCCTTTTACCAGGCCTTTGGTTCCTGCTGTTCACAGAAAGCTGCAGATGGCTGCCTCAGCAGGAAGCCCTTCCCCCTTCCTTAATGGAACTCGTGGGAATGCGGGGATCCTGGAACCAAAGCCCTCCTTCCCTTCCAAACCTCCTCTCCAAACCCCTACTGAGTAAAAGGAAAAAAATCCCCACATCCCTGGAAACATTTTTGCCAGCCTGTTTTTCAGTAAAAACTTAAATTAACCACTTCACTCCTGATTATAATAAAGATTTGTTATTGAAACAGCTTCTCTTTAATGTACTGAATCATTTCCACCCGCTTATTGAAGTCGTCCATTTGGGTTGAATTATAGCGTCCCACTTCCATTATGTAATAATTTCAAATAAATGAAAACAGGTTTGAATTCTCCAACAATTAGCAAAGTTTTAGCACATTTCCCCTCCCCCCACTCCTTCCCAGACACCCCTACAAAAAGTGAGATTAAAAACCTCAAAATTTTGGTGAAGTCACATCCTAAGTTTTCTTCTCTTGTTAAAATCTTCTCCCAGATTTCCTCAAAGACATCATATGGGTTAAGTTACGACTTCACTTAATTTTTATTTTCAAGTGAAAAATAAAAAAAGCTTAACCATTGTGATTTGATATTAGAAATGGAAGAGTTAAATGCCTGAACAAAGCACTCCATTTATAATTTTTGTTAGGGGTTCCACACTGAGCATTAGAGTGAGGTGTGTCTTATAAAGAGGGTGTTTATATTGGATTTGATATAGTTAAGAGATTCAGCTTACATATAATAGTCTCCTCTAAGAAGAAGCATAAACCAGAATGAGTTCAGTGGGATTTGCTGAAGTATAAAATATAGTATAAAAGGCTAATCTTATAGACTAGTATCAAGCACCAAGGAATTCATCCACTACAGAAAGGGAATGAAAAAATGGGGCCAAACCTGTAGCTTTTATATTTTGGAGGTCTTAAAGCCTCTAGCGTGGTCTATGCTTGCTCTTTTGACTAAAGGTAACATGAGTGACTGAAGGCAGTTGAAAATAGTCCATAGTTCAAAGGATTTTAGGTATGTTTCTTACAAAAAAAATTTCATTAAAAATCACACATCATATATGTGTTGCTTTCATTAATTCAAATGGTTGTCTCAGACCTGAAGAAAATGTGGAAAAATAACAATGCAGAATGCGAAATAGAAATTTCGCACTAATTAATCTGCTATAAAGAAGATTGCTAGTGTCTCTTGCAGAGCCTTAATAATCCTGAATTCAGTATTTAGAAGTTTATAGTAACTTGTTGTCTAAATAAACAATCACTGGAATACAAGAAGGATTTTGGATTAGAATGGTGAGTTTAAAAAGGTCAGACAAGCCTGTTAATGAAGGTCATCCTGTACAGCTCCAGTAATTGAGAAGATGCTGGGCAAGTGGGGAAGGGTGGAGGAAGAACTGTTCAGCATCTGACTTAGGCAGTTTGGATTCAGTTCCACCTTCAGTGTGATACTGAATGTTTTAGTTTCCCAACGCCCAGAGAAAAACCTAAACCTCTTAAATTGGGATGTTATAAATACTGCAGAAGTAAGGAAATAAAGAAGCATACAAAAAAGAATTCTTAAATAGTAAGGACTATATGATGTACCCTGAAGGCCAGCAGGGATTAAAGCAATGGTTTCATTAGCTTTGGAGTAAGAAAAGTTCAGGGAGGACTGTAGAGTGGAAAAATAAATATACATCTGCACTTAAATGCTAGTCTAAAAAGAGGAACATATGGTAACCTCTGGATGCCAGCTTATCTTAATGAAGGTTGCAAAGCCTGTTACATTTGATATAAAGTCTGAATGAAGACATATAAATATTACACAGCTTCCTAGAACTGATGGTATCACACTCCAGGGTTGTTACTTTTGAGTTCATTTGCTGCCAATAGGGCCGTGATTCAAAACACCGTCAAAGGCTGAAAGTTTCCAAAACTGCATCTGTGTATGTAATTGTTAAGGAATCTTTAGAAGTACATATTAGGAATGAGAGGGCTTAACAGGAGGAATGGATAATTTTTGAAAGCAGTTGACACTGCATGTGTCAGCTTGGAAAAAACAAAACCAACATTCCTGCAAAGCTAGTGAGTTCTGTTTGGTGACATATATTAGGGCAACACCAGTAGGAAAACAGGAATGAATAGAAACATCATTAAAAATAGAAGCACTGAAAGGGCAAACAGAAGATTATTTTTTTTATTTGCCAAATATGAATGCTATTATCTATCCAATAATAAGAAATAAGTGGAGAGTGATGTCGTCATTCTGTATTCTTGTCAAATGGTCAGCATTTGGGCTTCGTGGTTTTCAGAAACAGATTTATTGCCCAAGATGAGGGGAAAGTTCTAGAAAATCCACTCCATAAAAAATGTTTTTGTGCATGATCTCATTCATTATGACTTTTACTATACAGCAGAAAGAGAAGTGATCATAGTAGAGATACTTGAAAGGTGAAATGTGACCAAATGCTCCTTAAATGTAATAGATAAAGCATGAATTGCATTTCAGGAAAGAAAAGTAGTTACCCTGGAAATACTTTAAATGTTTGCATGTGTAATGGTTCTCCAAGACCCAGCACACTAATGATGGGCCATTGCGCTGAGCTGAAAAGGAAATCCATTCCTGTACACTGCCCCTATCCAAGTCCATTAAGAAATAATGGTTATAAGATGAAAGTCGTGTTAGGGTTTCAGTGAAAATGTTTGGCACACCAGGATGAAAAGTCAACAGTCTGCTTTTAACGAGAGACACTGGAAAAACTTTGGTTAACATACCACTGAAAATATTAATTCTCCTTAATGGCAGGATGCAACAAAGCTTTTTATAGTTTTTGATCCATGTCATAAATTTGGCCATAACAAAGGGATACTCCAGCTTTAGCTCACTGGCAGAAACGTTAGCTGTTTCCCAACACTAAAAGGTTAGTCCTTTGGATTCTCTCTAAAGTGCCAAAGGGCCAAATTCTTTGCATGGAAATAAAATGACATTGGCAAAAGAATGAGAGTAAAAAGGAATCACAGTCAGTGTGTAAACTGTAGCAGATTTAATTCAGGACTTCCATTTTACGTCCACTGCCTTGCTAAGGGGTGGAAATAAGATACAAATAGGAACATATATTTTAAGATGAAATGTAGAGGGACGGTGACAATATGATGTAGATGTTCCAGCTGTTTCCCAACTATTTCTGGTCAATAATCTAGTGGAAATATCTATGTCTGTGTGCTTTTTCTTTGTGTAATTGGATATTATCATGTAGTAAAAGGGGAAGTGTTTCTTTTATCAGTTCTGTGCAATGAAATTTGGAATCCTTGCTGAATCAGAATCTCTTCTCTGAAACAATGTTTCATTTGTTCAGCTTATGGATATTGAGTTGACTGTTTAGTAAAGCTGATGTAAAAACTTGATAATTTATTACTTCAATATCAAAGGCACCTACTAGCTAATACTACCTTTGGTCCTGGTACAACATGATCTATTTCCTTTACAATAAATAGGAGTGAACAATAGAAATTACACCACAGAAAAAGTTCTTGTTCAGGCACCTTACAAATACAGCATTGTTCCATAAACAGTAAATTTCAAATACAAAAAAGCTGCAAGTTTGTCAAAGTGTGACTGATTTATGCATGGACTAAATTTCATGCCTAATGGCTTTGTCTATAACAGGAGTAAGTCTTTATGCTGAATATTCACTTTAAAATCTCAAAACAGTACAGAAATACTCTATTCTGTGATCTAGTTTTCAGATCAGGAAGCCTAGAAAATCAAAACAGTTGTTTGGCAGATAAGTGGCTAGAATTAAACTGGGGATCCCATGAATCCCAGCATAATGCTGTAGTAATTTCTCTTTCCCAGTGTTAAGTGTCTGCTGAAAGGCCCTTTTCTAAATTCTTCCTAAATTGCCCTCTTGGTTTCTTGTCTTGCTTTTTTACCCAAATAATTTTATGTCCCCCAGTTATTTTCAATCAGTGAACTAAATGATCAGCTCTGTTGGTGCCAATCTACCCTGCCATCTGCTGAAAAGTGAAATACATGTTTCAGAAACTAAAACTAGAAAGTGACTTGGTAGTAGTCAATGGATTCTGTCCACCACAGGTCTCCAGCAGGAGCATTGTTTGAGACTCCTGTGAATGTGGTTGTTGCTGGAAACCACAAGGATAATCCATGGAAAATCTTACACAATCCTACAATTTGAATATCTGTAGGTAACTGTCATGATATCAAAGGACCTGAACATTAATGCCATTGATTAAACCATTCTTTAATTTTTTTTTTCTGTCCTGGGGCTTGGTAGCACCATCTAAGTCAGCCATTTGTGAGGACACTGTCATCTCTGCACATTAAAACTCTGGGAATAATGCAAGCTATCATTTCATGTTTGGTCCTGTAGTCTAATCTTGATTCTACACACTTTTTTGGAAAAGGCTAACAGTGGGAGGCTCTGTGGTTCTGTCCTTAGGATAAAAACACACCATTATTTCTCAAAGTATTGGTTCTTAACAATAAGAAAACCGCTGTAATGTACAGAGGTGTGATAAATAATATCTTGAGTCACTGATCTTATCTGTCACCGTGAAAATTCTTCTCCATGTTTGAATTAACGTACAAAACTATTTGAAATTTTCTGCTCATGTTAATTTTCCTCCCTTATTTTCATTATGAAGTAGCACAACATTGACAACTTGAGTGTGGAAAAAATAAGCTAAAATTTTCCTATTAAATATGGGGGAAAGACATAACTTTACTTAATTTATATAAAATATTGCGTTTTGTACCATTTTCTTTTCAAATCTTCCCTTTTGAGTCTATGAAATTGATTGTGTAAAGCAACAATTTTGGTTTGACCAGTATTCTCTAAAATTTTCCCTGTGCTTTAGGAAAAAAAGAGGGTGCAAAAGGAAGAGAAGGAAAGAGGGAGGAAAAACTTGAAAGATTGAGATGATTAAACTATTCAATAGTCATAATGTTTATTAATGAAAATGTTATCTTGTGCTTTGAACAGAGTGGAGAATTTACATGTCTTGTGATCTCCTTGCTGGCTTTCAGCTGACATTTTCTAGAAGCTAAGTTGAGGATGTTAGTAAGAGTCAGGGAAGTGCTCTGAGGAGTGAGAATACTATGTAGTAATTAATAAAAGAAGTTGAAAGGTGACTAGGAGCCTAAGGAGGTATCTCCTGTCATGTACTGTTATTTATATGTATTTTTCAAGGTATCAGCACTTCCAATCTTCCTGTGACTCCCTGTGATTGCTTTCAAAAAGTTATCAATTATGAGTCCCTCTCACACTTCAGCTGTGACTTTTTTTTGCTTTATCTTCTTAGACTATTAAAGAAACAAAGAACATTAGATAAAAACAAAACAAAACAAACAAAAAATTAAAATAACTTCAGTGAAATCTGTCACATTTTGCCAAGTGATTTACTTTATATGGGACATATATTTGACTTTACACAGAGATTACGAACTTGAATGATGCCTAATAGTAGTCTGGAAAAAGTTTTCAGTGAACATAAAAGGACCTAAATCTAGTTTATTTTATTAGTTGTTACTTTCTCATGTATGTTTTATTTTAACAAATCTCTTTAACAAAGATAGCTAAACGTTGTTCTCTCAGAGTACTGTCAGGCTCATTGGTCTGTATCTTTGGACTGGAAAGAGAGGGACACTATTGAGACTTCAGGTACTCTTTGAAGAATCAAAACAAGTCCTGGAAACCTGCACTTGTCTAAGGGGTTTGGAAATTTTCCTCAGTGGATGGGGCCTGTATGGGATTTCCATTGGCAGCTTCAACTCCCTGAGGCCAAAGCTACAGCTGAGATTTCAGGAAGTGGTAGACTTTTAAAAATCTATTTATTTATTTATTTAAATATTTTCTTTTTCGTTTAAACAGCAAAATGGGCCACTGGAGTCAACAATCAGCAGGCATGCTTTAGACCTGCCTGGGCATTGCAAACTAGGACAGAGCTGACCTAAAAACTGACAGACCATCACTGGTTTCACAATCAAATAATTTACACCTTACTGTTTCAACATCCTTTCAATAACTGGTGAATTATTGCCTCCTGTTCACAAGCACAGACTGGCTGACTCAACTGAGCTTTGCCATGTCCAGTTTCTCTGGTTTAAAGGAACCAAAGTGAGGCCTGCAACCTGTATGACTCCAGAGCTGAGAGAGGAGATGTGTGCTCAGGAGCCTTTTTTTGGTTAATTGTACAAGGACTCTGACAGAGTGTGTTTTAGAGCAAGCAGGTTGCATCACCCAAAAGATGGAGGAAAGAAAGAAACTGCTTTTCACAGCCAGGATCTGTTCTTTAGACTAGTAGAGGAGGGGCTTATTATCCTGTTTCTTTACTTGGCTCTCCATAAACATCTGGCAGCGATGCCTGTGTTTTCACTCACTAAATTTCTTAATTCTTTATTTGGTCTGAATACAGTTGCATTGCAAGGTTTGCCTGATGACTTCTGCAATCAAGCAAGTCAGTCAATAATGATTGTTACGCTGCAACAGCTACATACGGATGCTCAGTTTTATAAAATGGCAGAGTTACCTTGGATTCAGCCCATGCTAAAAACATCCATGGAGGAATTGCTACCAGCCCTACTGCACTTCATCCATTTATGTGGACATGCTCTGACTAATCCAGAGAGAAAATTTCTGGGTTTAACTCAATTATGTCATTGTTCAAAATGTATCTTGCATTGTGTAGGACATAAAAGATGTGTGGAAAGAGACAGGGAGTAGAGCAGGGTAAGGAATTCTTTGACGTTGCCCTGCCAGTGCTGACTGTCATCAATCTCACCTGCTCCTGACAGCAGTGGCACAACATATTTTTATTTTCAGGAGCAAATTTGTGTGAAAGAGGAGCTGCAAACCATAGAATCATAGACCAGTTTGGGTTGGAAGAGGCCTTGAAGATCATCTAGGTCAAAACCCTGCTGTGGGCTGGAACATCTTCCGCAGATTGCTCAGAGTCCCATCCAACCTAACCTTGAACACTTCCAGGGGTGGGGCACTCCTCTGGTTAACCCATTCCAGTACCTTACCACCCTCACAGTAAAGAATTACTTCCTAAAAGCTAACCTAAACCAGACCTTCTTTCAATATGAAGCCATTATCCATTGCCCTGTCATTATACGTTCTTGTAACAAGTCCTTCTCCAGCTCTCTTGTAAGCCTTGCTAGGTGCAGTAAGGCTGCTGAGTGCCCTGAAAGGATATAGAATAGATTAGATTGAACCAGCTGGATAGACTGGATTGAACAGCCACATGCCACATAAGGGTCCATGTTGGAGTACCACAGGAGACTACCACTGGACCCTGTGTCCTGGCACTGCCAGGCTTTACTGTCCCTGATCAACCTCCCCTAGAGCTCCTCCACCCTGCCCATCCCTGCTGTCTTAGCCCCCAGCTACAGTCTTCCCCTGCTGTGTAGGAGAAAGTTGACAATTTCGTCAAATTAGCAGGGTAAAAACAAATAAAAAATATGCTATATAAAGCAGAAATTAGATAAATCTTCCTGGCTTTAATGTGAGGATTGAAGCCTCTAGGCATTGAGGTGCAACATCTACAGCTGTACCCAAGGTGAGGGGATGTAAGAGATATAGGTCCATCTATTTGGACATCTAAAAGGACTGCACTTCCATTTGGCTAATTTTCTCTCACTACCTCTTCATTTATATCAACATACTTACCTGCGGAATAATATGCCAAACAAATTTTCCTTAAAGCTCAATGAGAACAAAAATTTTATTAGAAAGTGTTACTTTTGACCTTGGAAACTCAATACTGTAGTCCTTAACTTTCTCTATGTTTAATCATCTTCACTAATTTCCATGTTTAAGAATTGAATTTTACTGTTAGTGTTGGAAAAATAAGTCCTGCAAAGTCCTTGCCAAAAAGGCTGAAAGGCTTCCTCTTATTTTCCAGAATTTCTCCCTGCTTGTGCCTGTAATCTGCGCTTGAGTTTATCTGATAAGCAGGCCTCCTTAAGCCTTGATTGCAAAGACTTGTTTTTCAGGCCCTGTATCATTTTTGTGACCCTCTTTTGAACTCCAGGATTTGATATCCTCCCCAAAGTACAGACACAAGTATGGCCAAGTACTTGCCTTATGTGTGTTGAGAACAGCAGTTGGATTACTCCCTTCTCGTTGCTTAGTAGTCTCAGGTTTACACATCCTGAGAAAGTTGGGGGCTTTTTTGCCATTGCATAGCACTGACAGTAAGCTTTTCAGAATATCTTTTGTGGTAAAAAAAATTCCTAATGATTTCATTAAGGCACAGACTTTATCCTTAGTATTTGTATGTTAGCAAGTCTGCAATTTTCCAGGTTTACAGTCCCACATTCACCTGGGGAATGTTGGAGCTTCTGTTACTTTGAACAGACTATCTCATTAACTACATTTTGAAATCTCTTCAAAATGGATTGAAATGAGAAGTTCCAGAGTACTTATTCCAAATCTTCCAAAGGTGTACTCTACTCATAGAAGTACCCTATATTTCACTCATTGCCCCAGGGTTGGAAGAAAAAGGGGTCCTTCACATGCAGGGCTTTGGCAAAATGATAACACATCTGGTGATGTAAACCAGAAAGGTAACTTGATATGTTTGGTGTTTCCTCACCTTTTTTTTTCCCTGTATTAATATTTTGCTTTCTTTTCTCCCACTCCAAGAAAAGAGGGATGAAACCCAGTAGATGCAAGAAAAACATAAAACTAAGAGCTAGAAAAAATAATCAATATCACAACTAAATAGGGGTAGTTTGGATGAGCTGCCAGGTCAAACACTGTCATGCTTAAGTACAAAGTGAGAAAGCAGAAATGGGACTCGATTCCACCTTTGCCAAAACTGTGTTATGAGCCTGAGGAAATAGCTGATGTATGTCTTAGATTCTCTGTGTGTGAGTGGCAGCTGATAAATTGTTTGTTAAATACCAGGAGAATCACTGACAGAACACACATCAAAACTTTCTTTACACTATTTTGCTACAGCATAATAGTATTTCTTTATTTTCAATATATCTTTCCAATTTATTGCTGAAAGGAATATAATTGCAAGCTGAACCTCAAGCAAGCCCTAAGCCCCACCAGCAGTTTTGCACTTCTTTGCAGTATGGCTGTCTTACAGCACCTGTTTTGCCTTTGCTTTGCCATTTCTTTTTATTCACCTGTGTATATAATATGGTATGGTGGGACTGAAAAGTGCATTTTTGGTCAGTGTACTGTAATACATAAGCAAGGAATAATTCTATATATTAATATAGAACTGGGTGGGTCTGCAGCTTCAGAACTCCAAATTGTCCAGGGATCAATAAAAATTCTCAGGAAGACTGCAGATACACTGTTTCACATTTTGTTTGAGATCATGCAAATATCTGTACTGACACGTTGGTGTTTTGAGAAAGAGGTACTTGCCACTGTTGTAGAATTTTCTCCAAACTGTTATGCGAATCATTTCCTTCACTTGAACACGTTGCTACTTTACAAGACAAACTATGCTGTATATAGTATACATTTTGCACAATATGCTGCAGTTAGTGTTCCCAGATCTTCCAATATGGGGCAGCAGTTGCCAAATCCTGGCACAAGAAAGTCACTTATTTCCATCTGTGAACATATAGTCCTCTTTCTCTATGTAGGCAGAGAGAAGTTACTAAAATAAGCCACTGGAAATTGGAGGAGATGGAGTTTGTTTTATTCTATTTTTTCTTTAGTTTAATTTCTGGCAAAGCAGAAGTAATGTGGTCCAGGAATGTTTCCATTTCTTACATTCTTTATTATGGTGAAACCTACACATTAATCTTTCACGTGATGTAGTTTCTGGTCAGAACTCTGAATCATCCTTTAATTGCTGGAGGTGCTTTTAACTTATCTGAGTTGTTTTTCTAGCTAATTCAGTTCTCAAGACCACATTTGAATTTCTTCCCAATTGAAACTGATGCTCTGCTCACTAGATGCCACTACGATATTTTAAAAGACTTCTGGAATGTATAATTTCTTCTCTTTCTTTGTGGAACTTTGCTCCACCCTTGGATCATATTTATCCCACACTTGGAGGTATAACAGATATATATGAGGCTTCTGTATCTGAAAATATTGTTCTTCAGTATAGCAGTTTAGCAAATTTGCTCATAGTTACTGACAAAGAAATCCTAATAAAACAAAATCAATGATGATTTTGGCTGAATCTTTTGTAGTTTTGACTAGATTCTCTCACTAAGCAAATAGACTATTAGTTTCAAATTTCTCCTGTTTCCTCCCATCTTCTGACAGTCTTTTCACATATGCCCTTATCTTTTATTTGTTTAGTTTTCTATGCTCAGTTCTATGTCCCTATTTAGCTTCATTCTTAACTACTCAGTTCTTCCCAAACCAGAAACACTGTGTGCCCCCAGTGCTGCATTCTGGGCTCTCTCTTCTGCCTTGATTACAGTAAAGGGCCTGTCTTACGCTTAATATTCACACACTGCCTATCAGAATAAACTATAAATAATAATACTAATCCTGACAGACTGCCTGCTTTTGAACAAAGCACTGTTTTGTCTTTTTGGTTTTTTTTTTCCTTTATAAGTCTGCAAAACACATTGCCACATTTTCCACAGGCTCATCTTGCACACCTATCAAACTTCAGCTGTTATACAACCACTGTCCATTTGGTCAGCCAACAGTAGAAATGTTTTTGCTGAGACCTACGCTGAACTCAGCATAATCACAAACAGGTGGTCAAATTAGAAGAAAAACAAGTTAAAAAAAAAATCAGCAAGTGAAGCAAATAAATATCCAGGATCTTAAATGTTGATCAAAGAGTAGTTTAAAACTAGCATACATGGATATGTGCTTAAGGAAAGAGTCCTCAAAGCAGTCCATGTCTTGTGGGAAGGGACACTGATGATGCTGAGGGGAAAACTCAGTATGAAAAATCCTGAGGGGAAAATTCAGATTTATATTATTTGGTTGTTGCCTGCTTTCAGTTTACTGATGGAAATTATGTGAACTTTGGTAAATATATGTAAATGTATTAAATTGGTAAAATAAAGTAAAAACTGCAGTGTGTTGTTGGAATTTAGAAATTTATACTGCATAATAGTACTGTTTCTTTTTGAGTGGCAGAAGAGTAGCATGGGCTTACATCTATGTTCCACCTGGGTGGGAGTTGTTGCCAAAACAGAATATAATCATGACCAGTCTCACTATTACAAAACCTTTTAATAAAACCCTTTTACAATACACATTTCATCCGACTGAGCAAGCTTTAAACTTTCTTTTTTTTTCTATGAGTGCTGAATGGCAATAAAATTAGAAAGGAAAACAAATATTGCACAAAATAGTATTGTTATAAATACAATTTATATATCCCAAATAAGCACATTGCAGAAGCATAATAAATGTGCCTGTAGCATATCCAAGATCAAGAAGCAAATCACTAACAACTGAAAAGAAAATTCCAACACTCAGTAATTTCTAATGATAACAAATAAAAAAAATATATCATTTTCACAGTAGAAATAATTCTAATTTTGGCATACATGTAAGATTATTCAATAATTGCATACATTTTTACAAAATGAAAAATCATCCCAAGGGGGAAGACCTGAAAAAATCTTCATTTGCTCTAGTATGGAACCATATTAAGAAGTTGCCATAAAACTGAACCTTGACAAGGCTTCACTGATGTTTGTTTACACAAGAAACATCATGAAAAGTGCTTAAACCCAGCGTTTTGGCTGCAGCAAACAGACCTACCCTATGTTCAGGATGAAAAAATTATTATTTATAAAAAGCAGTGATAAATGCAGTTAACTATTTATTTAAATATTAGTATTAAAAGTGTTTAACAAAAGGAGAGGAATCAGGAAGCTCAGTTAAAGTTGCAGATCTGTTCTGAAGTCTCAGCATTGTTCCTTTTATTTTTCTCAGCAGCATGGGTTCAGGATGGAGTTGTTAGGTTTAAGTTAGAATTTCCTGGCTTTTCTTTTGGTTTGTGTTAAACCTCAGTATTTTTAAACATACTTTCACAAGGGATTCCACTGGTCAATTCTTCTCTCTTTTTCCTTTTCCCCCAAGGTCTTTTTATGCATATGTAATCATTTTACAGATGGCATACAACAATTTGAAACAAACTCTTTCCAAGCTATGCTATGTATTCTAAACTAAAATAACTAAACTTAAATATTATTTTCTATATTACTGTTCCAGTGATCTTTCTGTATTCAAATCATATTGAATACTTTGAGGAAAAAATAGAAGAAAAAAAAAAGTGATTTTTTTTTCATGCTCTCTGGGACATCCAGCTCCAGGCTCACTTCTGCAGATAAGAAATGGTATCTGGCTTCCTCTCTCTTCTGCTATCTGCCTGCTACTGCTCCAGTATTTTATTCCTTACCTTTGATGGCAGTGTACAGCTGCTGCTTCTCTTTCCTCTGAGATCCACTATTGTGAAAGGTACTAGCTGAAAATATACAAATTATATTATCACAGGAGTTTTGTGTCCTAATTTCATTTCAACAGAGAATTTATTCTTAATTGTAAGAAAGTGAATATGAGGAGTCAATACCAATATGTTACTGTTGAACTTGAGTCAAAATTATTTTTTTCCTTTTTGTAAGAAGAAGATTACTAATTTGGCTATTTTTTTTCTTTATTAATTGGACTTTTTTCTTTTATTTTCTTATCTATTTAATTTTCATTTCTCCAGCTTGCAAGGACAAGCTATAATGATGAGCTGCAGTTCCCTCACTTTCCTTTTGCCAGCCCAGACCATCCTCCTGTGATATGTTGGGCTCTTGTGGCTGAGCTGTCTTAGATCAGTCTTGCAGTAGTTTATGAAATTAAAAGCTGAAGTATGGGAGGGTGACTCTGAAATGAGTCATTACAAACTCCATATTTCTTGAATAATGTTTCTGTTTTAAGTCTGTCTCAGAAATCATGTCAAAATAATGGAATTGGCTTTTATACATACTCCCACTGCAAGAGAATACACTGTCATTACACATGTATTTCACAGGCCCCACTTTGAATTACATCCACGAAGAATCCAACAGGTGTTGCTTCCTCTATGCAGGTGGAATACTCCTTGACACTCCCTGGTGCTGGGAGGATGGTTTTCTTCCAAACATCACTGTTCAGGAGAGGGCATCTCTCTTTTCGATTCTTGTTCCAGTATTTGTTCCATTTGTTCTGATCACCTTTTCAAACAGCGCTCCTAAACTGTAAGAATGAGATAAATCAGTTGTACCTTCATGGAAAATCCTGAATATTTTGGACATTATTGAGAAAATAAGATTTTAAAGTGCCTCAATATCTATGGTGTGGGATATTCAATAATTTGCACTCCACATCCAGATTTACTGTGGGAACATTATTTTCAGTAGTGAATTTGGGGATAAACTCCTTTCTTCTGTGCTACAAGTATGTAGCCACTTCCTAGAAGTAGTTTTGAAAAAGTTAATTTTCTTTTCATAGATAATAGTAACAATAAAAATTGACCTATTTTTAATGGCTTCTTGACTCATAAGTTATTCTATTATTTCTGTTTTACTTGTATATTCACCATGAACTCTAAAGCCATGCATTATTTAATGTGCCAATATTGTGTAACTTTTTCTCAGGAGAAATTTAATAGCATATATTTTTAGAATTAGAAGTGAGTTCACCATTTTGTTCCAGCAGCAGTTTTCACTTGAGAAGTGTAAACATATTCCGTGGTTACAGTTCCTTGATAAAACAATATTAATATAACTATAACTATAACAAATATAAATATAAATATAAATATAAATATAAATATAAAGCATTCCATCTTGGAGTCCATGTGGAATTTTCTTGCTTTCTATCATTCTGGGGTGTGTGGGCACCATGGGGATCAGAAATTACCCATCAGATAGATGGATAAAATCATCCCCAATTCCTGTTAAAGGGAGCTAAGCATGCAGATCCTTTGGATGTTTTCAGATATTTCAGCCAAAGTGGGTATGTGGTCTAACTTTATTACTGTGGGAAAGCCACAGGCAACATTCTTAGTTGTGTATACTGATCCAGTAAATTCAGCTTTGCTGATTTATGTTAACTGATGATCTGACCCAATGTTTAAAGGATATTAAACATATCAGACGTACAATAAAAAATAATTGTTGATTGACTGTTTCTTACAGAATGCAAACATACAGAATGAGCATTTAAGATTTTTGTAGCCATTCAATATTTTAAATGATGGTTGAATGCAAGAGAACTATTCTAATCTGTGTGGCTCAGTATCTGACAAAGAGTTCTGAATGCTGCTAAGATCATTTGGCTGTTTCTGTTTACTGTAGCACAAGGGCAACGGGACAGTTGGCAAACTTAAATGGCAACAAGATTACTATAAATAAAAAAACAAAACATTTTCAGAGCACATCATTAATTATTGAAGAGTTTCCTGCCCCCCAATATTTTAAGGCAAGTATGTTAGTATTATAAAATTGCTTTGTCCAGGATAAAAATAAGAAGCAGTCCTGAATTCTTCTGCTTCACTTCCTGAGCTGACTGCAAGTTTCTGCATGCTAGGTACATGCTTTTTGCTAGGCATAGTGTCGCTTTGTTTTCATTATGGATGAGCACAATGGTGGTCAGAGGAAGAAGAGCCTGTTTTTCTTTGAAACATTTGACACTTTTCCCTGTCAGAGGAAATGATCCTGGCTCAAAGGACTCATCAGTCTGACCAGAATTAGCAATTTCCAAACTATTAGATCAATGAAGGGATTTTCTGGATATCAATTCCTTAGCCTTTTAGGCAGTTTAAAAAGAACTCTGTTTTGGCATTTCTCCAAATTTTATATTGTGCCTGGAATTTCAGCCTCCAGCCTTTCACTCCAGTTCACTGGAGTTTACCCAGTGATCATTTGATGTTGATGTTTTGCTTTGACACGGTGCTAACATGATGTGCTGAGGATGGAGAAAATATCAAAGAGTACAAAAAACTCTTTTGCTGTTTAAAAATATTTGAAACCAAATCTAAACTTTGCTGATAGCTGAATCCTTTCTTTTTGTGATTTTTGGAACAGATAGGCTTTTTATCCAAACTATTTATCCTAATCAGCAATTGGAGGAGAGGAATGTTAAATAAACTATTTTATTCTGATTCTTTCTCTGGATGTTTACCAGGCTGTTGACAAAGGCCAGAGAATGTTTAATGACTTGGTGGGGAGACTTGAAACAGAAGTGGGGATCACACTGGATGCTCCTTATTTGCTTTCTTTCACAGTGCAACAAAAAGGAAATGATGACAGACCACCTCTTGATACCCAGTTTGATTAAGAAAATTTATCATGTTCCTTGTCATGAGTTCAAGTCTCCCACATTGAATAATATAAACATTCTCAAACAGAGCCAGAAATAGGCAGATAAGACTCAGATGTCTCTACCAGAGAATTGTATTCGGTCTGGAAACGTGAACATGACCTCAAAATAACTCTCATGTAGAACTAGGGAGTATTTAAAAATACTTGAAAGCCTTCTCCCTGTGCAATCAACACAGGACTCCCAGTTTGGTGAAAGGAAAAGTGGTCTCTTCCATTTCTGAAGTCTGTACATTCCTTGAGCTGACAGTAATCAGACACATAATCGGGAACTCATTATTTCCTGGAACTTTGAATTTATTTTCATTCTGTCAGTTCTCATATAGAAAATTATCCCCCAAATTAGAACAGCATTCTGGCAGTCACGTTAGAGAATGTTACAAAGGAGATAAAAGTGGCATAGAACAAAAATATATTTCAAGACAGTGTCATCAGATTTATCTTGTAAAAGCAAGAAGATTATCTTTTTACATGAAGATCTACATATAAACAAAAAATATACACATTTGTTATTTAAAGAATTTGCTCTGTTTGTGATTTTGCGCACTTCTGAGCTTGCACTGCAGGACATAACCAGGAAAAGATTTCTTTAGTGGCTTACTCACAGAAATCATGCATTTTAGTAGCATGTTCTGAATGCATTTACAATAAGCAATAAACACTTTGAAGAAAAAAAGCTCAAAATTTGTACTCGTATTTGTATTTATATGGAGTATTGAATTCCATGTTTGTATGAATTTTCCAGGGAAGAAATTAAGAGGAAATAAGACATCAGGGTAGTGTTGATTTTGTGTCCTCCAAACTTGGGTTGCTGTAGTAACACTGTAGAATGAGGATATCCACTGTCTCAAGTCATGACAATGCCCACAAGTGTGACATAAAGAAGAATTTTTCCAGCTGAAGCCAAAAGTTTTTAGACTTTTGGTACAGCCAAACTGTGTGTTGAATTTTGGAAAACCAAGAAACAGAAAATGGATTAAATTCAGCGAACAATGTGGAGAGGCAAATAGTTTTTCCAGCCCTAGAATTAATGCTTAGTGTCCTACCCTTCATCTCTGGAGACCTGATTCTCATTCCAGGGTAGGTAATAAATAATGTGCTTATTTGGTCAAGTGGTTATCTTCCGTTTGGCAATTTTAAGATTCTCACTGTGTATTGTAGACTGGCTTTTCACAGGTTGATTATATTATGTTTAGAGTAAATTCCCAAGAAGAATTTTCAGCACATTTTGGTAGCTGGATAATCTTTATAGGTGGGTGGTAGAAAAATAGCCTTTATTTTTATACAATACATGTGGTAGACATGTGGGAGAAAACAAAAAATTGACAGGGGATTTAAAACACCATCAGAGCAAATCAAAGGCATAAATTCAAATGAAGCAGATGGACTTAGGAGGTGTTAGTGAGAGTTGATACGAATCTTTAGATAAAAATGACGCAATAATTTTCTTACTAGAGGTCTTCTATTTTATATGTAGGGTTTTTACAATAAAAGGTATATCTGGTCTCTGAAAATTTCAAGTGCAATAAAAAAGGCACACAATGCTTCTTAAGATAAAAGAAGCTCTGAAGGATGGGTCATAGCTTAAATCTAGGGCATATAGTTTGCTCAGTAAAATGACTGATAATGCATTCATAAAAAAGTACGTACGAATATTTGGAAAGGTATTTCTATACATAATATTGAATTGTTTTGTTTGGAAACTTTTAAATCTGTAACTGTTCAGAACTTTGACCTAGGGGTGAGAGGTCAAACAATAAATATGGTTAAATGGTGGGCATTTCTGGTCTATGGATATTTCACCTTGAGAGGCTTTTCTTGTAGGAGTACTTCTGTATGTGTATCCTTTCAGATTGATTTCTTTTATCATATTCCTTAATTCAGTATCTGAGCACCCTCAATAAAACCATGAGCAATATCATGAGGTTGGTTTGTTTTTTTTTTTTTTGGATCTCATTCCCATAGGGAAAACTCTGTTTAGATTTGTTTTAGTAGAGCTTCTTTTGGTTTGCTCTTTTGTGTTTATAGATACAGCTATGGTTTTACAAGTCCATCTAAAAGAAATGTTCTTTGACCTTGGAGCAAAAGGTGGTGGGATTCCTAAAGTTTATTACTTGGTGAGTGGGCCCATTTCACAGTTTTGAAAGGTCCGTGAGAAAATCATGTCTTTTGCCTAGATAAACACTTTTGTTACTTTAGAGTGCTGCGCAGTTCCAGACAGCTTTTAAATACAGTCTTCACTCCAGACTTGAATCAGTTTTATAAATGCCCTGAGACATGGACATTGGAACAGCAAGTCTGAGATTGCTGTAATGATTTGTGATAATAAGTTTTTCCATGGTGACTTCATATTCTGTGCCTGAAATTTGCCTTAAGCTGATGCTCCAACCAAGGCAGGATTTTCATTGCATATTTAGATTTAGATTTAGATTTAGATTTAGATTTAGATTTAGACTGAACAGTATCATCTTTGAGACATGGTTTTGATGTTTCAGAAAACAAAGGAATTTTTGTCATCCTTCTGAGCCTGTTCCAATCATATATATTCCATTATTTTAGTCTTGGCTATTTAGATTTTTAACATGTTTCCAAACATCAATGATACAGGCTATAGTGAAAATCTCATTGCCAAAGAAATAGTTTTCCAGTAACAAATATTTCATGAGTCAGCAGTGACTTCAGCATTTCTTTTTTTTCCTGGGTAGGACAGGACATAAAGGTTTGGAGTCTGGATCCTTATTTATCATTTACATTTATTGACAGCTCTTGGTGTTTTGAACTGTTATACAGGGAAAGGAGTGTGGTGTCATCATGAGTTCAGCAGGAAGAATATTTATCTCTCTTATTTGACATCATAAAAAGTCAAGGCCTATTTGGTATTATAGATTGTGTTGATCCAACAAATGGGTTAAGATCAAGCCAGTGTTTTTGCAAGAAATGGAAACACAAGGGCATAATGGAAGAAACTTCCTGGTTAATAAAGCAAATTCACATTGGATTGAAGATAGATTTGAGGTCCTTATGTATAAACACAGAAATATTGGTGCTTGTGACAAAACAAATTAGGAAGGTTACATTTTAACTAAATCAGATAATTTTGGAAATATAGCATCAGTGAAAAAGCTTTGAATAGATTGTAATCTCACAGTAATTAGCACAGAACCTGTGGATAATGATGCAATTATTATCCACGTTAGCCAGGACCAAACTGATCAACGGGATTAGATAAAAACCACAAGTTGCATGAAAAATTTGGAAACACCATATGTGGATTAGGCATCTGTATTGCAAGTAAATTGCAAGGGGAACAGAAAATCAACAGGAAACTGAACTATAGAAGGCTTCTCCAGGTAAAGATTTATTCAATACACAGTACCTACAAAAGTAAACAAACATGTAAGATTTTAGAGCAGGTAGCAGTGCTCTATAAGATAGAAATTATTGCCAAACAATACATTTAAGGTTACTTTGTGCAGTAATTTCACTGGAGGCATGAATATTTCTGACATGATAGTGGTTTGATGACAATCAGAATAAGCACATGATCCCATATTCTGTTGACATGCACTTTAAAGACATAAGGCAAACATTTAAGTCAGAGATGGAAGTGTATATGGGAACAATTTTCAGTTCTGTAACTCCATGCAGATTTGGTAATAGTGTTCCTTGTTATCCATCTGTGTATAAAGCTACAAGATCTGATACACAACTGCAGCATCAATATAGCATGGCACAAGCAATTACATTTGGAACTTACGACTGCCATTTTGACTTAAGTTTTGGGAGAGATTAATGAATCTAAGAAACTTAAAAATGGAGTACAGCAAAGTGATTTTGATCTATAACGGGAGTATACATCAAACACTGAAAACTTGTGTGGTGTTAATCATCAGAAAACTTTGGGGGCTGGAAGGCCTGCTGTGCAGTTACACAGAAGTTAATGGGATATGAATATGCATAACTGTCCTTTGCACCTTGGCATGTCTTTTGCACTACTGTTTGTTTAAATGATACTTTTATTCCTATTTTTTCTAGTTGGGGACAGTAGGTTTAAAAGGGCATTACAGCAATATTGGCATAGACTATAAAACTTATCAGATGTTCACTGCTTATAAACACAATACACTCCCTCTCTCACTCTTTGATCTTATAACTAGCAAAAAAAAAAAAAAGGAAATGACACTTAGAACCTTTTGTTTAAGGCCTTTAATTTAGCATTGTAACACACTCAGATTGCATACTGCTGTGTCTACTTAGTAGATCAAGAAACTGTGGGACAGTGATATTAAGCGACTTAACCAAATTGCAAAAGAGACTCAACAGCAGAAGTGGAAACAGAAGCCAAATGTCTTATTTCTCAAATCTTTGTTTCAAGACATCAGATTCAAGACTGAAAATCAGACAAAACTCAGGAGCTTGGCTTCTTAGGAAATGGGTAATTTTGTTCAGACACCCTTAGGCTCACAAGTAAGTTTGTTTGTAATTCTGGTGCCAAGATAATAAATGAGATATAAATTATAATACAAGTCTTACATCTGTATGATTATTTTTATTGGAAAGTGCAAAAACTAAATCAAACTTTACAGGGAGACATGTTAGTTTCAATCAATTTTTTTCTCAAGAGAGGCTTTGCAGGTCCAAGATGGAATTTCTAGTTACAGAAACCCAAAACAGTGGATGTGATGAGAGCTAAATGTTTGGGGTACTTACCCTCAGTTTAGGAAAAAGGGCTCAATCTCTGTAGCATCGATTCAGGCTGGTGATTTGGGTCTGGTTCTTTTGCATCACCTGGGGACACTGGTTATTCTGGTGACACTGTCTTGCTGTCTTCTCTCAAGACTGTAAGAGATGCCTGTTTCATTCAAACATCACATGCAAAAACCTTCAGGTTGGGTTTTGAGTTTTTGTTTGTTTGTTTGTTGGTTATTGCTATGAAAATGTCCTTTCTCACGCAGCTTCTAATACAGATGCTTGAGTAGTCTGGTAGTAACATGTTCAAAGTTCAAAGCCAGCAGTGATCTAAATAATCATTCTACAGCCTATACAAAATATCGGAACCATCAAGACCAGGTGTTTACAACACAAAAACCATTACACTAAATGCAACACATTTCTATTAGTTTTTGACAGTTTTACTAAAGCAGCCAAAGCCAGCATGAAGTTTGAGCCAGGATATTCTGTTGATTGTTGAGATTGCCTGTTCTCTTCAGGGCAGAAGTATGCTGTAGCAGAAGGCAGAGGCTAAGTTAAGTTGTGATGTGGAGAGAGGAAGGAGGAGTGGAGCTCTGCAAACCATATGACTCTGTGTGACCCAGGGTTCATGGTGTGCTAAGTGATGCTCACTGGAGGGGAAAAGGAACGAGACAGCACTATATCCCTCCTGAGTTTCCACTGCAGTCTACCCCTAGGAAGAAGACTGCTTTGTGTGTTTGACAAAGATTTCTAGCCTTCACTACTGTTGATTATGTTATTTTTTAAAAAAACTTAAATTATTTTTAAAAAATAAATTAATTGTGTTGCATGCACAAATCCAACTTTGTAGTTAACATATTGGGATGCTTGGACTGGGGCCAACTCTGTATTTTACTTTCTGATTTTTGTAGCATTATGTCATGGTGAAACCAGAGAAAGTGT
Source organism: Toxostoma redivivum (assembly GCA_013397375.1). Classification (NCBI taxonomy): domain Eukaryota; kingdom Metazoa; phylum Chordata; class Aves; order Passeriformes; family Mimidae; genus Toxostoma; species Toxostoma redivivum. Next base: position 690,675 of record VXBI01008531.1, read on the forward strand.
GTAATAGATCCATCCCCTTGTTATCTGTGATCTTACTAGTTCCACAGCTTGCAAATCCTCCAAATTAGGTTCACATATCAGCACTTCAGTAGTCTTCAGCAGCATCAGCTTGACACAACATAACAAGCTTTCTGATACTGAAATAAATGGCCACCCTTCAGCAGCAGTGGTATAAACTGGATTTCGCTTTCTTTAATGGGTGAATAACATCTGTTCAAGTATTACAGGAGTTTATTTCAAATCCTCCCTCTATTTTGGTGTATGTTTGTGTATGTGTATTAAAGTGTCTGTGAATTAAATTTGTTAGTGAATGCTCTCTTTTGCTGCAGAAATCTTGGGCCAGCTGAAAACTAACATCAAGTGCAGAAGTCCTACAGATCTGTACATAAAAGAACATTGCGAATGTTCCTATTCAAAAATACAGAAAATTATCATTATGCTTTTCTAGATAACATCAGCTTGGGTCTCTCTGTGCAGGAAAACTGCAAGTAGTATTTTGTTTAATGGCATGATTGCAGACAGCACTTTGGGGAGGCACAGTGAGCACAGGATGAACAATCCTCTTCCTGCAGCCCTTTGCCTCATTTACCGGACACCTTCTAAGTCGTGCAGCGAGCCAGGCGAAGCGAGGGACTGAAGGACAATGGGCTCATTCAGTGCAGAACACTGATTCATTTCTGCATCACCTTTCACTCTGCACAGCGGATGAAACGGGGCGGGAGAGGGGGGCAAGAGGTGGGGGGAGACTGTGGAAAAAATAGTGTGCGTTTTGTGTAATTAAAGATTGTATAACAATGTACAAGCACAAGAGAACTCTAGTATAGTTGAAAAAACACTCTTGATTCGAGGATTTCTTAGTGCTTGCATTTCTTAATGTCAAAAATACCAGAATAGGTGCTTTCTAGTAGTTTTTTGTGGGTTTTTTTTGTTTTGTTTTGTTTTTTTTGTAAGGTATATGCATACACATTTGGAAGTGGCTATTCTTTACATTCATATAGAGTTGACAGTAATTTTAACATACGAGATTATTAAACTTGAACAGGATTTTCTATGTCAGTAAATGTGGCTTTCTCAAAAGAGAAATTTTAATAAGAAAGTATCTTTTTTTTTCTCTTCCCCATTTCTGAAGATTTTATAGGAGGTGGAAATATTTCAGGTCTGCCAGTGTTTAATTTCTGTTTCAGCATAAGCTTAGAAATGACATATAAAATTAGTTGCTTTGGATCTTTCATGCTTTTCCTCCTTATAGAAAAGATGCTGTGCATATGGACTATGTTTTCCATACTGCATGGCAGTTAGTCTCTGGGGATGCATGCTAGCAGAGAGAATAGATCCTTTTATTTCAGTTTGGATTTGACAGATCAGATAAAATACATTGATTCAAGGATATTAAAATAATTCAGCTAAAAAGCTAAAAAAGAAAAAGGATAATTTTAAAACTTTGGTCTCGGTTAACTACAAAAATAAGAATCAGAATATCAGACTTTCCCCTAGGGTGGAAAGTTTTATTATCTATGCCACTTACAGATTAGGCAAAGCAGATCATTATATTGCAAATTCCGATTAAGACATAACATCTTCTTTTCTTTCTTTTCTTTTCTTTTTTTTTTTTTTTTAATGATTTATAATCTATTTCAGGCTGTGTGTGTGGTCTGGACAGGGCCTCAGTAGAGCAGAGACTTCGATACTTGTGCCAAGCTGTGCAATGTTATGGTGGTCTGATGATATGGGTTGCTGCTATTTTCTATTTTAATAACAACTGTTTTCTTTTAACATTATGAAGCTGGCAGTTGTTTGTGCTTTTAATTGAACTATCCATGAAGTGTGAATGATAGGTGGAGCTGGCACAAAGGATGATCCAGAAAACATTAATAACATTAATAACAGGGCTGGGGTTTATTTCGCCTGCAGAAAATCCCTTTTCTGTGACTAGCCAATCGACTCAGCATTTGTGTGTATGTGTCTCCTCCACCACCACAGGCCTTAATACTTTGTATAGTCTGTTTCCCTTTAAATGCTGCTTTAGGCTTGAGTTCACATGTCTTTCCTTAGCTCATACTATTTTTGTAGCAGAGCCAACTGCCTGACAGCACTTTTAAAAAAGAATGAATGGGGTTAAAGGACCCAAGTAGAGATACGTTGTTTTGATGAGTGTTCCCTATAGTTTTGACTGCTGAGCAGCCAGCTATTGGTAATTCACAGTGAAAAAAAATTGAAATTCAGATTGTAGGCTTCTTGTGAATTGCTGTAGTCTAATAGTGAAATACTTCCTTTGGAAGAGTCCCTCCTCATAATGCCACTGTCACAAAGATTACTCCAGTCTGAGTTATTCCAGACTTACTAACCCTAGATGAATTATGTTACAGAGGTCACACTTGTTTCAAACGTACATGGGTCTAGCCTGCACTGTGGTATGCCTACTGGCACAGCAGCTGCAGCTCCCTGAGTCAACATGTGTGGGAAGAGACTTGGGAACCTTCTCCAGGACAGGCCAGTGAGCTCTCATTACCCAGCCATCTGGACCCCAGATTATTCCAGATGTGACATGTGCAGTAAAGGCTGCCACACAAATACGTGTTATGAATTCAGCTCATTTTATTTTGAGTTATAGAGTTTTGAATTTGCTCTGTTCCTTCATCTACAATAAACAAACACATGTGTACGTGTACACACACACATTACTCCCTTAATTTGCTGTACCTACCTCCTCATCCACTCACAGCCCAAAAAGCTTCACTGAACTTGCTCCTATGGAAGTCCATCATTCAGCTTCTACACACTTCACCTCTGGGAGATTATTATTTCCTCTCTTATCTCATCCTGGACCTTCTAGCTTGCTTGACTTGCTTCAGTGACATTTACAATGTTCCAGGAAGATGATTTCTCTCTTTATCATGAATGCCATGACTATGTGGGGAGTGGGGGGGGAGGGGGGGGCAGGGGCACGGTGAGAAACCTGACAGTTTAAGAATGGGAAACAATTACACATCATGCACCCTGTATCCTTTAAATTTTATATTAATGATTTCTGTGGAATGGCAAGCCAAGTCTTTGAACAAAGGAATATATAACAAGCTGGGACAAGTGTGGTGAGGAAAATGTTCATGTGGAACAAATATTTCTATAAACCAATTCAAGAGCACAGGAGAATTTTTAAGGGACTCATTTTCAGGACATAAATGCTGACCTTATGTAGTCTCTATGTATAGAAACCTTCCTGAAAGCATTACAAAGTACAGACTAGAGTTAAGGAATTAATTTATATAAAGAGTTGACCCCTGAAGTCTTATTTTACCTTAATCTCTGAGGCACTGGGATAAGGGATAGTTTGGGGTTAGCCATGGTCTGACTTTGGACACTCAACTGAAGCAGCCAGGAAGATTAACCTTTCCAAACTCCTTACAAGTACTCAATGGAGGATACAGAAACATCTTGGGACCATTTCTGAAAAACTATCTGACAAAAATTGCCTGTCCTTCTCTACTCACTGTAGAAATATCGGGGAGGCAGAGAGTATCCTAAGTCAGTAGAATAAGGTATGTGGTGTGAAATGCTGCTGTGGTCCCACATTGTCTTCTGTCAGTTCCTTTTCTTCTTTACGGACAAATTTAATGATATGAAGATGGAGCAAAGAGTTTTGGGGTTTTCTTTCATCTTGGAAATAACCGACATATACGGCATTGACTGTATTTTAGATAAGCCCTCTCTAGTATAATGCCTGCTGTACAGTTGTCTGAAACTGTGAAGGAATGGATACCTAAACCCATGCATTACTCTCAGAAGGACCTTGTACAGTGCTCTTTACGTGTCTGAATTATCACATGAAAACAATCTGTTACACTAAGGAGGACGCTAAATTTATTTAACTATATTCATTATTTACAAGTTCATACACCTTCAGACTCTTTATATCCTAAAATAGTAACTGGAGTTGTTACTGGATCTCCAGATCCTGGCTCATTGCTTTTTCTCTAAAATAAACACCTTTTGGGTTCTTGCAACAACATTTTTCTTTTCCATGTAGGCTTTTTACTTGCTTCCAGCTCCTATTCTTTCCTAACCAGGCTTTCATGCTTCCTTTTGACTGTAGCATAGTGCTTTGTCAGTTAACCACATTTCCTCAGCATTTTTTTGACCCCCTTTCCAGGTAAATTGAATATAAATAAGTACAGATTGCCATTCCAGTAACTTCTTTTTATAGTCATTGCTTCTGGTGTCATGCTATAGTAAGGTCAGATGCTCTTTGAACTGGTATTGTCTCTTCACTTGATAGGTAACCCGGCCTGTTTTCTCACACCAGAAAAATAACAAAGTTGGTGTGCAGAAATTCCTTTAAAACATTACTTGAGCATCCTATCTGGTAGTAGAGATGAACCTCATTCTCTACGTTTTGATAGTCATCCAAATCTCTTTCGTCTCAAGCCCTCTTGTGCATTGTTCTGGGAGTTTTCTTCCTGTGGACAGCTAAGCAGATTCATGTGGATCATCTCCGGATCAGTCCCTAGGTTTTGTTACTTTACAGCTCCTAGTTAAGAAAGATTATAAAAAACAGGGTCATTGTTGTCTCTGTTCCCTCTTGTTCAATTTGGAGAATGTTCTGGCACACAGTAAGCTTCAGTGAATCCCAGCGATCTGGCACTGGGTCTGGACTTTGCTTACTTCCTAACGTGGGCTTATAGGCCAGGAAAATGTTGTAATGTAGTTTCTTCTCTCCAGTTAGTCCTTGGAGATTCCCCCTCTTCAGATTCAACTGTAGACCTTCATATATTATTTTCTCTGCTGCTTTTTAGCTCAGCAGATTTCTTATAACTTCCTGCCTAATGGGTCCATCTCCTCCTCTTCACTCCTTATATGAGCATGAGGTCACAGTGAGGCTGTTTACTTGTAAGTCTGCTTCCAAAAACCTTTGTCCTTTCAGTTTGTAACCTTTTAAACCCTTGCAGGACTTTAAACATTTTCTGCTCAGTTGTTTCTTTTCTTCCGAGTTTTCAGTTTATGTGATCAATCTTTATTTTTCAGTGTGTGTACTTGAGTGCTACAAGATTCTTATACAAACACAAAAGACAAGAAATAAATATATTGTACAAAAGGCAACTAGATAGGAATGAGAAACAATAACTTCAGTTTTAGCCTAACAAAGAATGAAAAGAAAAAGGGAAGATGTGATCAGGATAGGAAGGCTCCAAAACCTAGAAACAAAGCACCTGTCCTTCTGGTGTTTCACAGCAGGGATTGATTGATTGATTGATTGATTCCCAAAAGACAGTCTTGTAAGATTGTCACAGTGAGGTTTAACATTTATGCTCTTTCCCCACATCTTTACATTTCCCTCTCCTGTGTTCAAGGAGATCTGGACACCTAGTGTGAAGTAGAGACAGTGACAGCAATTTAGAAAATTCTGGACATTCTGGAAATCAATGGGAAAATGTTCCCTGATTTTAAAAATACCTAAATGATTTACCAATGGTGGGAAAGCTAAAAGATAACACAAAGAGAGAGACTGAGTGTGACTATTTACCTCTGGGCATATAAAAAGTAAGCACATGTGGATGGCTGACCTCTCTGGTACTGGGAGAGAGGAGCCAGAACACAGCACCCTAGTCTATCAAATTATGTTCCCAGATCAAAGGTAGCTAACAGCTGCTGGAAAGGGAAATAGGATAAGGAAACATGCAGACCTTTGGAATTATATGAATCACTGCAATAAAAAAGATGTCTTGAGAGAAATCCTGAAGCAGCTGATCTTGAAAAACCTGGTAAGTGTACAGTTTGTGTTAATTAAAAACCTAATTAACTTTCAGTGTAATACAGATAGGCGTTTGGGGTCATGTCTTCTGTATGAATACTAGATGAGTTCAGCAAATTTTTGGAACTTAGGAGTCAATTAACCATCCTGTCCAGGAAAAGGTAAAGCTGATTTTGCTACACAGCAGACTCACTACAAGTGATTTAGGCAGATTAAAATGAAGAACACATCTCCTCTCTGAAACAGAGAACATATCTGAGAGCCAAAATATAGAATTTGATGGGTCATATGTAAAAAGAGGTTTGCAACTGTTTGCTAATTGGATTTTTTCCTATTTGAAGGAAATTGGATTTGAAAAAATCTTCTCCCACTTGTCCAGAATTAGGTGGAGAACTTAATTTTGAGCAACAAAAAAACACCACAAAAATTCACGATCTCTACCCTTTAACCCTTATAAAGATTGGGAGAATGGATCTGTAGGCTGATAATTATGTTGTTTTCTAAGCCAAAGTATGTTTTAATGAAAATATATATCAAACAGTTCCCTTTTTACTGAAAGTGATTTTAATTTTTAAGACTTTTAAAGTGTTTCAAGAAATATTTTGAGCTTTATGGTTCCACCCTCCAGCTGATGAATCCATCCTAGAAAAATCAGAATGTTTCCAACTAAGCATCATCAATTGCCAGTTCTCATAGAACAAAACACACTGTTTTAGTAATGCCTTGTCAACTCCGCCATGATTTCATAAAACATGTTTCACTGGAACTGTTCTTCCTTTCTTTTCAGACATATACTGATATAGAGAAAGTTATTTTGTTTAGTTGCATTCTTTTCATGAACAGTGCAGTAGGATCTATGCTGTAACCTCTCCTAGACAAAATCTACTGCACAGACTGCTAAAAAAATAATGTGTTTGAAGTGTGTGTGCATAGCACTCTTCCTCCACTGTATTAGATCAAGTCTTAGTATTTAATCTCTTTGCACACTTTGGATTGTACAAAAAGAATGGAGATTCGTTTGTGCATTGTCAGCATCAGATTTTATAGACCACACTGAATTCTGGAAGTTCAAGCCAGAGCTTCAGTGTTTGATAGTGATTCTCCAAAACACAGCCACCACTGAGCAACGCTCTCCCATGTGGTACAAGATAAACCATTGAGGAATGGCAGCAATCATTCTTAAGAGAAACGTGATGTGGTGCTGCAAGCAGGATTTTACTAATGAGAGGGTTTTGCCAACAGAGACCATAGAATCATAGAAAATGTTAAGTTGGAAGGGACCCATCCAGATTCATCAAGTCCAATGTCTGGTGCTGTGCAGGACACCACAAGAATCATACCATGTGCCTGAGAGCATTGTCCTAACACTTCTTGAACTCAGGTTTAACACTGTGACCACTTCCCTGGGGAGCCTGTCTCTGCTCTTTAGGGAGTTGACAGCTCCTTCATGTTTAGTGCTGTCAGCTAACTTAGTATTCCTTTGAGTCCTATGTCCTAATTGTTAATGAAGACCTTGAAGAGAACTGGGGATGATGCCTTCTGTTGAGACAATCTCTCTTAAAGGAACTTTTAGGGAGGGAGTACTATGTTGAATTTAGTCTCCTTTTCTTTGAGGACAGTGGTCAGCAGATGTGATTTCTGACACTAGAATGAGAAATCTTTTGGGGACTTATATAGTAGTGAGAAAAAGACTGAATGATTTGTCATTGGAGGACTTTCTGAAGTTCTAGGACTTGATGTACCTACTAACAGGAAAGTAGTAAGAAATATGGATGAGTCTAGCAGTAGTGATTTTTTACTTTTATTCTCATATATATTCAGTCCACATGTCATTTGCTTTTTATTGATTTATGAGAACTCAAACTACTCTTTGTTCCCGTGAAGTATAACAAGCACAAAATAAACATCAATGGATTGAGTTACTTTGCATTATAACTCTACAAACTGCCTTTTGTTTTGTTTTTTTAAGTGATATTACTGAAGACAGAACTACTCTGAAACTGCTTTTTCAATGACAGATAAGATTAACTGAGACACATTTACTACAGTCCCTGCATTTGCATTTATTGGTCCTGTAGATGTGAGCAAGGAAAACCTTACAACAAAATTGTTATAAAAGGCATGACTTTAGGCATACTGACCACACACAAAATCAGTTAAAGCAGGCGAGGTTCATCTCTTACAGAGCCTTAAGCATAAATCTTCACAAGATCCTTCTCTTAGGAATTCTTACATGATAAAAAAAAAATCCCTAATGTTTTACTTATCTATTATCAAATTGTGGCCTAGATTGTAAATAAAAAATATAAAATAAGACCTTCTGTTCCCATGTTTCCTACTTTAATCAACATGAATTTGAGGATATTCAGGGCTTTTCAGCATCAGATATGTTATATGGCATTCATTCTTTTCCCAATGGACTCTGAATAAATACTAATTAAAATTAAGCTAAAATGTTCAGCTTTTTAAATATGTATCTTTTTTTTTAAATCTACTTTTCTTCTGGGTAACAAATGTGAATACAGACTTGTTTCCTGCCTGACTTACTTTCCCATGCTTCTGTGTTTTCTTCTTTTTTGTCCTTTTTTGTGTGAAGGAAAGAAATAGTTTTGAAGAAAGCTGAACTCTCAAAATCCACTGGGTATTGTTCTGTGTTAGAGATTGCTAAGCGTAGTATGCTAACAATGGGCCAAATACTGTACTAATTTCTCTGGGATAACTTTTGGATTTGGGATTTGTGGTCATTGAAGGAGGGAACCTTGCCACAGAGCAGAACACCCAGAATACTTTCCTGAGCTCATTTGTCAATCCTATGGTATAAGATACTGTTGAAGTCAGTAAGTCAGGAGTCTCTCTGAATCAGAGAGACTTCAGAGAGAGATCAGAATGCAGGGATTTAATTAAAGCCTTTGGATGGAATGACTAAGGGAGTAGATGGAGTGAGTAAATAAGTAAGTAAGTAGAAGGAGTTTTAAGTGCTTTTAGTAAGTAAAAGGTCTTAGATACCTGAGAAGTAGTGCATGTTTTAGTGAAAGTTGAAAAACATACTAGTGTTTACTTTGAGGCTCCAAGAACCTAGCTTCAGACATAATAGAGTTAAGAATATTGCTTACATTTTTCAGTTAGAACAACGGGCCATGAACGTAGTCTATACGTAGCCTGGAGTGCTAAGAAACTAGAATTCTAATAGGTTAAGGAGTTTGCATCTTAGCTTGTTGGGGAGTTTCTATAAAAGAACATGCATTAGGGAGAGCTGGGGCTCTATGCCATGACTTCTTGCCATTGCATTTTGCCACCTGCTTTTTGCCATGGCTTTTGCCACTTGCTTTTATGCCATGTGCTCTTGCCATTGCTTTGCTTTGTTTTTGCCTTTGAGACTGATGTGCTTCTGTAATAAATAACTTTATAGTAACTATTAGCTGCTTGGCTTTTTGAAGAACATAACCTAACAGTTGGGTGCCTAGAGCACCTGGAGGTTTCAAAACCTCACAAGACACTACTGGCCTTTCACCTGGCAAGGTAATGTAGTAAGACCAGATATCTTACAAGATTACAAAAATGCTAATTCTCTAAGCTCTTCTCTTAGTACCCAAGTATCTGGCCAATATCTGATATTGTTATCTGGAATACAAGGAAAGAATTTTGCTGATTATACTCAATTTTAGCTCACCCTAAATTCTTTAAACTGACAGTGAAGATGTCTCAAATACTTACTTCAGACTTTATGCTCTTTGTTGTGGGATGTGTTAATTGAAATTAAATTTTCCAAAACAGTGAACTGATGGCCAAACATCAAAATATGAGTGGAGGAAAAAGTTTTTGTCTAGTAAGAGTATTTATATGACAGTAGTTCCCACAGAGCTCGTTAGCTCATGGGCTTGGGTCCTTAGGGAGAAGTTTGAACCAGATGTCAGAGGAAAATTTTGAGATGTCATGATTTGGACATCAGGAATAATCTTGGACATGAGGAGGAACTTTTTTGTGGAAAGGATTTTAAACACTGGAAATTTCTTCCCAGGGAGGTGATGGAATCACCATCTTTGGAGGTGTTCAAAAATCAACTGGATGTAGCACTTAGTGTCATGGTCTAGTTGACAAGATGGTGAATAGTCAAAGGTTGGACTTGGTGGTCTTGGAGGTCCTTTCCAACGTAAATGATTCTGTGATTCTGTGATTCTGTGATTCTGTGATTCTCTGATCATGTAATGCATGGTAGAGATTAAGACTGGTTTTAAAAATGGACTGAAACTTCTGGCTAACTGACATTGTAAACACACCTTTGTGTAAGGCTTCAGTGTCCTCTGCGTGGCTGTGGGGCTGGGGGTAATGTGGAGTGCAGAAAGCTCTGAAGTTTCTCACAGATTACTTTTGTGTATCTCAGCATAACTCTTCCTTGAAGCCCAGGCCAGAGTTCTCACTTTGCAATTTCTTGGAAAGTACAGCATAGAGTCAGATAGGGGTTATGGAATTTATAACCCTAAATGTTGTTATTAGTAACAATTTCCAGTTGCTGACAAAGGCAAAGCACCACACAGTTGCTTCATAAACAAATATTTATGTATAATACATGGAAAGTGTAAACAGCTTTTGCAGTGTTTCTTAAATAATTTCTCAATGCGATCAAGAAGTTAACCTACAAGTGTTTCTTCCTGAACAGGCTATTACAATCTGTTATTATCAGATGCACAGAATTAAAGTTTGTCTTGTAACATTGACTTATAATGTAAAGAATCAACACTGCATTTGGATTTCAGTGCTTTAACAAATGTATATAAAGACATTCTTTCCTGTGCAATCTCCATTTCAGAAATTATTTCAGTCTGAGTGGCCTGGAATACAGAGGTGCAACTTAGATTTTTTTTTTAAAGCTGACAAGAAGATTTTCAGTGTTTCTTGTGACTTTCAAAAAAGCTTCTTTTTTCAGCAAACAGAGGTTTGGCAGAGCCCTACAACAAGACATACTCAGCCCTTTTTAATGACTTGCTTGCATCAGCTTGTGTGGGAGGCAGAAAAAATCAATTATGCCAAACTTGAACACTCAAACATTATGAATTTGGCTCCAGAAATTCAGAAATCTTCTTAAAATTAATAGACTTAAAAGGAATATAGTGAGGAGAAGGGTCTTTTTGCCTGCTCTGTGATGGTTTTGATTCACAATTTTAAACTTTTCTCTGTGGCCAATACAAACCTTAATCTATTTTAAACAGGGAAAATGCACTTAAATTCATGTGTCTTTGCAAGTATCCAGAAGCTGGGCCTTTGGAAACACCACCACATAACAATAGACTTCCAGTAAAACTGCTGACATTGAAAGTGTGTACTCTGTAGCAACAGCATTACAGGTTGTGATAAGACCTGCCAGTAACATTTTTCTTTCTCTATCATTCAGCTTATCCTCTAGCCAAGACCCCTGAGCTTCCAGTAACACCTGTGTAACCAGAACTGGGCAGAAAGCAGCAATCCCACTCCACAGGGTATTTTGATATTTCTAAATTTAGTTTCTTTCACACAAAATGAAATTTAGACATTCCCTTTGAAATAAAGCTGTCTTCAGACTGCTTTGCTTGAAGTCCATACTCAGAGGAAAAACCTTGGAAAATTGCATTGGCCTCATGGCATCCTTCAAGCTCTTGAAAATTTTTTGAGTACAGGAGTCAAAAAAACTATACTTTACTGGAGTTTCCAAAGAATATGGTGTTCTGTCCAAATGGAAACTTTTAGTAATATATCAGAGTTGTTTGGTTTCTTTTGGGAGGCAACTCATAAGAGAAAAATATTTGTGGTCCAGGTGAAAAAAAAAGAGCTAGGCCCCACTCAGCAATTTTTTCTTATTGTATGGATGAAGAACTATTCTTTTAAGAACTTAAATCTCTGCTGTTCCAGGCATTTGTAACAACCACCATCTCAGAGACAGTTGAATTCCTCCAGCATAAATCTGCCACACACACTAATTTGAGCAGCTTTGTTTTCATTCCAGTATGGAAGGTTTTCATGTTTCATTTAAAAAAAAATTAGAAAAAATATTAAGTTTTCTGGAGTCAGTAGTAGTCTGAAAGCCTTGGGAAGATTCAGCTCATGGGGAAGTCTGCCTGCCCTGGACCCTATGGGACAGGAAGTGGGGTATTGAGGATCCTCCAGCTACTCCTTCTGGCTCCTGACTCACCCAGGGGAACTTCTGCTGCACTGATGCAAACACTGCTGAATAGCAGCCTGCTCTACTGGTATCTGACACAATATTGACAGATGGGAATTTTATCTCTGTAAGTATACAGATACAGATTTCTCTCAATTTCTCTCTCTACATGTATACTTACAGGTACTTATGCATGTAAACTTTAAGAATTTAATTTTGAAAAATTCCAATAGAATTGGAATTTCCAATAGAAATAAGCATTGCTTCTGAATTTTTGTGACTAGCTTTCTTGATGACCAGTTTCTGGCCTAATTCAGCTCTGAGCCTTTGAGATTGCAAAAAGTGCTAAACAGCCTGCCTGCATGGGTAATTTATTCAGGAAAGACCCCAGAATTACCCTGCACCCTTCCAGCTGAAGTCTTCACTTTTTCTGTCTTCATGTAGGCAGTCACAGGGTTCAAACAAAACATATTTCTCCTCTCCTTCTTAGAAATAACAAAATGCTGACATTTGACACATCAGTTGTACAAGTAACAAGGAAGCTGAATGAGCTTTGCAAAACACCAGTTTTTCTTCTCCCTCTCTTCGGGAACCTCCCTGAAAATTTGACTTAGTTCCAATTTCTTCAACAATTGGCCAAGACATATTTCCCAAATTTCCCTTTCCATCTCTCCCCACTGAACAATATTCTACTTCCCCTGACATGCCTGCTAACTTTTCTGGGAATCTCTGTACAGACCACAATAAGCTCAATATTTTCAAGATGAAAACCCACAGCAGCTTTTCTTTTGCCAGCCTCTAACCATCAGCCCTTTCCTTTTTTCTTTTCCTGTTTAATGCCAGTGTTAATGTCAGCCTTTCTCTTCCTTCATCTGCAGCTGAGCAGTTATATACATCCGACACATCCAGACCCTTATTATTTCCCTCTGCTCCCTGTTCAGCCTGCATCCCTTTCCCTTCATCCTCTATTGCCAGGAATATTGTTCATATAGTATCTCATGTCCTAACTACGCTTTTCCAGTTTACTCCTCCTTGCTATACCTTGAAACTGTTACATAGGGCTCCCAAAAATCTTTCCACTACTTTTTTCTGACCTCTCAGCAAGAGGAGAAATCCGATGATATGAAATTCAAAATATTCTACATTTCTCCTACTCAAGTGTCTTCTCCTTTGCCATGTCTCAAAGCCTCTTCTGAGCAGTTGTACAGATGTTCCCTGTTATTTCATTCCCGTTTTAAAGTATTCTACTTCACAAAATCTCCAATTATACTGCTGTAAATGATTAGTGATTTTTCTGCTTATCACTTAGAGCTGGCCCACTATGGACACTGCTGCTAACTTATTGCAGAGAGATATTTTTATTATATTTAGGCATAGCCAATAATGTGTGTAGAAACATCTGTATATAAAAAACTCAAGTGTTTGGCTCTTAATTACAATACTGCAATAACCACCATTCATCCATCCAAAGATTCTCTGTAGCAAAGTCTTTTATCCATAGGAAACACTCATTCTCCCTTCTTTCTGTATGAATGCTGCAAAGTGAACCATAAAATCATCATAGAATGCTTTGGGTTGGAAGGGGTATTAAAGATCCTCTAGTTTCACTCCCCTACCATGGGCAGGGACATCTTCCACTAGACCAGGTTGTTCAAAGTTCCATCCAACTTGGTCTTGAACTCTTCCAGGAATGGGGCATCTGCAGCTTCTCTGGGCAACCTGTGCCAGTGTCTCACCATCCCCACAGTAAAGAATTTTTAATTACTATCAAAACCTACTCTCTTTAAGTTTGAAACCATTACCCCTTGTTCTATCAGTGGAGTCTCTCGTAAAAAGTCCCTCTCCAGCTCTTCTGTTGGCCTCCTTTAGGTACTGGAATGCTGCTCTAAGCCTCCCCAGAGGCATCTCTTCTCCAGGCTGAACAGCATCAGCCCTCTCAGCCTGTCTTTATAGGAGTGAACTAGCTATATCAAACACACTTTAAAATCTGGAATTACATTGTCCCTTAGCTACTACACCATCCAGTAAAATGACATATGAGACTCTGTAATTTCATCTCCCCAAAGCATTAATGGTTTATACCTGCTCAACTGTTATGCTTTATGGCTTAATATCCAGGTAGAACTTCTGAAATCTGCTTTCTGAGATTAGCAGTGCCCTCTTGCCTGATTTGAAACAAAAATAATTGGAAAGGCATATGTACCAGCTTCCAGTTTATAAGAGTTCATTATTTGAAATCCCCTGAGCTCCTCCAATTAGAAAACAACTTTTTGACTTAATATCCTTCAATTGTTAAAAACTTGCGTCACTGAGAGATCACAGTGAAACGTAAAGGTCCCAACACATTGGCACTTGATTGTGAGGGGATGTGATTGTTCCACATTTAGACTGGAAAGGGTTAGGAACTCCGCTTCCCAATGTGCTTAATGAATGAAAGGAAAATTGGACCCTTGAGCCAGAGGCAATGACCTAACTGAGTGAAAAATGTTTGCAGGTTAACAAGGGCAACTGTTCCTTGCTATAATTCCCACTGGAGGTGAATGACAAAAAAGGCCAATAAACCTCAGACTCTGGATTATTTATTAACCTGTTTTCTTCCTAGAAGAAAAGATCTTGCTGTAGATCTTGAGAGATAGAACTGAAAAAGCGTCTTTTTCACAATGAGTAAATTAATGACCATATGTACTTCTTAAAAAGATTAAGGTGTACTATTCAGTATCATTGTATTCTCTGTGATCAATCAGATTTTTAGAAAGGCAACTTCGCTGGGACTGATGTTCAAGGAGACCAAAAATAAAATTGTGATTAAATGACACTAATGTAAGCCATATTAGAACAAAACGTAACTGGAAATGACATATAAGCATTGTTGACACCAAATCACAGGAACATATTTTATGCCTTGTCTTTACAAGTGCTGCTGCCTAACATGCTGACACAGCACATCCATAGCTTTCCTACAAGTACTCAGAAACTAGGGTGTGGTGGGATAGCCAAGTGTCCTGATGGAGAGTGGAGTCTTCTAGTTGGAAGTCACGCAATTCGCTTCTCACCCTGGAGAGCAGACTTGGTTTGTAATGAAGTAATGGAAAGATTACTGATGTCTACACTGAGATCAGGTCTGGAGCCTAGCACGGAGGCAATGGAAAAAATTTGCAGGGTAAGTGCAGAACAATGCAGGAAGACTAGTAATAACCAGTAGAGCAGCTGTCAAACTACCTTTGCAAAAAATTCTGTGATGCCTTTTCAGGAAACAGTATAGACTAGTCAGGAGAGAATTGAAGGGTATGATCCAAAGTTGAGCTGTTTCAGTGGGCTTTGCATTGTATTAGTCCCTAACAGAATATACAAATAACATATTGCTTCCTGTATTTGAAGTGCCAAAAATGAGACAGTTGCAAGCATTCTGCAAACCATATGTCTGAATCAGTCTGGGACTGAAGCAAAAGGAAGGAATATGAATTTACATAATGCAACTCTCTCTGCAGCATAGTTATGATAACCATAACGCACAGATGTATTTTCAGTAACGGGAACTGCATTTGAATTTCTTGTTAAAACAACCCTGCATTTTTCAAAATGCTCTTTCCTTACCCCATTGTGTACCTGCACGTGAAAAGGTGAACACCATGTTTATGTATTGCTTTCTTCTCTGAAGGGTAAAACAGCCTTCCTGCTCAGACATCTTCCTGAAAATGTATGATTAAATTTTTATGGTCTTTGGCTGTGGGCTCATATTGACTTCAAAATGGCTAAACAATTTACATTTGATTATTAATTTTTAGGTAAAGAAAATATCTCAGAGAAGAAGAATGTTGCTTTTTATACCAATGACTTTTAAAGAGTACAGATTGAGTAGCACCCCAGGTACTTTTTCACTGCACAGCTTTCCAGCCACTCTGCCCCCAGCCTGTAGCACTGCCTGGGGTTGTGGTGACTCAAGTGCAGTACCCAGCCCCTGGCTTTGTAGAGCCTCATAAAATTGACCTCAGCCCATTGATCAAGCCCATCCAGTTTCCTCTGCAGAGCCTTCCCACCCTCAAACAGATCAAAATTCCTACCCAGTAGTGTCATCTTGAGACTGACTGAGTGGGCACTCATCACCTCATCCAGATCATTGATAAGGATATTAAATAGTGCTGGCCCCAACTCTGGCCCTGGGGAACACCACTAGTGATCAGCTGCCAGCTGGATGTAACTCCACTCACCACCACTCTCTGGGGCCAGCCATCCTACCAGTTTTCTACCCAGCAAAGTATTCCCATCTAGAATATGAGCAGCCAGTTTCTCCAGAATACTGTGGGAGATGGTGAGAAGGGCTTTATTAAAATTCAGGTAGACACATCCACAGCCCCACCTCATCCACTAGGTGGGTCATGTTGTCACAGAAGGAGGTCGGGTTCATGAAGTAGGACCTGCCTTTCCTAAAGCCATGTCTGAGCAGCTGCCCTCAGAAGGCATGCCAGGAGCAGACAGCAGTGCTTCTCATGGAGACTCCCAGTTCTTACATTGCCATCAACATTATCTCTAACACCACTGAATTAGTAGGTGTTGGAGATGTTTCTCACAGCTTGAAGCCTGGTTCAATTGTAGGGAAGTATTCTCACCATGAAACTGCAGATAATTCAGAACCTGTCCTTCCTGTATCCTCTATTAATGAGATCTAGTGCTCCTAAATTGGGTGTCTGAAATCTTAATCCTATGTCTTTGTCTAGACAGGACAGATGTATTTCTGATTTTAAGAGGAAATTAAGTGAAAACGTGCCCATTGTTGCTGGATATTGGCTGCAAAGTTTTATATCTTGTCTCTTTATTGCATATTCTGGGAACTGTGAAAGTCTGCGCAGTGGATCTTTTTAGTAAAATAAAAAGAGGGAAGAAGAAATCAAAATAATTAAAACGAGAAAACAACAAAGAAGGAAAAAAACCTGGTAAGTAATATCTAGGTTAGCAGAAAAACATTTCTTTGAGTAAGTAGCCAAATTACCAACTATAAAAGGGTAGTAACAAAACTTTTGGTAATATGAAAATTTTGTGAGTGAGTAGGAGGTCAGGACTACAGCGACTTGTAATTCAGCTCTGCTTGTATTAAACCTGGATATGAACTTCTGAACTAGGTTTTCCACAACCTTTCTAGTTTGGGTTATTGGTTAAGAAATTATTAATCATTAAATGTATCAGTTTCTTTCTGAGTTATATGTGATACTGATGACTCATATGTACTGTTCAGAGATTTGAAAAGCTTGCTGGTCTCAGTTATCTTTTATAGTTCTTTATAAATATATACTTCTGTTTGTAATTTATGTTCCTCTATATGTATTGTTTCAGAATTTAAAAAAAAAAATCCCTGTTTAGAGTCCTTTAAGCATGATTTTTTGTGTGCTAAATTCTAAATAGGATGAAATTAAATTAGCAAAAATATAAGGTTTTTGACATAAAAATATTGCTTAATTCTGCATGAACCCTATTTTATTCTTTATCTTATTTTTGGTAGGCAAATTGACTGTTGCTTTTGGATGTCCTGGACGAGAAAAAAATCGGGCGCATACTAGAACTTCAAAAAATAATCCATGTGTAGTAAATAAAGCTTTTGTATTATTTCCAGCAAAAAATGAAATCTTGCTTTCTTCACTAGGTACTTTTCCCAGTCACATAGACTGTAAACTGAATAGGCCACGGAAGTCCAGTGACAGAACTCTATAGAGGTGTTACAATGACCCTAAAATCTTACTTATACACCAGTTGTTTCATAAAATATTTGTAAACCTCATACAACTGACCTTTTTTTGCAATCCTTATAGAATTGCAAGTGTGTATAGTAACACATAAATGTTACTATACAGGCTTGCACTCACATCATCACTGGCTATGATCTTGTCTCATAAATTAAGAAAAGTTGGGTCTTGTCAGTTCTTGGATACAAGGCCTCCAAGGAAAACCCAGATGGTGCAGGCATTGATAGCAATTCAGTGGGAAGACCACCTACTGTGTTAGTACTCATTTTTCTTCTGGATTGAGACCGCTGTGTTTGGAAGGATGTTGCTGGGTTTTATTCTTAAGTTAAAAATAAAGAACATGACCAAAATTAAGTATTTCAAATCATCAGAATAATCCTATAGCATGTTGCATAAGGGTACAGAAGTGGTTCAAATATTGCCAGCTGAAATCAGAAAAATATTAGAGTTAATTGAAAATACATTTTTCCCTTTTTTACAGTCTCTTTTCTTCAGCATCTACCACCCCCTCTGAAATATTCACTGATAACTAAAAACTAAAACCAACTTTTATCTTCAGGAGCATTTCCTTTAAGCTTTTGTAAAACATTCAAAACTCAAAAAAGCATGACTGCAAAAGAAACTGAGAATTTCCTCAGCCAGGAATTTGTAATTTGGTCTTTATCTTATTATTTCCTTTTGTGGCATAAAACAAATAAAATGTTAAAATGTAATAAGTTCTACATTATTTCATTGAGAGATATCATCACATCCCATGCGCCTAATTATCCTCTCTGGGCTAGGATCCCTGGTTACACCATAGATTTTTGGTGGAGCAGGAAGGGGAGCAGGTAATAAACAGTTCTGCCTGAAAACTTGTGCCAGGGGCACTGTGGCAAGTGAAGCACTCTTTACCACATCCCAGTAGTGTGTGTACTCTCCTTATTGCTTCCCAAAGTGCTGAGTTACCATTGCAATGCATCACAAAACATCTCATTTAAGAGAGATTTTTGTCATGTTCCCCCTAATATGCTTTGTAAAAAATAAAATTGTTCACCAAACACGGACATTTATCATGAAAGTCTCAAGAAGCATATATAGCAGAAATAAATTGTAATAAGTCTGGACAGACTATATAGATATAGCCTTCCTCACAGCTAAAATATGCATAATGTTGTGATCTTTGAATGCAGGTTGAGAAGATTATAATTGTTTTTTAAATTCCGGCACCTGGAGTTTTAACAGGGAAAGAGATTTTTCAAAGCATAGAAGCCTTTACCTCATTAAAAGAAGAAAATTTTTGAAAGTGACTATTGAGTAAGATATTCATAGCTATAAGTAATGGATGTTTTTTCACAGAGGATGTGAAAGGCACATTTGCTTTTACACTTGGAGCCCAGTTGCTGTCAGCGTGCTATGTCAGAGAGGGTATAGTGAAGTAAAACTTCGCGTGCAGTCACAGATACTCAGTCAATAGTGCATTCATTGAACTTGAAGTTGATTCTTCATAAACACAAAATAGTTCTAAAGTTAAGTAACATTTTAAGGGAAAGTCACAAGGAAATCACATGTTCTGAAGACATCAGCAAGAAATCACGATCAAGTAGGAATAACTGTAGACTCAGATAATGTAGAAGTCCCTACACATCCAAAGGTTTCACACTGACTGGAGCAGATGAAAGAGGAGGAAACAGAGGATAATTAATGAATTTTGCTCATAGTTTCTAAAAGAGATAGAGTCTATGAAAATATATTTTGACCTTTTGCAGATGTTATGAAAACTTTGTGGCTTGGAACTTGACTAACAGGATGGTATAATCCGGAAGTTCCAAGAATTAATGTTGGTCAAAACTAACTTGGGGTCCTGGAAAGTAAAATAGAAAACCTCATTTATTTTGCTAAGGTTTCAATTTTAGTAACTATTGTGACAGGAATTATAAGAATATTCTTAGTGTAAACACTACTAACAACACTAAACTTGAATAATTGAAGTATTTAATTTCACTATATTCCCTCTGAAAATATATCAGTGTAAATACAGATCCAGCCTTGACCCAAGGTATTCTTTTGGTGGACACAAGAGTGGGGTGTTTTTAGGGATAATATTGTATTTCTGCTCACCAGGAAGAACAGTTGCCCCAGTTACTGTGCTCAGGAGTAAGATACTGTCTATCTTCCACTGTAACTTGGTAGGATGCCAGAGGTACGTTAGGAAGACAACTCAGGTGAAGGAGCAGAGCAGTGTGACAAAGCAGCAAGATGAAGGAATGAAGCATTAAAGGAAAGAAAGTCTTGTGTTAGGGAACGAAAAGAGGCTCTGATGCTGCTGCAAGAGATTTTGCTTTCCCAACACTAAGATTCAATACTTTGATACTTCCTGTTTCTCATTTTGAATTAAATACAATATTAAAAACTAGGCTTAAAATTTGAAATCAAGACAAGAAGACCATTCAGAGACCTTCAGAGACTTTTTTTTAAAAGATTTGTGAGGCATGTTCAAAGTTTCCTAGCTATAGAATTTATTGTGGAACACAAAGAGATAACCTGAATTCTTTTGGCATTTCTCATAATAAAAGGCTTTTCTTACATATTCATCTACTATTTTAGCAGGAGAAAATTTCAGTATACAGCATGGACTCATAAAGGTGTAAATCAGGATTTTGTAGTGGTGGGTATCATTCTTGTTTGTTGCAGAGGCTGGGAGTGCTGAATGAGTCTGGGACTGCAGAAGGTAGAAAGAACATCTTGCACAGCAACCCCATTGTATCCTGATGGTCTGGCTTCTCTTCCTACCTCTGCTTCCTGGGAGGGGCTCCAGATGATTATTAAAACTCACTTCTTTAAGGCATTCAGAAACTGTGTGCCATTGCTTCTGGGTGTCTGATGGCAGAAGCTGTGGAGGACCAAGATGCAAAACTACTTAACACTCAAAATTGCAGCTAAACTGAATGGGGAACTGTGATTTTAAAAGATATAGAATACTTGCTGTGATAGATTAAAAAAAAATCGTTCCTATGTTTGTGAAATTGGTTTGTCAGCTCTAGCTATGTCTGTCTATCTGTTCGTTCAGAACAACCATGTAGATGGCTATTTCCTCTAAATGTGTACATGTATCATTGTGCTTTGTAGCTTATGGAGGCACTATAAAAATTAATGTTGTTGTGAAATCTGGGACAATCAACGTTATTTCTTTCTGTGTACCACAATGTGACGTGCTTTCACACTTCGAACTGTACAGATAAAATGAAAGTAGTAGATGCTTACTAAGAATATTCCCAGAATATACCTAGTGCAAGTCAATATTTTTTTTTTTGATGTCTGCAACAGGACTGAATTAACATTGTCTAGGCAGCAATATTAGAAGTTGAGTATTTTGACTATTTTGCTATGAAACTTCATTGTGCTTTCACTGTAAGTATTTAAGAGCTTGTAAATAAAATGCCGAATAGGATGTTTCAATAAAAAATACTTGTGTTGGTGCCAAGCTTTATTTATATTTCTTAGAAGCTGAATCTAACTGAAATATACCTTGTTTCTTCTTTGTTGCATCTTTTCCCACTTTCAATGCTGAATTATCTTTTATATTTCAGGTTTATTATCAAACTATGAGGGCATTTAAAGACTGTCAAAGGCAGTATCCAAATGAGGAGTTCTCATTCCATAATACTAATAAAATGGGAGCAATCCATTTATAATCACACTTGTAGTCTGCTAAACTGAAATATCCAACTCAAAGCTCTTTTAGAACTTTGAATTTTGATTCTAGCTTTGTTAAGGCTCTGGGAAGTTTTAAAAAACAAGACTGTCACTGCAGAGTCATCAGAGTCATCAGCAAAATCATCAGCAGAGGGGCTGACTTAGTCAAAAAACACATTGACATAATGGAACCTAGAATGGATTAAACACTCTGAAGGGAAGGTGTACGTAAACAGACTTTATATGGTGCTCTATTTGGTGCCTTCTTCTCGATGAGATGTCCTCTCTGTTCTTACTAGAGACAGGTCCATGTGATGGCAAGACTATTCCAAGTTGATTGAAGGTTCTGGATTTCATCAACTTCTGAGTGTTCAGTATGAAACATTGTTAAAATCCCCTAATATTCAGATAGTGATCAACACCTCTTTGGAACAGCTGTTTTCTTTGAGCTAAGTCTATAAAATATTGGTCACCTCAGAACATATTGATCAGTCTCCTTCCCCACTAGCAAAAAGACCCCTCATCTGGGCAAAACTAATATTGCTTCTAAAGCTTACCATGAATACCAGAGCTTGGCAGGATTTCACTACCTTCAGTTTCCTCTACCAGCAATTCATAACAGTGATTTAATAAGCTCTGTCCTTCTTTGGAATATGGCCATGGTTTACACTGCTCAGAGGCGAGTCAGATCAGGCTGAGTGCTACCTCCAAGCTAATCCCCTTTTCTCAAACCAGTGCTCCCTTCTGGCCTCTGTGGTTTCCTCTTTGGAAATAGCACCCCTCCATATTGCATTGGTTAAGTGCTTCTGAATTTGTATGCAATATGATGTAAGGTAGCAGATTCTCTGGCCCACAGGTTATGCAATTTACCTCAAAAGGTAAATTATTGATAAATGTCTGGTGCTGCAAAAATAAGTGGAATTTTTACAAAATAAGATCTGGATATGATCTTTGCTTGAGTTTATTATTCTGCCTGTTTCCCCCAAGTTTCCCATGCCTCTAGACAGACTCAGTTTAATATCCCTCCCAGATATACTGCCATCTCCAAGTTTCTGGCAGTCGCTGTTATCTGTCACACTGATATGCTGCACAGGAAAATTGTTCTGCATTTTTTTGGTGGAGAAATAAAAAGTTATTGGCATAGGTAGTTTGGAAGCCAGAGCAGCTTTCTTACCCAGTGAGATATTATTGTGTTTCAGAAGCATCTGAAGGGAGTCAAACTTAGTCCATGCATATGTTCAATTTTACATGGTGTGTTGAGGCCAAAATTCGGGGCCAGCTGCTCCTGAGGATCTGGCATGTGCTTTTCTTTAACCACATAGAGCGTTGCCTGTCTGTATCTGCTTGCACAGTTGAGGCTTCAGCTTCAGAGCCATATATATGTTTCTTAGCCTCTCAGTGTCTTTAAAAAAAAAAAAAAAAGAAAAAAAAAAGAAAATACGTCATTTGGAGTTAAGTCTAGAGAAGTGGTTTGCTGTCTTTTGACTTATTAAACTGCGGTAGTACTAGAAAATATAATGTGACAACTACAGCCTGACTTTTGCATCTATATGGAATAGATTTTAATGTTGTTTTAAAACTTAGACAGTATAGGAAATGAAGCCTCAAAATTCATGAATTCTGGCTGCTTGTAAACTGGTACTTTTTTGTCACACATGAGGACAGAGATTAAAAACAA
This sequence comes from Toxostoma redivivum, assembly GCA_013397375.1. Classification (NCBI taxonomy): domain Eukaryota; kingdom Metazoa; phylum Chordata; class Aves; order Passeriformes; family Mimidae; genus Toxostoma; species Toxostoma redivivum. The sequence continues at coordinate 713,642 of VXBI01008531.1, forward strand.
CTTTATAAAGTATTTATGAGGTTTTGATTTACCACAATTATTTTCTCTGGCTTTTAGAGTCTCTGAATAGTATCTTAATGCTAGATCATATTTTCTGACAGCAAAACACCAGATACACTGTAATGATTTGGCATCCAGCCTTTTGGAATGAAGGCCAAAACTGGTCAAATAAATCTTTTTCAATAGCAAGGAGCAATGATTGCATTGTAAACTCTGCATAAATCTGTGATATTACAGAAAGCAACTGTTTTGCAAGAAGTTGAAAAGAGAAAAAAAAAAAAAAAGAAAAAAAGAAAATAAAATAACCTGTGAAAAAATTTCCCATACTGGAAAGATGTCAGCATGGCATTTTGCTACCAGAGTCTTCTATACTGTTGCAACTGAACTTTTGATAATGTTATAGAAAGTGTTTTTCTTGGTTATTGGGCTCAAGATTGTGTGAGAATCCCAGACTGAAGTAGTATTTCATAAAAATATTAACTTTATTAATAACACATAAAACACATTTGGATTCCTAGCAGTCGGTTCTACACATGGCAAAGAAAAGGCAGGTGGTTTGTAAAGCAGCATGAGCTCATGCTATGCAAGATTTCTATCAGGAGGGGCAAAGCTCTGAGTTACTTCGTGTTCAGCTGGAGCCAGTGGTGTAAATATATTCACCGATGTGCATTTACTGCTAGTGGTGTATGACTGGAGGTCTTAGAAGTGATGCAAGACATCGGGGTTGCTGTGCTAAACGCTGTGCAAGGGTGTAGACAGACATCATCCTCACCCAGAAGAGCTTATAGTTTAAAACACAGATGTCTCAGACCTGATGGAAAGGGAAGCAGACGTTTAAGAGAAGCAATTTACGCAAGCCACAAACTGCCAGCGGCAGCAGTGAAAGGAGGCGCGTTCCCAGAGGCTGAGCCCCTTGGTGCCAGCTGTGACTTCCAGCCCACGGGAGGGTGCGTTGGTTTATTTCCCTGCAGACTTCCACGCGTGGGGTGGCGGTTCGGGAGCCCAGAGCCCCGCACGACGTGTCCGTGCAGCCGCCCCGGTCCCTCCGGCCCCTCCGTGCGAGTCCGGCGGGAGAGGGGAGAGGCCCCCCGCTGCTCCTCAGGTCAGCGCTGGAGCGGAGGGGCCGCTGCCCTCCTGACCCCCTGCTCCAGCTCTTCTTGAGAAACTGCCTCCCTTTGCCTTTAAAAAGGGCCAGAACCAGCTGAACAAATGGAGGGCTGCATGGTGTTACATTTCCGTGCGCTTCAGGTTAATAGTTCACTTACAGTGCAAAGATTAAATCCATGCTCTCCAGATCGTATAGACTCTGCTTCAATAGAAATAAGAATAGCAGCAATGCTAGCAACAACAACAACAACAATAATAATAATTTAACTTTCACATTATTAAAAGAAAACAACATCCAGGAAAAGATTGTCAGCAGAAATGATGAGGGAAGGACAAGCCAGGATGCAGAAGCGTGTACTGATGTGCGGTTCGTGGCTCATAGAACCTGCAAGCTCCTTGGGCTTCGTGATGAGCCTTCCTCTGGCCGTATGGAGCCGCAGTTGGAGCAAGTGCAGCGGCGCCGTGCCCGGGCTCCCCGCTCCGCCGCTGCCCAGGGCTGTGCCCACCCGGGCGCTGCTCCCGGCGGGCGGGAGGCGGCAGAGCTCGGTCCCGGTCCCGGTTCTGGTCCTGGTCCCGGCCCGCTGCCAGGGACGAGGCAACACCCCCGGGAGCAGGCGGCAGCTGGGAATCCCGCACGGGGTGGCGGTTAGGCGGGCTGCAGTGAGTACACGCATATAGGAGAGGAGCATTGGAATATATCCAGAGCCCAAATCCTTGAGTCTTAGCAGCTGAAAGATGTCAAATGCGCTCCTTAGGCTGAAAAGCGTTTGGCACGCTCCCGGAGTGTGTCAGGACAAGACTGGCACAGTGGTGCTCCAGGGACAACGAGGAAAACCTAAGGATTACAGCTGTAACTTGGCCACTTCCTCACTTACTGCCTTCAGTTTCAAACCTCTCAACCCATCTGAAACGGAGCGATGTCCCAGCGTGATGCACTTAGCACATCTGATTGCTTAATTATGATCTGCCTTTCCACACAGCGAGAATCACGGCTTCACCTGCTCATGTGGCACCCACATGTGTGTCCTGAGCATCAGTGTGTGAGCGGCTTGGGATCACTACCACTCTGGCATCTTCTTCTTCTGCCTTTGTTAAAGCTCTTCATTCCAACTGCAGCTTCTGCACGCTCCCGTAGGTATGGAAATGTAAATGCATTCACAAAATAACTGGGCAATTAGCAGAACATTTTTTAACTGCTTTGAAAGTGAAAAATACCTTCTAAATAGAACAGTTAAAAAGAATCTCTATGCAATAGCTAAACGTTTGCCGAGCAAATTAATTCAGTTTTTGAATTTTAGGGTTTTTTTATAATTTTTCCATAACTTAAAGCCACATGGACTTTAATTTAGTGCTGTCATGATTGCTAGTAAATGAATGTCAATAAACACCACATCATAACTGTTCTCTCAGAACTGTGTCAGAAAATACATTTTTATTCTGAAAAAATCTACTCCGAGTGTTTTCACTTTCATTGTGCAAAGAATACATCCCCTGTCCTCATACTATGGAATTTTTTAAAAGTTTATCTGCATAAAAAGGCGTTTATCTGCATTTCCAGTGTAAAAAATATTGAGCTGAAAGAGGCCTCAAGATAGAGTTGGAGACAGGAGGATGGAGGCAGAAAAAAGTTTTGAGAAAAGCTGCCAGTAAAGTTATGTCCAGCAAAAGAATGCAGGTAAGAAGGAAAGTCAAGTGGGAAATTTCCAGGAATCAGGTACTTGCTGTGTGTACTGATAACATCAATTTGCTCCTGGTCCTGTTCTGTAGCAAAGAACATAAGCAATGTTCTTGGGATGCAGCCTCTATGTTTAATGCTGTGGCTCTGGAGTCAAGCTTTAATTCAGTCATTCAAGGTGAGGGGGCCAGAAGGCAGATAAGCTTTTGTCCAAGCAGCTGTTAACAGGGTTTGCAACGTCTGCTTAAGATGCTACCTGAGCAGAGGCAGAGTGACTTAATAAACTGAGAGCTGTCTTGGAACTTTGCATCCTTTCCCATCTCTGCCACTGCTTTCCTGCTGAACCACATTTTCAGCCTAATGTTTCTTATTCTGTTAAATAGGCACAGTAAGCATTGCAGAAGCAATCACTAATGTATTTTTCTTTCAAGACAGAAAATGTGGTAACTGGAAATTACTTTTGTCTAGGGTGTTTTAGGAGACAGGGCAGGTTTTGTGTGGTCCCATTGTCTCCTCTCATCTTTGCAATACTAGAAGGATGGTGTTAGTATAGTTTTTTTAATAAATTCTGCTTGATTGTTTCAATCCATTAATAAGTGTGCATCTATGTCCTTTTGGGCCAATTTAGAATGCTTCTTTCTTAATATTCTCTCAAAGAACTTGAAGTCCCTGTCATGGCAGAGGAATTTGGCAGTCAGGCAGCAATGGTCATAGGGCACCAAAATTAGAGGTAGGGAGTAGAAAAGAAATCTTAAGAGTCACTGTTTAGGAGAGGTTTAGATACGCAGAATAAAAAATTTAGAAAGCATTCCAAAACTTAAGGGTGCAGCTTTATGCAGATATTTATTTCAGAAAAATACATTTTAAAATTAGTAGACTGTTCCCTATTTTCCTATCAATAATGTATTCAACATTTTCAAGTGATTGCATGTCAAGAACACCACAAGTGTCCACCCGCTGTCTAATTGTGCTGACTGGTAATTTCCAATCTGATAATAAGCAGTGAATTGGTTAACAGTGTTGGTACTTAAGTGTGCATGTTTTGCTTCAAGGCTGACACCCTGGCAAGATGAATGGGGGAAGTTAACTTGCTTGATGCTATTGTTTTAGCTGGTGAGGATGAGGACTCAACAAGATGAAAGTATGTTGGTTTACATTGTCAAGGCTATCTTCACAACCAGAAGCTAGAAACTTCCTTTATTATGAGAAAACAAACACATAAATTCTGGGAAATAGAATAAAACACTCCATTAATCTGCATGAAAGCCTTGAATAATTCAGATTCATAGATTTGCTACCTGTGTTAATTGTTTTCTTTTGCAGTTGGAATTAGAGTTTTTTGGGATCAGACAGCATCATTGCTTGCATCCACTGATGGTGTAAGAAATTACTAATAAAAACAGATACAGTAGTCATGTTTTCTTAGAAATACAGCTTTCTGGAAATGGTGCAGAAACAGAAAGAAAGTCTAATAGAATGCTACCGTGTTCTATTGAAATCTGTTCAGAAAAATAAATGAGGTTCTAGTTTTGGCTTACTTTGCCTTGTTGAACAGTATAGGATAATTCATTTGATCTAGCTCTGCACCCGCTTCTCAACTGTGAAAAAAGAATGAGTGAGCTGTGCATATTTTCTAAAATGTTGAGGAAATACAGATGAAAAATTATTATGCAATCCCTAAGCACTGGATTGGGTGACCTTTATTCATATTGAAATAATGAGAACTATTTACACAGTAGCCTACTGTTCACTGTGAGCAAGGGTGAGAAAATCCAGGCTGATTTTGTCTTGGCCTAGAGAATACTTCTGAACTGCTGTTTTCATTTGGTTTTACAGTTCCATTTTTGTAAGATTGAAGGGACCTGAAAATTAATGAAATTGCAGGTTAGTGAATGATACTGTATGTTTGAAGATATCCACACTAACAATCTTTGACTATATCTTCAATTACCAGTATCTCAGTTGTAATATCACTGCTGGGATTTTCAGAAAAATAGCATGTAATGTCAACTCTATACTTAAACTGTAACCAACAAACCCTGGGGAGCTATCAAGTTATCAGTCTTTAGTTCTGAAAGCATAACACCGGTTTTAAGCATAGCTACTCAAAATGGGTCAAGTTACAGCTGGGTTGTGTTTTAGTGAACTAAAATTAATAAGGTGTTTTTAGCCAAGCAGGAAAATCTGTGAGTGTAGGTATTTGTAATCAAGTTCCTGGTTCTATAAGTTAATTTTTATTTAACCTGTGAAAATTAGGCGTACACACATACAGACACAAAAACTACCTGTGAACTGAAGTTCTCAGTACTTTGTTGCCCATTACCTCAAGCTGGAACAGAAATTCTAGCACTTCAGCATTCAAAATCCGGATCAGCTGCTAAGGTCTAAGATGTTTGGGTTTGAACTTGTATAATATAGAAGTGGATTACACATACTCTGATCTGAATTGAAGTAAGTGATAATTAGTAGGAAATAAGACAAAATTGTTCCTTTCAAGACTGAAATATTTTTATATCAGATGTATCCATAAATGTTCTCTCTTTGTAAAGGAAAAATTATTTAGAGATCATGATGTAAGACCTAAATGTGAGCAGGTCACTTCTGAAGCAGCAGTGGAGGAAACATCTTTGCTGGCCTGAGCAAAACAATTAATCATTGTCCTATGTGCTCTTAAATTAAATGTGTAAAGACCAAATTGCTTGTCAGATCAGCTACAAAGTGGAGAAATTGAAGGCTTGTAGCAGCCTTCATGTTTCACATTTGCAGTAACTATTCTTCTGTGATTCTGTAAAGTTCTCTTTCTCTCCAGTTCCACTAGTAAATCTCCAAGAGATAGTATCAGTACAGTCCCAAGTGATTAGTCTTTTTTTGTCAAAGCACATGAATTATTACTGGGCTGTTATTTCTGAGTGAATCTATGCCCAGTTCACTATTGCTTTGGAAAGAACTAAGCTCTGTTCTTCAGCCTATTTGGCAAAGTTGTAATCTGCTACCTTTACTAACTCTGGACACTTGCTTCAGCTAAAGATTCAGGCAACACACATAAGCTTGTTTTTTGTGCCATTCACTGAAAAGTCAAAAAGTCTAAAGATGCCTAAATGAATTACCATGCTACTAATACAACCTTTAAAAAAACATAGAAAGTACTAATCATTTGTTTCCTAATTTGAGATTTGAAAAAAAAAAGGAAATTAAAAAATACTTAGTACTACTGGCTTTATGTATGTATATGCAATAATTAATTTCAAAACTACGAAGTTCAGAACTTCTGAAGTGGAACAGAGACACAATTTTCCTTTCCAAATTGTACTTTCCAAAATGTAAATAGCAAAGGAACACTAGGTATAGTTTTAGAATGGTTCTGCACTTAATCTAATGATGGATCCATTAAGTGGTTTTGTTTTTTAATCAGAGATACTGATATGCTTTTCTCAGCATACTTTCCTGGACATCGCATAATTTTGTGCACTAATGCACTAATATCTGTCTATATTAGAAAACTGTTATTTCAGTCTTCTTGTTGGGAAATTGAGGCACAGAGAGATTAAGGGACTTTTCCCACATCTTAGAAGACGTGAGCGCAGGCTAAAAGATCTAGAATTTATGGTTAACTTCTAAAGATTTCCTTTGGATAAATCATTGTCAGCAATGAATTAAACTTCTAAATGTTTATTTGAAAATCAAGCCAAACATTATTAATTTAATTTGGTCAGTAAAAGAAACCCCATCAACCCAGAGTATTTCTGGAATTAACTTTATTTTCATGTATATTTTTTGAAAAGAAAGAGCAAGATTGTTATTTTTTTCCCATCAGAAACATCTGTGTACTTTGCCAATATCTGCCTTGGCAGTACTTTACAAGTAATGTATATATTTTCCTTTTTAGAAAACTGCTTCCCAAGGCTGAGAAAAACTGTGAGCAAAATTATGTGTCAGGAAACATTTAAATATGAAAATATGAAATACAATTCAGATTTGATAAATTCAGTGTGAAAAGACACGCTACTTAGCAATTCTTAACAGCCATCTTTAACCTAAAAATACTCTGTTGGTTGAGGGGAAAATGAAGGCAGAAATAAAAATTCACACAACTAAAAACAAGCGTAATAGCAATGAATTTAAAACTGACTCTGGGGAAATATGGACAATTGATACAGGAAGCTGAAAATATCTTTGAAAAACTCTGTAGAGGATGGAGGGAAATAAGAAACAATACACGAAGTATATAAAGAAAAAGTGAGATCTTAGTAATGGTTTATATCCTGTTCTCAGCAAGGATAGTAAAAACATGGATCACAATGTGCAATAGGCAGATTTGCTCATTCATATCTGTTTTCACAGAAAAGGCAGGAAGATCTATTTCTGCCTTAAAGCTAATGAGAAGTATTTTATATCCAATCAGTATCTAGAAATAATGCAGAACAATTTTTTTTTTTAAATTGACAGGATCAGACAACAGATTTGATGCAAGCTAAGGTAGTTTATTTCAGTGTATTAATATTTTTTAATTACAAGATGCTGGGGAAATTGCAGAAAAAATAATTAGTGCCAATATTTTAAATGAAAAAATTATTGAAAATCATACAAAAGACTGACAAAAATGAAGGTAGTAAAGAGATAAGTATAGGTGAAGTATAGTCACCGAGGGGAAATATTTTTAGCATGGTCCTGTGAAGATCTGTTCTTTCTCCAATGCCATGCAGCATCTGGAGATCTGTCTGGAAAATGCAAGATTATCGATAGAAAAACTTACAAGTGACAAAATCATTTGATGAAAAATTAAGGATGATGAAAGAAGAATGAGCTAGAAAAGACTTAAATACTAATTTGAAGGTGAGCTACAAGAATAAGGCTATGATTAAAATGTAAGATGCAATCCTTTTCTGTCTAACCAATGGCATACAGATGGAGATGATACTCCATCTGTGTATGTCATTAGTGAGAACATTCCTGGAATACTTTGTCCAGTTCTAGCATTTATGCTTTGTCAATGACCTTTACAAACTAGAAGGGGCTCAGAAGAAAACAGCAAGAAGGGTGTGAGTTCTGCTTCATCCTGAGACACTGAAGAAGCCCAGTTTACTCTAGACTAGAAGGAGAATTCATCATAATCTGTAAGGCCATTCATGGAAATTATTTTCCTGACCAGTTTTGTTACAAATGAAGTCTGATAAGGTATTTTTAATTAATTTTTAATTTTTTTTAGTTATTGTTGTAACTTGATCATAATCCAATTAATGTTACAGATGGAACTACTGGAAATTTAATTTTGACAATTGTGAGTTCAAAATAGAACACAAATATCAAGTGATAGTAGATAATGTTTGGAACAAATTCTTGCATAGCAATGTGCTAAATTTTCCATCTGTTAACAGTTCTTTAATTGAGCTGTAACACATCTCCCAGAAAGACACCCAGTGTAGAACAGGTAGTACAGCTGATGCAGAAATTGCTGTGTCTTGGTCTGTACTTTGTACAGCAGGTCAAGTTAGAAGAGCAAAAGGTATCTCATGGGTATAAAATCATCCAGGAAAAAGTAACTTGAGTATACATGGGGGTGAAAAAGAAAGCACTTGTGTTATAAATACCAGTATCACAATAAAGAACATGATGGAATGGGAAAATTATGTTAAATAACAGAAGAAAGTATCACTGGTTTTAATGCTTTTCTAACAATTAAAAGACTGTATGTCTGATACTTAAGGGTTCTGTCCTTAACTTCCTCACTCTGTACAATTTGAGTAATTTTTGCTAAGTACAGTACTGTCTAATTTGCTTTGCAATTTGTACTGATGAGTGAGTTTGAATTAAGTTTAAAGTAAGTAAATCAAACACAAAGAACAGTGCAAAAATTAGGGAATTTTCTATGTGGTTGTATGCACCAAGGAGGTACAGAGAGTTTTTCTTCAGCTATTCTAAAAAGAGCTGGAGTGCAGATGAGTTTGACAGAGAAAAAAAACTTATACAAATGTATCACATATGTGTTTATGGTCTTCTGTCCTTCTTAACACTGGTTCTCCAGAGTCTACTCCACTGCTAAATGGGTATACTAACAGCTACAACAGAACAGAGAAAGACTACAGGTACTAAGACTTTGAGGTTTGTCTATCTTATTTTGGTTGGTTGTTGGGTTTTAGGTTTTGGTTTTGGATTTTTTTGTTTGGTTTTGTTGGTTTGGTTTGGTTTGGTTTGGTTTGGTTTGGTTTTTCCCAAACAGAAAGCATTTAGGTTTGTGATGAGAAAGTGCCTTACAGCAGCAATGGCACACACATTAATTTAAGAAACATAAATCCTCTAGTGTCATCTACCAATCTTTGGGAAGGCCCATAGATTAAAATGTGCATTATATTTTGTGCTCCATATATATGGGCCAAAATGCAACTCTGTTGGCTCAAATCAGTATATAATGTTATCTGATGCATTGTCTTCATCTCTGCTGAAACAGGCAGGCTTCTCTCCAGTGACCAAAAGTATGGTTTTATGCTCTGCTTCATTTTGAGAAAACGCCCCTGTTTATATTTCAAGCCCACTTATTAAAACACATATGTGCTTCTTGGACTGATTACAAACTGACTGCTTGACAATCTTCATTACAGACACTTTACGACTTCAACAATAGCAAATTGAAGGCTTCTTCAAGTAGGAAGTCATTTCACAATACTTTACCTGAGAGCTTTTGCCGTTTATATTGCTTGGTCTTTTCTCTGTTTCCTCATGCTTGTTCTGCCAGTGTCCGGTATTTGCTAAACTTTCTCTTCTAGTTAGATTATTTTTTGAGCTTGGAAGTTTTCCAGGTAGAAAAAAAGGCTTTCTGTGAGCTTTGATAAATTATTTTATTAATACTGAGAATTTACCAATTTCAGTTCTAAATACAGGGACTATGTGATTTTGTTTATTTGTTTACTTGCTGTGTTTTCATATCCTTATAAATTATTCTGCACATGTTTTGTTCATTTTTTACACTGTTTCAGCCTCATACAGGAAGCCTTTATGGATTTCATTTAAATCATTAGAAAATACTGGGGATGAGAACATCTGGAAATAAACTGTATGACCCACTTTAGCATACTTTGCACTGTGAAAGCTTGTATATTATTTCAATGGCCCCTGGAGCTGCTGTTCTGGACAATTTTGCTCAGCCTGCACCTCAAAAAGACTCACCTCTTCTATCCTTTATTCTCCCAAAATAAACTCGAAAACTTGAAGATATGAGGGAGGATTGTGATTATATTAAGGTATAGTTTATGTTTGATTAAAGATTACTTTTTGCAGTATAGCCTGTATTCTTCCATTTCAAGGCTCCCACCACAACCACGAAGAAATTGCTTCCTTGTCCCACCAGGAGAGCCACGATGGCAAGTATCTAGCTTGTTCCTGCTGCATGGTGCTTTAAAGACATCTGTATTGAATCATCCCTTGGTGCAGCAGTTTGCACATGAATGAAGCAGTGAGCTAATGAATGAGCATTCCTACTTAAACAGACATATATATCTTTCAAGTTGTATTCCTTCATCTTGGTGGCACAGCTCAACCCATTGGCTCAGTCCAAAGTAAATCCATAGCATGTCATAGCTGGACAGACCTCTGATGAGATTCTTTTCAACAAGTTAGCATACTGTTAAGCCACTATTTTCAAGGTCTCTAACACAGAAGTCCCTTGTTGAACAACTTTGCTTTATTTGGCCAACTGTGTGAAGGCACGTTTGAGTGGTATTTTAAATTCCCTATTCATGAATAATATTCCAACACAAATATAAATCTTTGTAAGCATTAAACTACTGCTGTGCATTCTATTAACGTATGGAAGATAATATTGTGTCCATTCTTAATTACTTAATTAAAATTTCCACAACAGCTTTATACAGCAATATATAGTTGTTTGGGGTGTTATTTATAATTTTTTGTTTTTAGAATAAGTTATGGGAAAGGATTTTTACTGACTTGTTAATAGTGGTGAGTCTTAGAGCAATAACTTCAGTAACAAGACACTATATTCATTCCCAGCTGGACAGTCTTGAAGAGGACAGTGAGGCAGTGGTGTGAGCTGCTGGCAGGACCTGTCTGGGGATCTCCTGGCTCTGCTCTGGAGAGGAAACCAAGGAGAGTGTTGGTTGGCTCGCTGAGCCTCCTGGCTGAATCCAACCTGTCATATTTTTAAAACACCCAAGCAACTGTGGGTGTCTTTTAGAGGAAGTAATTGCTGTTAGCATTCTTTTCCTATTGCTTTCTGACCATCTCAATACTTTCTTAAGGTGTTGCCTTAACAGGAATGTGAACTGTATGTAGGTCTGAAGAAAATTAACAGTGACTCAGAAAATGAAATTTATCTGGAAAAACCACATTTCTCAGGAATACAGTATCATGGAGACTTGATTATTTCTTCTTGTGGATGGGGCCAAGGTGTTTTATGATACCACACAGTTGTAGCTGAGATTGGCCTGTAGCCCAATCAACTAATCATTCCTTTCTGGTATATTTCTGTATTGGACTTGTGCTGAAATGCCCACAGGAGATTTGGGTAACTCTCTACAAATGCTTTTGCAGGTAGTGAGTGTTAATATAATTTAAAAAACCTGTTGTTTTCCCACGCCTCTCCTTCTCTTCACCTTTCTTTGTGAAAAGGGTAAATCATTCAGGGGTTGCTTTCAGCATATACCAGTTTGTTGAATTTACAGGAAGGGCTGCAGTTCCTCTGTGCACATGACGCTTTCTAATACATCACAGACTTCTAAAAAAAACTATAAAAAAACATATATGAAACAAACAAACAAAAAATACTTTCCTCTCAAAATATCTACACAGGAAATGCTATGTAGCTAAGCATGCTAGTAAAATTCTACCAGAAACTTGTGGATCAGATTATGCTTACTGAATTGTGGATATTCTTTTAAGAAATGAGGGCATAAGACTCCTTCTTTCTTCTACCAGCACAATCTGAAAAACCTAGACATATTTAGCTGTCAGCTGCCTAAGGAAATGTCACTTACCAATGTTTAGGATGATAGATTGCATCCTTTAGATGTGCCATTCTCTCTCCTTCCTCTCTAAGGAGATCCATTCTCAATTTTTTACCCTTAAAACCTAAAAGAATCATAACAAAAGCTTCTCACTTAATTAATCACTTCCACTTCCTCCATTTTGGGACCATTTACATAGCATTAAATGTGGTGCTTGTGGCACTCTGCTATTTCCCCACATATGAGCTTAGACTCAGCTATGCTGGTCAGACAAGCAGAACTCCTTTTAAAAAAAAAAATTAAAGTTAAATCCTGTCTCAACTGCTCTGAGAAATACCTAAGTGAAAAGAGTTTATCCCTTTCCCCCACATATAAAATTACTTCTGAAGTGTTGAACTTTTGGATTATCAGCATTCAAATATAAATGGGCCCAGGAAAAATGAGAAATCTAAGTCACCAACTTCCTATAATCTCACTTCGAAAAATCTGAAATATTCAAAATTATTCACAAATACATAAATGAATATTGGGAATCATATAATTCCCAAGATTGACAGGATAGTGGTGAAAACAGCCCAAACCCATCTTGACCAGCTCTGAGTTATGGAAATAAAGCCTGAGACTGAGGTTCCTCCTGGGAAGCTTTTCCCAGTGTTCTGAACTACTGGGGGCAGTCCCTAGTCTGGGTTAGAGCACCAGCCCTGGGGTATTCCTTGCTATGTGCAGTGTCAGTATTTGGAAGCTGAGCCTTTCAAGACCTTCAGTCTTGCAGCACTGCTCTCTCTTCTGCAATGGCAGCTAGACTCAGTACATATACATTTCCTTTTAATAGTTTATGAGTATCATCCAGAATAAGAAATATGCCTTTGAGCCATCTGAGTTGGGTCAGACTGGCTCTGAAAGTGCAACATTATGGAAACGAACTCACATTCCTTCTGGATTTAAAGCAGCCATATAAGTGATACAGAACACAGAATATTCTAAGTTAGAAGGGATGATTGATCTACAAGGGTCATCAAATCCAACTCTTCAGTGAACAGCCCATACAGGGATTGAATTTAGAACCTTAGATTTATAAGCACCATGCTCTAAAAAATTGAGCTTATCCCTGCTCTGCCATATCAGTGTTCATCTGTGATGTGCCTGGACTAATTACTTAACTCTTTCTGAGACTTATCCAGTACCATTTCTGCCCTGAGAGAAACAGTACTGGATCCTAGCAGAGATTCTGCAGGTCGGTAACACACCACTGCAAATGGACAAGAAGAGACAGAAGTTCAAGACAAAGGGAAGAAAAAAGACCAAATGAACACATTTGGTATTTCAAAAATAACTGCTCAGTCTCCAACAGTGTGACTCAGGGACTTTTTCATTCACAGTTTTGTCTCATGTTTAATAGTCATTGGTTATAGCCATGAGTTTAGCTGGTGACCTTGGCAAACTTCTGGCATCCAACAGCTTCTGTTGTTCCATTTGCATGAGGAGCTACCACTCTCAGGTCATTTGGAAGCTGGTACCTACTCCCTTTATTTGATTCTCTCTAGTTCCTAAACTGGAAGAGAAAATGTCATTCCTTATTTACCCTTATCACACCACCCATCATTCCATAGGCATTTATTATGCTACTTTGTTCTGGGAGCTCCTTTTAGTTTTGGAATTAGCCATTTAACTGTCCTGTCTCTTCAACTAATTAAGATCTGAAGACCTTATTTCTTATCACAAGCTGTTTAGGGGTTTTAAGAGGTTTAGTGAAAGATCTTGTAAAGAGGCAAGCTCTATCTTTTTCCTTATATTTAAGGAATCCCCTCTGTCATTTCAGTTTGTTATCCACGAGCGTTACTGTTTATTTTAGCTTTTACTCATTTTCTGCAGAACTGATGTATTGACCTACATAGATCCATAGGTCTCTTATTTCTAGGTGTTTGGTATCAGTTTATCTGCCTTGTTGTCCATCAGTACAATAGAATTTTTAAGAGGAGGAATTGAACCGGTCTAATACAGGTTTATGGCCTATTAACGTAAAGAAAAGGGAGTTGAACACACTTCTCACCCAGCATGAATTGCAGCTCTGATTCTGTATGAGTGTGGGCCCACCTTCAGTTTTGTGAATCATACCCCTTATTTCTTTAGCTTTCTTTTACATATCCATGAAAACATGCTATTTTGCTTTAATGCTATGTACATTTTTTTTTGCATGAAAAAAAAAAAAAAGATTCAAATAGAATAAATTGTGTTTTCCAGGTTTCTGCTTTGTCTCAAAAAAATAAAATCTCTATTTGCACAGAGTAGATACTTTTCAGGAAACAGCTTATGATATTTTATTTTGTTCTGAATAGGTATTTGATTTTTTTTCCTGTAAACTCAATACAATGTCTCAGTTCTTACATCTGTGAGATCAAAACTGCACTGTTCCAAAGCACTGGGTAGGAAATGTATAAAAAAATGCAGGTGTCTGAGCAACAGTTTGACAAGCAGAGAGACAAAAGGAACACAGGGAAAGGAACAGTGTCAGAGAAGTGTGAAGACAAAGGGTCTGGAGGCAAGGTTCGTGCTCAGTGTCAGAGGGGAAATAGAAACTCTGCTGGTGTCAGCTTTCTCTCTATAATGCATCTCTGTCCCAGTTTGTGCTAAATAGATTGGCATGTACTGCTGACAGCCTATTATTTTACAAGCCATGTGTTTTTTAAATATATATACAGATAATAGTACACTTTAGTCCCTTAGCTAAATTATCAATAGGGCATATTGACAATCCACATATTTATAGATTTGGTTTATTGTAGTGTAACAGTGAGAGAAGTGTTTTCTTTTCTGGGGGCTCTGGTGACTCCTCTAATGGAGCAGAGAGAGCTGGTGTCTCTCCTTCAGCTACCAAGAGCTGTTTGGAGATTGAGTCACAGGAGCTTAGGGAATGGCTCAGTCTTATGCAAAGTAGGCATCTGCCATAATGCAGAAGCTGTTCTTCTTCCAACTATAAGTTTTCATTTTGTCTTTAGGCTACAAATGGTTTAAGTTACACAGGTGAATCTCAGTTCAGGATGCTGAATCTTTTTACCACTGCTGTATTACTTAGCCAGCACAACAATATCCAGTTCTGCTTCTGGAAACAGAAATATTTCAGGCTAAAATTAATAAAATTATATTTACAGTTTGTCTAGATTCTGTAATATTGTTTTTATTAGTTTTAAGACAGAGAAAGTTGGAAAACTTTCTATCTAGCCCCTATAACAGTGGTTTTCAGGAGAGGACAACAGCAAAACTGGTCCATCCAACTTGTCATGTGCAATGTCTCACTTTCAAATGTCATTGTACACCACTCCCCCAGCATATCAAGAATGGTACATCAGGAATATCCACATACAAGGGCAGGTGTGGGTAACAGGTGTCATCTGAGACTTGGCTGTGCTGGGTCATAGATTTCTCTATATGAAGCAGATACTACTAATAGCTTGTGCATGTGTGCATTTTCTGCCATAAAGGGAGGTTTGCCAATCTCTAGGCCTTGTTTAATACATTATCTGTCCCACAGTGCTTTTTCCCCACTGTAAATTCTTTGTACTGCTTCAGAAACACCTCTCCATTTACAGCCAGGCAGGCAGAGAGGCAGGTGGCAGCTGCAGATGTCACCTGTTGAACAGTGGTCACTGTTGCAGCCCTTTGGACACAGTGATGCAGGAGCAGAGTTCTCTCAGGACTGAGGTTCAGTCCAGCTGGGGTGACAGGACCTTGCCCTACCAGTCTGCATGTCCTTGATTTTTAAATAGATTTCTATCAAATTAATATAAATCCTGATCTATGGAGCCTGGATACTGGTTTCAGTGAACTGTTTTATTTAAACTAATTAATGAGGGCTATACTGAAATAAATGTATGTCAAAATGTATCCAAAAAATTGTTTTCTCTTTGTTTGGTTTAAAATCAGTTTAATTAAATAATTTGAATATAAAAAAGGGCAAGCTATAACTTCTATGTTTTATAAAAATAAAGTAAATAAATGTTTCAAGGTTATGACAATAATATTAAAAATACAATTTATGGTTAAAGTTTACCAACGCATCCAGATGCTGAGAAATGCTGAAAACTTTGTATGCCAAGGCCTTAAGGATACCTTCATTCCATGTCTGCTCTTTTTGACCATACTTTTTTTACAAGATGTAGTATAATTCCACATTTTAGCCAAAGACTCCAGTCTCATGCTATATAGGCTGTCAGTTGATTCTTTGTCTTCCTGCTTTTCTGCTGCATGCCAACACTATTTCTTGCTCTCCAGTTTTCTTTTGGACAGCAATTTAATTGCATTTGAATGCCTGGTCCCCACACTGCTCTGTGGAGCCAGGTATCTGAAGATCAGGACGCCAGTCTTTTTATTCCAAGCTGGAAGATGCTGGAACAGACTAAACGAATAGGAGCTGTCAAAAAATAGAGCAGAGGCTGATACACAAGAGCTGTAATAAGATTGTATTCAATTTCTACCTTCTGCAGAAGGAAGTAAATGCAACCCTCGCATTTTGGAAAATCTCATGAGACCCCAGATCTACAGGGATTTTATTTTTTTAATTAAAAATAAAACATAGTTGCTTGTGGCATCTGAGTGCTCCCCCATACAAGACAGTATGTGGGGCTTCTTTGCAGTTTTGCTTCTGCTCCTACTGAAGTCAGCAGGAAATCACAGTTGATTTGGGTAGAAACAGAATCTACACAAAGTTCAACTGGCTTTTCAGCTGAATGCTTGCAAGGAGGTCAAAGCCTCCTTCCTGTCTAATGCAGAATTTTCTATTAACCATAAAAGCTGTATTTTTCCACACTATCATATATTCACAGAAATATTAGAACTGCCATACCTAATCAAACCAGTGGTCCATCTAGGCTAACATCCTTGGCTCCAGATGCCCCAGAGGAAGGTGCAGGAAAATTCATAATATCTTTTCCCAGGGGAAGTATCTTCCTAGTCTTTGGCAGTTTTTGACTAGCTATTGATCTAACCATGAGTGCTCATAATCATTATACCCTTTTATCCTATCTAAGAGTCATCTATCATATATGTTCTATTGTTTGAACTATTCCCTACAGGTTTAGGCATAAAGGTCACAATAGGACAGAGGTCACAAGTCAGAGTAGATCAAAAGCCATACCGTGTCAAATGTTGTAATATAATTCATACTCCTGTATACAGCACATACATAAAGTGATAGTTCATGCTAAGGCATTGCCTCACATTGCTCTTACAGCTATAGCTCCCCTAAGAGTATTATAATATGCTATTGACTTTCTTGTGGATTCATCGTGCTGTGAATTATTTCTGGCCAGTGGAATGCATGGAGTTACCTTTTGGGTATTACTTAAGCAGGCGTCTTGTGATTGTGCCAGAGATCTTTTTTGCAGGAGTCAAGGTGTGTATTGTTTCCCTAGATTTTTATTATTTTTTAAAGGAAAAAAATAGGAAGGGGAAGAAACTGAAGATTTACACTTTGGCTTAAAGATATACTGGGTATATGAAAACAGCTCTTTTTTTCACTGCCTTAAAATAATAGATCCCATGGTCTCAGCAGGAATATGTACGTGAAGCCATATTCAATAAACCTTAGGTGTCCCAATTTTTCTGTTTTCTTTTAAACTGAAGAATAGACAACTGCCACCTATAGTTTTGTCCCCATTATTCAATCTTTTAAATTTTCTACATTTAGTTATTCGGTTTCTCCACCCTCATTTTTCATTCTGTTCCTCTTGGAATAAAAAGAGATAAGAAATTAAACAAAAAACACTGCAAATTATCGTCTTCCTAAGGACGCTTTATTCCTTCTAACAGTTTGACTTTTCACCTTTTAGGTGCTTAGTGGAAAAGCCATTACTTGCTTGCTGAGGAAAAAGCATTTAATGAATCAAAAAATCATTCAATTATTCTTAAAAACACTTCACATCACACATCTTTTTCCAAGTAAAGTGTGCATTTTTCACATTTAAATGGTGCATAACTGCCTCGTAGAATGTGTCCCTAGAGTTAGAGACATTTTAACAGAAAGGTTCCAGGAGTAAAAGAGTAGTTTGATATATACATAAGCATTAAAAACCTTGCATTAAAGATGCAGAATTTCCTCTTCTCTCTTCACTGTCTTTCAACAACATTTATGCAAAGTTGCCTTTCTGCTGCTGTGAATTGTCTAGCTTTGTATGGAGTTGAGATCCTCATGCTTTGCTTACTTCGGCTTGCTGCAGTACCACACAATAAAAATGAAGTAATAGTAAAGCCAATATGGGGCAGCAAAGCATTTAGAATATTTGAGGGGGATTATAAATAAAATGACATTTTCTCTAGGAAGGGTAGTAAGATATTTTTTCAGAAAAGTATAATATTTACAATCATTGAGTCTGGTGCTGGTCTCTCACCACTTTTTCTCTGCTTTTATAAGAGAAGCACTTTCTGCAGACTGCGGTAGCTGCCATTTCCTACACAAGGCTTTCTTTTTAGTTTTTTTCCCTTTGAGGGTTTTTGGATTTTTTAATGGACTTACATTGTAAAACTTTCTTTTCTGTATTTTATGAAAACGTATGTTCTTTGCCCAACAGAATCAGGTGGCTGACGAGGTTTGCAAAACCAGCTTGAAGGTTGCACTTTTGCCAGGGCGAATGGGAGTCAGCCTGTTTATTAGAATGCTGGTATATGAGTCGTACCAGCTAAGGAGCTGGCCTTGAATTTGTAAACTTTCCTGTGCTTTTATATCCCTGTACTTTAAGCAAGTAATTTTTTCCATAGCAATAATTTTTTCCTTTTCTTTTTTTCCTTTTTAAATTTAATAGGAAAGAGTGATATTTATACAACAGCTTTAGGCTTACTTAGATATCTAACTTAGGCAGAGTTTTAAGAACTTAACCTAGGTCTTCATACTGCCCTGCGTAGCTGGCAGGGAGACAGAGGTGCCGGGGGGCTGTAGGCGAGGGGAGAACTGCTGCAATTCAAAGGACCTAAATCAGATGTCTGAAGTAACAGTGTGAATAACCCTCTAGATGACTGGAATTATTAGACAACATTAGAGAGAGAGGAAAAAAGTGAGGCTGGCATATGGTGAGTGTCCTACATATGGTATGTTGTTTATATGTGTTTTTTCCGTTAGCATTTCTCTTTCCTTTGTTGCTCCACCTCCTCCTGCAGTCTCTCCCAACAACAAAGTTAATTCAAAAACTTCTGCGGTCGAAGGAAAGTTCTGGGACCTGCACTACGCTCAAAAGAACAAATACCAGGCAAAATGAGTCAGCTCTCTTTCCCATACCCTGCCTTGCTTAAACAGTGCACTGTGTGTAATCTTCTATTTCCTTTTATTTCTTTGGAGTCGATAAGGTGTGCATGAGTTAAAATCACTTGTCATAAAATTTACCATCATTCACCTCCCAAGACTGTGTTTTATACTCACTCAAATATAAATATTTTTTGCAGTGCCTAGAAAGGATAGGTGCCAATATGATAGACACACGCTCTTCATACTGTATTAATTCCTTTGGTCCAGTCAAATCCTGGTCTTATCCATTGTAGCTCCAGGGGGAAGCCCCTTGTGTTGCAAAAAGCAGGCTCCACCTGGTTCCGATTAAGTTTGCACTGGTTGGATCTGCCCAGTGATGGCGTAAGAAAATACGAAGCAGAGAAGCCTGCAATTGAAGCTGTAGATTCATGGCCAATAAAACTAAAAGGCTATTATGGTCATCTACTCAGTCTGCCCCCCTGTGAAACGGGCACCAGAACTTTTCTGAATTGCTCTTTCTTGTGTGTGCATGTGTGTGATTTTAACATAGAAAAAATATCATGCGTCTTGATTTAAGTCTTCCAGTGTGTGTCTCCAACTACATCTTCTTACCACTGGCTTCTGTCACACCTTTGTCACCAGACTGAAAACTCTAGTGTTATCAAATTTCTGTTTCTCACAGAGTTATTTATAAGCTGTGATCAAGTAGCCTTTTAAACGTCCCTCTGATAGCCTAAATAGATTGAGCTCCTTGCGTCTTTCATTACAAGGAATGTTTTCCACTCCTTTCATCATTCTTGTTTCTTTCCTCTGAACCTTTTCCAATTTTTCAACAACCTCTCTTGAATTGTGGACACAGTGTTTCCAGAGCAGGTTGCGTCCGTGCCAAGGACAGAGGTAACACAACCATATTGTACATGTCTCTGGTGGTGTGCTCTTCAGTTGTTTCAGATTCGTCTCTACCCTCTTGTACTTACAGCTCTTGGCACTGATTGTCTGCTCTCCAGGCTTTTTCAGGCTGCCTTCTGTCTGAGAGCGAGGTCTTTACCTTATAGCAGTGGCATGGTCTTTGTTAACAGAGTAGTGTCTTATGTTTCTCTGGATCGAAATTTAACATTTATTTAAATGTGACCAGTTTCCTGAGCAATCTGAGTTCATAGTGACTTGACTCATTCTTTATTTACTAATCTTCCAATAATTTCAAATGCAAACTTTCTAAATATGTTTTTTATAACTGATAGAAGAGTCAAGAATAGAAAAAAAATGATAAGGTCATGCATCTGAGGATCATCATTAAAATAACCACCACTGATTACTTTTCCCCACTTGCTACACGCTTAAGACTGAGATTTGATTCTATTTAATAAGTGCAATGTTGATTTTAATATCTTTATCAAAATATTATGATTAAAAAGTAAAAGACTTTCCAATATTCCTCTACATATTTAATAGTATTAAAATTACCTTTATACTACAAAATTAATATTCCTATTAAATGATATCAAGTTAGCTTTGGCAAGATGATTTTCCAGAAAATTCTGTTCTCACTGCTTTGATTAAAATGAACTAATATTCCTAGAAACCCTTCTTTATTTTGCTTGAGATCAATGTATGGTTGAAATGCTTACAGACATTTAGGTCATCACATTCATTCTATTTAACTATTCACAGAAATTTTTGCATCGTTCTCTTGAACCTCCCTAGTTCTCCAAGACATACTAAAAATCCCCACTAACCATGCAGACTTCTCTGCCAAATGTATTAAAATACCTCCACGAAAATTATTCAGGCCTACTGATTTTAAAAATGTCTAGTTTTATTAGCTGCTATTAACATTCTCCTGTGCAACTACCGAAACAGAGCATCATACTCATCTGATATGAATACATCATTTGACTTTTCCCCACAACACAGAAGATAAGTATTTGAGAATGCTTTTATTTTTTAAATGTTCTTACAAAAAGTCCTAGTAATTTCCATTTAGTAATGGCCAAAACAATTTTTAGGGTTTTTTGTTCAGAGTAAAATTTCAAAATGTCTTCCTATTTTTCTTATCTCTGTTTTTTCACTGTAATATTTTACTTTAAATTACTTATAACTCCCAGCTTCTAATTTACATTAATTGCTACATTTCCCCTGCACCTCCCTTTTGTTTTGGGGTTTTTTTTGGTATCTGCATTCAAATACAATCTCATTTTATTGTCTTCAAAAAGAGTAGAAGGTTTATCCTCCATTGTGACTTTTTATGACATGTCCTTTACAATACATTTAGCATACTGAAGATCTCAGTCAAGTATTTCTTTTAACACTTTCTTCAAATAACTGTTTTACCCTCACTGTCAAATTTGTAAAAGCTGATTTATAAATATTAGATTTTAATTCATTTTCTCATAACAAATATAATCAAGTTTTAGCTATGTGCACACAAGCAATTTTTTATCCTCTGTTTCCTCTGTCACTCGAATGAGGTCTAATAGAAAATTTCTCTGGATACAGTTAGAGAAATTGTAATTTTTGATTGTTTAATGTAGCTAGTATTTTGTTATGGACACTCTGAGGTTTCCAGTTTATGTTAATACTGTTCCAGACTTCAAAAGCATTTTTCCATGTTAAGATGTTTCATGACCAGTATGAAAGAAATCCAGACTTTTAAAATTTTTATTTAATTTTGACAGCAACGAGAATCTTTAAAATGAGGCATATAAAGTGAGATATAAAATGTCAGCCTGATTCAGCTACAATTTGGATCATTGGTTCAAAATAAAGTGTGGTTTTAAAAATTCTGACACAGTAACTGAGAGGTGCGAAAGATTTAACACACGAAAGCCATTTGGGTTTTTTTTGTTAGGAGTAAAGTGTTAACTTGGAGTCACAGTGTTCTCTCATAGCCTCTGTTTATTTACAGTAACATATGCAGATTGCTCACTTCAATGCTTTAGGAAGAAATACAAAACATACTGAAAATGCAGCTACAATTATAACAAATTATAAAATTCTGGAAATCGGGTCTGAGGTTCCAGGCTCTTTGAAGTCGGTAGTGCTCAAACTGTTAGACTTCCAGTAGTTTTCTTCATAAAACACTGTTCCATATTATAATGATTTTACTTGCTACTGGCCTCATGCTAAAGATCGTTAACTGGACCATAACACCCAATTACCTCACCCTGATTTAATCCCATTCTTAAAGAGGGTGAAATCTATTAAAAATGGTATTAAATAATAATGCTTTCAGGGAAGACATCTCCTAATTCTTTCTACGTGATTCCACAGAAAATTTTCTCAAAGAAAATACTGCATTTCTATTTGTGTCACAAGCACATTATTCTTAATGACAGACCTGAAGTGAATGTCTATAGCAGACATTTCTAATTTTAAGTATAGCTGCCTTACAATTATCTGATTTAATTTCTTTGGCCCATTATCTTGCCTATTTAGATGGAAAGCTCTCCTGTTCATTGCACAGCACCTGACACAAAAGGGCAAAGATTTCTACAAAAATCCTATTAAAATGTTACTGATAATTCAACCAATCACCCTCTAAGCTTATTCGGTGAAGTTTTACATATTTTATCAGCAAGAAAACAATATATTACCTCTTGCCAGCAATTTTTTGCTAGTACCTTATGAATGTACAATACTGACTTTTTCAGTCTCAATATGTCAGTTCAGAAAGGAAACACCAAACATATTTGGAGAATAAAATCAGTATTAAATGGATTAACAATAGATTTGGCTTCAATGCAGTAAATCCAGACAGTCTCTGCAAACACAGGAACTAGTTACATTTTCTACACAGATTTATTTCCTACTATTTAATGTACAAAAAACACATGAAATTAATTTGTTATTGGTATTCTTTACCACGAGGAGAGTCAAGAAAAATCCATACGACCATGCATGAGTGTAATGCTAAATATGAGAAAATAGCATATTGTACCAATCAGGCAAGAATTCACACTGAAAGGGCTATTAGGGTATGATCATGCTGATTTGGGGGAGGCCAAGGCTGACTGGGCCTGGGGGCTAATACACCCTACCACCACTACAGAATAGTCCTTGAGGCTACGTATCTGGGAAACTGGACCTTCTCTGCTCATGCTCTTTCTGATCAGACTTGTCTTTTTCTGACAGCTTTTGCCAGCAATCAGATTCACTGAAAACATAAAAGAGAAAATGAATGCTGGAGTTCTGCTGAACAAGCTCAGCGTTATCTTTCTTCTAGCTCTGTTTGCCCATATGCACAATGAAAGGAAGCTGGCGGAGGTCCTGGTCCAGGAAAAGAATTAGGGGCTTTATCATCAGACAATAAGTTGAGCAAATTGCAGACCACAAACTACTTCTTTTCAGAGTACCCCTGAAGGACTCATGGTTGATCTCAGTGCCTTGGAGCTAAAAGGAGGAAGTACAAGGAGGTTGTAAAGATGAGTAGCCAGACAATGAGGGATGATTGTGCAATGTCTACTGTTGAGCACTGGGCAAAGAACACATGAAAAAGTCTAAAATTCTAGAGCCTTGAAGTCCTGGTAATTTTAATTCATTTCAAAAACTGCAAAAACCCATCATACTTTTTATTCCAAAATTTTTCTTTGTTCACATAACAATACCCCAAAGGGGTTCACATGGATTATCAAAGATATATAATGAAACTATTAACCAAGAAGAGGACCATTTGTGTAATAGTGGTTCCATTCAATTGGAATCAATGAAAGAGGATTTTAAAACCAGGGAGCTAAAAACCAAAAAGACTAGCATACCCAATGAAATTGAACCTTTCTGCTCTTTGTTATCATATTATCCTTCCTTAGATTCTGATTCAAGGTGTACAAGGGAGAGATTTTAGCACTATATCCTGTAAAATTAAAAATCACAAAGCAGGTCTTCGACAGAGTGACTGAATTACTTTGAGCTTTTGAGATGATTTTGGAAACTTGGAAGGAGTCCAGATTTTTGCTAAATCTTTGTTTTCAATCCAAAATAATCTGGAAATAATACCTGTAACATGAATGATATTAATGTATACCTGTAAAAAGTACATAAACTGCTGGAAATATGTCTGCTTAGTCTTCTCAAATAACGATATGAACTTTGGCTTAACATGATCACCTTGCACAAATCCTTTCAAACATTTGAGTATTATTTAAAGGTATTTTTTCCCCATTATAAATCAATGTGCCCACAGAAGGAGATCTGAAAAATATCGAGCAGAAATCTAATCCACAAAAAATCTTTATGGATAAACTGTTCCCCTAGTAATCCCTCAATCTATAAACACCTCAATAAGACATCTAGAGAAAATTGTTTGAAATTCTTATAGACTCAGTTCCTCTGAAGATGCTGCAAATCTGGTCTGCTAACACTGGTTAACTAGTTACATAAGGAACCCGGGAGTCATAAGCACTGCTCAATTTGCTGAAATGAGAGGCTTTCTTCTTTTCCCTGCCTCTAGCTTGAGGATCAAATTTTCCATACAAATTGGCATGGTGTGGTAGATTTTCCCTCTGCTATTCCATATCCTTGATATCCTCTGCGTGGGGAACTGCCACTAATGCCAAAGGGATGCTTGGCTCGTTGTGCTCTCCCGATAGCTACTTCAGAAATGCTGTTAGATTAAATAGCGAGGGACAGCAGCGTTTCAGTCGTGATCCATCAGGCGGATCTGAGAGGAGCCGTTTGCCCTGAGAGAGGATAGACTTTCGAGACATATGGTGCTATAATGGGGGGGTGGGGATTTTTCAATTCCAATCCACCCATTCCGGATGAGAGAGACTGAGCTAATACCCTCGTGTATGGTGCACTGGATCTAGCTACGGAAGTAGCGTTAGGGTGGAATTTATGGACTCTCTAAATTGTTTGCCAGGAAATGTTTACTAGCTATGTACAATAAACGACTGTGAAAGCATATTCCTGTGTTTAATACTATATGGTTTTTTTTCCTTATATTTGGGTCATACTATTATGATACCAATAAAGGAAACTTAAAAAAAAAAAAAAAGGCAGAAAAGAAAACAAATGAGCAATGTATATTCATATTTATGGAACTTCATTTGGGAAAGTTTGATTGACTACAAATTGTACAACATAAACTTATTACTAGGACCTCTGGATACACACCCTGCCTTTCATATTAGAAGTTAAATATATGACTTATTTTTAGATCCAAATATTCTCATCATCAAGTCAAGGTATGTTTTTAAAAAAGGTTCATTACCGCAGGTGCAGGGAGTCATACGTAATGAAATTAGTGTATAAGGGAAGTCTACCTACCAACTTACCAAAATGGATACATAGCTTCACAACTTAGAAATTAAGCAGGCAGTTTTGGATCACAGGAAGCTTGTAATTTTGCTCTGGGATGTGATTCTGTCTTCCATGTATCTCACTTGTACTAGGGACTACTGTACGGTTTTATAAGGTGTGTTGATACATTCCCAACCATTTTTCTCTGCTAGGAAGCAAAGTCAGAACTTTCTCTGGTAATCTATGCAAAGAGTTTTTTCTACTCCTTCATATAATGTAATGTGAGGCTTCTATTTTAATATAATGCATCTAAGAACTCTCCCTGCTATTAAAAGACAGCTGGCACTAACCTAGTTTTTTTAATTGTACAGTAAGGGTTTGAGTCTGGACGTAAGCTTGCACTTTTGCACAGCTGAACACCCTCTTTCAGCATACACATACGTGTATTTATACATCCAGCATGCCGTTCATGATGGGATTTTCAAGTTTAGTACCTTTGTAGCAACACAGTTTTGCAGTTCGTACTCGTATTTTCTGCAAAGAGTAACTGCAATAGACAAACATACCTTCCCCCTTGCTTGCTATGAATATAAGAGAGGAGATTAGCTGATAAAAATAAGAAGGAAAGAACATTTAAAATTAGGTATCTCAACTTCGGTAGCAGATCGTTTAACAGTTTTAGTGCAATAAAAAATTGAAAATGCTTTAGTAAAATATTTTCTCCACCAGGCTTGTTTCAAAGTACAATTTTCAGTAGTGTTGGTTGTTTAAATGATTTTTTGGTAATCACAAGGAATAGTATTTAAGTTTCCCTGCACTTTTAAAAATTGCTGTTGCAGTCTAACAATGAAATTGATCCTGTGAGGTCGTTGGGGAAAAGACTCAGCACTTCCTCAAAGTCAAGTATGAAGACAGTTCTTGTTGTAAAAGACTTAAAGGGTGAATTGTTTCTTTAAAATGTTTTCAGAGGCTACCAAGCTAATCACAATAGTAAAAGTATATGAGGAACACATTAATACTACTGGGGTAAAATGCAGTAATAATAAAGAGTCACTTCAAATCATTTTAGTAACAGCAAAACTTGTTTCTATAAATGGGAATGTGTAGATTTGGATGCACTAAGAACATGATTCATACCGTGGGATATTAGTTTTGATTCAAACTTCATTGTTCCAAGTAAAAGAGGTTTATGTAAGAAGTTTTTTTCTTTTATAGAATAAAGATCTATCTAAGTTTAAACCTATTGCCTACAATTAGTGAGACAAAAAAAAGCAAAATGCTTCAAAGGCAGTTTACCTGGACAGTGTCTGTTTTATTAGTTTTAATCGGAGTTGCATTGGGTATCGAGAATGGAAAGGCACGACTTTCAGCGTAACACAGCCAAGAAGCTGACATGTCTCGTGCCTTTCTCTTCCATTAGAGACATGCTATGACTCCAGATGCTGCAGTCTGGGTTTAGGGGCATATACCGCTCTTGCACAAGTAAGAGTTGCATATGTTATGAGTTAATTTCGTTTTGTTGCGTTCTTTTGCACATGGCTTTTTTGAAACAGTTAAACGGAAAATATTTTTAGTTTACCATCTTGTATTGAAATATACTTGGATTATTAAATAAAATCTAAATCCCTAAGTGATATGTTCTACAGCTCAAATGTACAAATGCTTAAACAAATGCTTAAACAAATGCTTAAAATGGACAAATTACCTATGAGGGAATTACACAAATCCAGACTGTCCCCACGTGCTGTACATTGCATGTGTCTCAGTCAGCTGAAAAGTATGCCAAATAATACACCTCTTTTTACAGCTGACCTTCACTAAGCCCACTGTGCTAGACATTTTTAATTTGAAAAAAAAGGAATATGAATAAATGGACCTCACACTTTTGTTATGGCATCTAATTTAAATGAAATATATGAAAATGCATCAAAGAAGAGAGGAAGGTGACTACCTCAAGTGCTTCAGTGCACCAGAATCCAATATGTAAACTCAGTTGATGTGAAAGTTCCTCAGATAGTTCCCTTACTGGAATACTTTCTTGAACCCAACCTGAGATCTATCACATTGTGTCAAAGGACATGTGAGCGGGACATTTAATAAAGCATGACAAGTACAAATATCTAGGAAAGGTTTATTTCAACAAGTAGTATCATGTATTCACAGTTCATCAGTAGAGCTGCATTCTGTTTTGGGGAAATAAAAAAAACCTTAGTTTATACAAAATTAGTTTATGGCTTTGGAAGGTGTCATTCTCAAGGTATGTCACTTGGATGCTTCTTCTTGACATTTAAGAACTTACTGATTTTTTTTCAGTGTCACTGATGCCTTACAATAGTTTCCTGAATCTTTGAGACTTTATCTGCAAGTTAAGCAGGTCTTGGCATATATTTTTTAGGGAAGTCTAGCTTACTTTTTTTTTTTTAATTTTTCTCATTCTTTTACAAGACAGAATGTCTGCATCTAAAAACACCCTCAGTTTAGTCTTAAATAATAATCACAAACAAATGTTATTTTGTATTTAATTTCTCCTATCGAGTATCTGTTGGTAGTAATATCTGATACTAGATTTTGGGGTGCATGATGCTGCTATGCATTAGCAATTTTTAGGTCTTTTTTTCCTACACCTATTATTAATTAATATTGCAATCCTGAAAATATTTCTAGTCGAGCAAATCACCATGAAGACAAATAGGACTCTGTAAAAACACAGGATTACTCCCATGTGAAACTGGCAAAATGAATAGACCCTGAGCTCTGCGGGGCAGTGAATATCTTTCTGTTCTGAATACTAGCTAGTTAGGGGTTTCTGCTCCAAGCCTAGAGCTCATCACACTATAAATCATAGCAAACACACCTGCAAAGTAAATAACATAATCCCAGCAGCTATTAAAACCTAGAGATTTTGTAATTATTTATTCTTGCTGCATAGATACCTCCCTATGCATCTTTTTCTCCCTCCACAGCAAAGAAAATTAGGAACTACTGCAAACAGACACTGTAGTAGTATTATATGCATTAACGTGTAAAAGAGATGGCAAAAATTAGTGACTTATCACTCTCCCAGTGGTAGAGGCAGAATTATGAAATATGCCCCCTGCTGCTGGTCCTGCAAGGGCTTGGAAATGTCAGCCAGGAGACAATAAATATTTCACATAGTGGTATGTTTTTGTCTCTATTTCAGTCTTTTTACTGTAAGCATACTGTGTATTTGCCCAGTAAATGGATGTAAGTCATAGTGTAAATCTTTTGATGCACAAAGTTTTAATCATCTGTATTTTTTTATTCTGTGTGACTCAGACTTGAAGTATAATCAGCACAATAATAATTTTGCAACACAGTTAGAAGCAAGTATTGTTAAAAAGTACAGAATTATAAGAATGCCCTTCACCTTTCTTCCATGCACAACAGTGTCTGTATTTTCAATGGGGACTCCAGTGAAATGTCTTTTAAATACAAATACAGATCAAAATCCACAATGTGAATTGTTTTAAACAATAAATTATTAAAGTGTAAAATACAAGCCGATGTTTTCCTCTGTGATTAGTAATTTTATGAGGAAAATGGACTGAGTGTAGCGTGTAATTGTCAAGATCTGGAGACAACAAAATGGAAAACATATTTTTCAGGCATTATTGATTTGCCTGTATATCCATTTTGAGTACATTTCTAAATAGAAATGAAATATATATATTATTAAAGTGCCCTAAAAAGCTAGTCACAGCTGTTTTCTAGTTCAAGTATTTTTAAGTGGAGATAATACTAGAAAGAATAAAAAAATGTTAAATTGCAATGCAACGTAGCACAAACAATGCACAAATAGCATTGTGCAAGAGGGTTCAATTTGAAAATAAATTATTTATTTAAGACAAACACACCCCAAAGTTTTGAATATGACTTCTGGGACTTTTGAGTATCTAATGTTAAATGCAAGTTTCCCATAGCATGTGAAATACATAGTTTCCCAAATTCTAAAAGCAGTCCTGAAACATCATAGTTCAGGTGTGAAGCCTCAAGTGCATTCAGAATTTTAATATTTCATCAGTTTATTTAAATTAAATAGTAAGCATGAGATATTTTACTGGTTACAGTGGCTGGCAATTCAAATAACTTTTAATGATGTAATGCAAACTTGTTAATCATTTTCAGTGAGGGCCTCATGGCTCAGCACAACTTTTCTGTAATATACTAAATTGCTGGCATAACTTTAAAATTTGTAATGCTTGGAGATCATGAAAATAAGAACAGAAGCCATATGTATGTGGCAGAAGCAGCTGAAAATACGAATTCAGGCTTAAAAATTTTTACAGATCTGTAGTTGTCTTAAAAGCAAAAATTGTGTCTGATAAGTGTTAAACCATGGCACACGTAAATGCTATAGAGAGTGAAATGGAAGTACACCACAGAAATGCAATGTTAAAATTATGTGGTACACATTGTGGTAGTGCAATTTTTCAGAAAAAAAAAAAAGTTTTTACGACAAAGTATTGTAAAGATACTGGTATACCATAGGTATAGAATGGTAAATGGGATTATTGTCAATTTTAACTAGTCAGGGATTCAGTATTTTTGACTGGTCAGTGAACAATTATTCATTTTCTGTGCTAGGATTTTCAGTTAAGGCATTCAAGCATCTCTGAACTGATGCACAATCCCCAGGCTTTATTACTGCTTATATCTGTGGGTTTATATTACAGCACAGGTACCAAGAGAAACGAATTATATTGCTTCAGTGGGAGTTAAACTGACAAAAATTAGGGAAAAAAGAAAAGGCTGAAAATAAATATACATCTGTTGTGAATCTGGATTGACTCTAAGGTTAAATGATGCCTGCATTGACCAAATTGCCATGGAAAAATACGAACTGATCATAATTACAGTAGAATAAAACTTTGTCCTCTTGTTTTGGTAGGCTCTTGAGTACAATAAAAACTTTGGTTAAAAGAAACTGAATTCATATTTATAAGCTTTCCCTTTGACAGTAAGGAAAATATTCTTAAATGGTGTAAATTGCCATCCTTGTGCTGACTTCAGCACAGTTATGACAATTTATATCATTCAAATGGTGGTCCCCAAGTATGACTTATCTATTTGATTTTACTGTAATATGCATGTTGCAAATATGCAAACCACACACCAGAAAGAACTGACAGGAATCCTACTTACATTCTGATAAATATTCAGGAAGGTGGTTCTTTCGGTCTCCAACGTAAAAAAATCAGAAAGACTACAAAAGTCCTGAAGAGGAGGAATTGTACACTGGTTCGTTCAGGTCAATTTTACGTGATCTCCTTCCCCATAAATGGTAAGTTAAAAAACCAAAAACGACCCACCAGCAAAACCAAGAAACACAAAGTGAATGCAAATAGTAGCCCATACATGAAAATATAAAGGATGTTCCAAACTGTGTTGGCTCCAGATGTTTTTATGAGTTAAACAGTTTACTGTTTTCACATATTTAAAACATTCTATTTTTTTCACTTGATGTTTATATGCTTTGGGCAAACTTGCTGGCATTGATTTAAGTTATGCTTTTGTACCACATGTAGGTTAAACACACATTCTGAAAAGGTAGAATGCGAACAAGAATTGAATCATTAATACTGAGAGTAGCAACTGCTTACAATTTTTCCAGTAATTATTCTGTTATTACTGGAAGTTTTGCAGTGAAGATATAACTAAAAAGTTATATTTTTTTTTACAAAGGATACTGTCATATAGCCATAGGTATTTGGTAACTGTATGGAAACTTTCTGAATAATTTCAGAAAGTTTTTGAAGTTGTTTATTTGCTTCAACATTAGTTGCCTATATTTGCATTCTCCTTATATAGTTTAAAATGAAAGCATAAAGCTCTACAGAGGATTGCATTTCCAGTTCAAGCGTGCTTAAAACTGCTTTTTAAAGAAGTAATAAGAACACTTGATATAGGACTTGTGAACTTATTTGGGAACTCAGAAGCCCAGGGAAGCACATTCCTGAATAGTCAGATTTGGGTATGAAGCTATTGACAAGCATGGAGCTGTGCTATTATAGCTTTGCTATTGCATTATTCTTTTTCTTCTTCTTCCTCACCTTTAGGAACCTCTCCTACCTCTCCCTAAAAAGTCCTATTTGACTTGTCTCTTATTTCTCTTGGAAACCTTATCTTTCTCCCTCTCCCTCTCACCCTCTCACTTTCTTCATTGTGCTTCACTTTTTTTTTTTTT